>JAOANR010000003.1:11571215-12002158 GCA_030278955.1 Hygrophila difformis
TGGTAAAGATGCAATCTATCCGGGTAGTTCTTGGGCTTGCCGCATGCCTAGACCTAGAGATTGAGCAGCTAGATGTCAAGACGGCATTCTTGCATGGAGATTTAGAAGAAGAGATATATATGGAGCAACCCGAAGGATTCATGGAGCCGGGGAAAGAACACTTAGTATGTCGTCTCAAGAAGAGCCTCTATGGTCTAAAGCAAGCTCCGAGACAATGGTATAAGAAATTCGACTCCTTCATGGCCCAACATCAATTCCAGAAGACTCGCTCGGATCACTGCGTCTTCATCAAAAGATATCCTAATGGAGAATTTATCATCCTCCTACTCTATGTGGATGATATGTTAATTGTTGGTCGTGACAAGAAGAAGATCGAGGCACTGAAGAAGGCTTTGAGCAGATCGTTCTCCATGAAAGACTTGGGACCGGCGAAACAAATCCTTGGGATGAAGATCACTCGAGATCGTTCCAAGAGACTACTATGGCTATCTCAAGAAAGATATATTGAGAAAGTTCTTGAAAGATTCAATATGGATAAAGCCAAGCCGGTGGGCGTTCCACTTGGAGGACACTTCAAGCTAAGTAAGAAACAATGTCCAACAAGTGAGAAGGAAAAAGAAGAAATGGAGAAGATCCCATATTCATCGGCGGTCGGGAGCCTCATGTACGCCATGGTTTGCACTAGACCTGATATCGCCTTCGCTGTTGGCATGGTAAGTCGATTCTTATCTAATCCTGGTAAAGAACACTGGGCAGCTGTAAAATGGATATTTAGATATCTCCGGGGAACTGCCAAAAGATCTATATGCTTTGGCAAAGGAAAACCAGTGTTAGAAGGGTATACTGATGCAGACATGGCAGGAGACGTTGATTCAAGGAAATCAACATCAGGATATCTAATTACCTTTGCAGGGGGAGCTGTATCATGGCAATCGAGATTGCAGAAATGTGTGGCGCTATCAACGACAGAAGCTGAGTACATAGCGACTACAGAAGCAGGCAAGGAGATGGTATGGATAAAAGGATTACTCACCGAGCTAGGTCAGATTCAAGAAAGCCCGACGCTACTCTGCGACAACCAAAGTGCGATATACTTGGCGAAGAATCCAACCTACCACTCCCGATCAAAACACATTGATGTTCGATATCATTGGATACGAGATGCATTGGAAGAAAAGCGACTCCAACTCGACAAAGTACATACAGATGACAACTGGGCAGATATGATGAACAAAGTGATATCTATGAAGAAATTCGAAGATTGTTGCGGAGGCGCTGGAGTTACAGATCTTCCAGGTTAGTCGGGAAGGGGGAGATTGTTGAGATCCCTCCTAACTTGAAGCTTCTAGAATGGCCTACAATATTCATGAACTACCTAGCATGATCTTCTCCAATCCTAGTGAGTTCTAGAGATATCTAAACTATTCTACACTAGTCCACATTCTATAGGATTCTAGATTTGTATAGAAATGTTCTAGAATACTCCATAGGCTAGTATAAATAGAGGGATAGTGGTCATTTGCACAACCAACCACAACACAATCACAAGCACACAATCACAACCACAACACCAAGAGTTGTAAGAGTTGTAAGTGTTGAAGAGTGATCAATAAAAGTTCTTTCTTCATTTGAAGATCTATCTTCATCTTTGAGAGTTTTCCTCATCCTTGAGAGAGAGTGCCACTATTATAGTGAGGATATCCAACACTTGCACACACACTTGGGAAAGAGTTCCGCTGCTAATACGTCTTTCTTCCCAACACGACGTTGACCCAGTTTTTGATCTTATCCGGCGGCAAAACTTGGTCGAACCGTTGGAGGATCTGACGGCCCAGACTTTCCAGGGCGAGGTGAAGGGCCTCTTTGAGCTTTTCCAGAATGAGGCCGAGCACTCCTTCGTGACCCACCATACTGATGCGATTCTGTCTGATGATGTTTCTTTTTTGTTACAGGCAGATTTGAGTTCTGCCTCTATTTGGAATTGAGTTTGAGCGAGGAATTGTGTGTAATTAGTTGGGTTGGGTCGCTGGTCGACTACTAGGTACAGAATGGAACTAATGAGGCCATCTCCAGTCAACTTTATTTTATTTCTTTACAGTTTTTCACTTTTCATTTCCAACAGTCTAACTCTAAATTTTCCTCTATTTAAGAATCTTCCATTTTGATTCTTTTTACTATTCATTTAATTTTTATTTATTAAATTAATATAATATTTATATTTAAATATATATTATATTTAAATTTTATAATTAAAATTTTATTAAAATACATATTTTTTCTTTTTTGTTGAATTTTTTTAATTATTTTAAGTTATTTAATATAAAATATACATAGAAAAAGAGAATAAAAAATAAAATTACAAGAAAACAAAAAAAAGAAAAAAATAATAAAATATACACTCATATTTAATTATTTCATTATTTAAAAGAAATTCAAAGAGTCCACCGAAAAAAAAAAAAAAAAAAAGTTGAAAAGAGAGTAACGTTTTTGCGGTTGGGCTACAGCCCCTCTAAAAATAGTGAAGCACTATTCATCCAGCATAAAACTAGCGCCCCGTCTGACGTTTTCAGTTTATTATTGGAGAAAATTTTGACTCCAAATTGACGTTGTCCACTAAAATATTGTAACCGCTGGAGTTGCTCTGAATAAGGTCCGGGACCGGTTCAATTTTTAGGGGGCAATTACAAATAAATAGGATTGTCGGATAAATGTACTCCTCTTATGTAACTAATCTAAATCTAATTAAAAGATCATGTCAAGTTGTTCAAAATAAAATAGGTATAGTGATTTCATCATTACAAACTAAGGTAAAATTCAACCGAATGTTACGAACCAATTTTTTTTATATTTATATATGATCCAAATCAAAGTGGGCAATTGTATAGTCATAATATATTTTTTCAAAGTATTTATCACACAAATTGTTTTCAATGGATCAAAATATATTTTTTTACCCAAAAAAATATTAGTATTACATTTGAGTGAGAAATTCTTTGTAATATTTCAAAACTATATTACATGGAGTTTTTAATTATTTAATTATTTTTGAATCTTTTTTAAGTAAATGAGACATGAGGTATTTCGATTAAAAAAATTGTGAAAACTCGTGTCATACAAATTATAAAGAGATAAGTACAAATGAAAATTTTAACCTCCAACCATTAGTTATTTAGGTTAGAAGTGGAAGGCTATCATAGCAATCTTCAATCATTAATTACTTACTCATTCCTTTTCTTTTTAGTTGTCTTTTTAGAGAGTAAAAAGTGTTTCAAAATAGTTGTCATTTTTAGATAGTATAAGTAGTTATGCTGTGTTTTTACTATATTGCCCTTCACTTTACATAAATGCTATTTGTTGACATTTATTAAGAATGAGTTTAGTTGAAGGGTAAAAATGTAAATTTATGAGTTAATCAATGCAAATCTTAGTTATTGAAATTAAGCTGAAAGAGACAACTAAAAAGGAACAGAGGGAGTAATAAAGAAAACAATAATAATAAATACCCCTCTATGCCAATTCATTAAAAACTGTTTGTTGATCAACTTTGATGAAGTATAATATTATCGTAATTATATAATTGAACAAAAATGGTCAACTTATGTCTTGTTAGATATGTATTACCGCATAGTTTTAGCATATGCAGATGCAGATAATAATTTTTACTTATATTAACAGTTACTAAATATGTAATCAATTGAGACAGCAATTTTGAGATCATAAATGATGGGAAGATAATAGTAATAAGGAAAAAACTTAATACATTAGTACTTCCTCCGTTCTCATATAATTGATCCATTTGCATAGTAGTTACTATTCATTAAGTAACTTTGATCAATTCTTTTAGCATAGTTATATAAGATAAAACATAGTCAAGTGAGATCTTGTTAGATTCATCTAATCACGTAGTTTTATAATATTATTTTATTAATAATTTTTACTTTTGTATAATTTGAGTTATTAACATTTAAAAATGTGTATTGAACTGCGTAAAATGCATGATAGGTGCATTTAAAAAAGAACAGAGGAAGTATAAAAGAAAAGGTAAAAAAAAAAAAAAAGCAATTTCGCCGGATCATAAATGATGGGAAGATAAAAAGGGCAGGGCGGGAAACGTGAACCTCTTTCTCACTTTATGAAAATTTAAAACATAAAAATCAAAGATGCACAACAAAAGGAAACAATAAAAATAAATAAATCACTTAAAAGAAGCATTGACAAATATGAATATTTCTTGTAAGTTGTAACCAAAAAACCAAAACCAAAATATGACCAGTTACTCAAGAAGATCATTGATCCAACATATACATTCTGATATGAGATGTATCAATACTACAATCTTTTCTTTCTGTAATTTCATTTACAACTATGTCAAACTCGAAATCACCCAATTAGTAACATAAGAAAAAGAACCCAAAATATATAAATGTCCATGAAAAAAAAAAAAAAAAAAAACTTAAAACAGATGAAAATCTTTGAAACGATGGAACTAAGCTAGGAGCCAAAAGTCTCTATGACTCTTAGTAGTGATGAGATATCCTCCTAGCTTCTTGTTCTTCCTCCTCACTGCGACGGCCATGCAAGCCGCGTTCTGGATGCAATACTCAGCCACCTCATCACCAGCCGACATTGTCCATGCTGACATGTCGCGCCATGCCAACCATCGCTTCTTTTGCCCGATGATCAGCAATGCCACCCCTCGCTCACTAGCTTCCTTCACAATAGTTGGTCCTTTCTCCTTCCCTTCCACCACGGCCACCTCAACATTAACCTACATTGTACCAAAATTCCAACAGCATGTCTTTTTTGGTCATGAATGCTAAGGGTCCAAAGTGTAGCTAGGGCTAACTACCACGCACATATTTATTTATAATGTATGATAGAAAATGCATATATTTCTAACCTAAAATTCTTATATGTACCTCAGGCCTATTGAGATTGCACATATTGTTGATACATGTGAGGAATTCAGGGACTCTTCTTCGATAAAATGTGTCCTTTTGAATCAATTCTTCAGTACCTAATTAATCACATGAAAAAAAAAAAGAGAAAAAAATCATGTAAATGGTATAATTTGTGAGTACTAAAAACTAGAACAGAATGTTATTAGATGTCGATATTTGCTGACCTTGTCCGCGAGGTTTGATAACGTGTAGAAGTATCACCGTGTCATGGCTTCTGACGGCGTGGCTGAGTGCCCACTGCACTGCATTCTTTGCTTCCATGCTCGAATCAACCACAGCCATGATTTTCCGCCCGGATTTCTTATCATTGCCATCTTCTGTCTTCTCTTGCTCGTCAACTGCGTTGGGTTTGGTGGCGATTACTGCATTGTTGGGGGCTGAACGGACCCTAACTGGAGGCCTAATCTTGGACAGGCCAAAGTTAGGCATCTTAGTGGCAATTCTGCCCATTGAATTGCTGTGATGATGATGATGATGATGATGTTGGGAGTGAAATTCTTACTGAGGAGCTACAGATATATCGTTACAAGAAGTATGTAAGAGGAAAAGATTGGGTGTAAGAGATTAATTAGAGGAGAGAATAAAGTACTAGCTAGTTTGGATTGATGATAAGGTCGAGAGTTTGATTTCTTCTTTTTCCTCTTTTGCTTTTCTTTTGCCTCCTAATTTTCACTTTTAGCTTTGGTTCTTTTAGTTTCTTTTGGGGCTTTTTGTTCCGCCCCTACATTTGAACCGTGGTTGTTGTCACAAATTTTGGCGCCATTTCTATTTATCAGTGTTTTAATTACATAAATATAAATTGATAGAAATGAGAATTTGGCCAAGTCACCTAGTAGTCTGTAAAGTTGTTCAATATTATAATTATCAGCTCATCCAAAAAAAAAAAAGAAAAAGCTCATCCAAAAAATATTATAATTATCAATTTTAATTTTAATACGCCCACTACAAACTTGGGCCCGGCACTAATCATATCCATATTGGGCTTTCAAAATGGATACTCTACACTTGAAGCCCATATAAGTGAAAACAAAATTAAAAATGAAATATAAGTACATTGTATTTCAGGGGCACTGGGATGTGCTTCTAGTATTTTAGCTAGGGGTGGGCACGGTTCGGTTAACCTGAATTTTTCAGGTATTTGTATTTGTATTTGAACAGGACAAATACTTCATTTCAGTATTTGTATTTGTAACCGAAGTCCTCGGTTAACCGGGGGTTCGGTTTCGATTAGATTTAGCGGTTAAACGATTCGGTTCGAATATTTAAAATCTACGAAACTCAAAGATTTAAGAAATGAAAACTTGATTATACATTTTAAGAGGATCGGATGAGGTTATTACATTCAGAAAGATATATATATATATATATATATACTATATAACTATGGAATCAAGTGGTTCTTTTCAATGTTATCAAAATATGTTAGTATAGGTAACAAATCTTAGTGTAGAGATATATTTCAATAATAGGATATTATGAAAGACAAAAATCAATATAGGCTTATTAATTATGATGATATATTTTGATAATTAGCTCTTTAGTTTTTTATATTTATTTTATTATATACTTAAATAATTAAATAAATAATGATATATATTATCTATATATAATTTTATACCATCAAATGTCTATAATATTTACAATATATATAACTTTTAAAATAAAATAAATATATTCGGTTCGGTTCGGTTAACCGGGAGAAAAAATTAAAGTATTTGTATTTGTATTTGAACCGGACGAATACTGAAATCTGATATTTGTATTTGCTCCGGGGTCCTCGGTTAACCGGAAATTCAGTTCGATTTCGGTTCGATTCAGCGGTTCAACGAATCGATTCGAATATTTTGCCCAACCCTAATTTTAGCCCTACTGTCTTGATAAGTTTAACTGTCTTGTTATATCTTTGTAAAATAATTAAAGTTTAGAGTTTCAAATTTAAAATTAATGGTGAAATTACGGTGGAATTTAAAATTGGACTATTAGAATAAAAATTATTTATTATCTATAATAATTTTTTAATTTCAAATTAAAGCTATATGCTAGCATTTTTTGGCACTAGACAATTGGTAATAAGCTCATTGTAGTAAAACCAATTCCGCATTTAATTTCATTCAAAGATGATTAAAAATTCCTTAATTAATTAACCAATCACCTATTGCCAGAATGGAATAATTAATCAATTAAATCATCATTTAGTTTAAAGTTTAATTATACGTTTGGTTTGAATAGTCTAATTGATAATAGGGGATGGGGACTTATATACCCCGGTGATTAAGCCCCGACTTCCAACTTATAGGTTAGGGTTCGATTCTCCACCCGGCCCTATCCCTCCCCTGTATCTCTTTGTAATTTGTATCGCATGGGCTCCCACCATCATTTACTAGTCTGTATAGTATGTTGAGCGAAAAAAAAATAGTGTAATTGATAATATATGGGAATACTATAATCTAGCTTACCATTTACAAAGTGATTGTCTGGTCGTAAGATCGGCCAAGGTGCTAGCAGGTTCTAAAACATATCAAGTTCAAATTACTTTTTAATTGTAAAAAAGTGCTTGCTTGCTAGTAGTCGTATTTGCAATCTATTGGAGTAGCAATCTAAAACATATCCCGTTAAAAGAGATAAATTAAAGAAGTCCTGTACTTTTTGGATTGGGTTAGTTAGTGAATTTTGGGGCTCATCGGTATTCGGTGCTTGACTAGTGTAGTATAATATTTCGTTTCTTTTTAATTGTCTTTTTAGGGATTAAAAAGTATTCCATAATAGTTATCATTTCTAAGTAGTTATTCTATGTTTTTATTTTATTGCTCTTCACTTTATATAATACTATTTGTTTTATTTAGTTGAAAGGTAAATACTATTTGTTTTATATAATACTATTTGTTTTATTGCTCTTCACTTTATAAGTAGTTATTCTATGTTTTATTTTATTGCTCTTCACTTTATATAATACTATTTGTTGATATTTATTAAGAATGTATTTAGTTGAAAGGTAAAACTGTAAATTTATGAGTTAATTAATGCAAAACTTGGTTATTGAGAAAATGAAGGGAGGGAGTAATATTGCTAGCAAAAACATGTTTCATATATTTATGAATAATTAATTTTATAAGTAATGCATAATGTAATATAATGTCACATACTATTACTATTTTTTAAAAAAATATTTCGCTATAAAAGTATTTTTATTCAATTACTGGATTCGATCTCAACTTCTTTTTTTTTTAGTTAACGAATTTTGATTGATAATACTGAGGATTTCTTATAGGATTTATAGATTTTATGTATTAAGTTTATTAATAGGCCCAAGATTAACATTTGGGGTACATGTAGTATTAGTGGTGGTTGATCTCTCTCACAAAATAAATTTCTACAGTCAATTCTAATAATTAAATGAATTTTAAAATTTAATTATAATTCAATTTTAGATCCAATAATCAAATTAAAACAACCATGCTAGCTATGAGTTAGGACTGCTATGTAACTAAAATGAGGATGATAATAATGATATATATGCATATAGCACAGATCAGAGTAACCATTACACATTACATAGTAGTGATATGTCTAGTTTTCAACATACACATACATATTATTCAATTCCTCAGCCATATATATAAAGATATAGATATATGCAGTAAGCAGCTAGCTAGCTAGTAGTGAAGCCATCTTAACCTCGATCACATTGAAACCCTAAAGCAGATCCATCGAACATCGATCGATCATATATGGACTAGGAGGAGTCAGAAACTTATAATTCTCCCATATCAAACAGTCGACCAATTAATAGATAGATAGATCCCTTCTTCAATTCCATCCACAAATCATTGCATCAGGCAGCAAAGCACCCGAGGTTGCAAGAATACAGCGAATCAAGTGTTAGGTCAAGTTCATTATTGTTCCTCCTCGCTGCCTCCACCGCTATTGCTGCCTCCTCGCCTTCATATGCACCACTGCATCATCCATCAACACATTATATTATTATTCTCATTAGCTACAACTGCTTCCAGATTCATTACAACTGATCATTAATGTATATTGCATGCCCTAGATAAGTTTGTTGTACTTGTATGCGCGGTGGGCTTCTCCATACCCGACGTTGAGGCAAGGAAGATGATCCTGATGGGGCATCAAGAAGGACGGTGGCGGTTGGCGCTGTATGTTGTGCTGCTCCCAGTGGTGCTGATGCGCCACTTCCTCCTGCTTCTCTTTGATCTGTGTATGGGGAAAATATATATATATATATATATATATTGAATTGGATCTGGAAGAAAATTAATGAATCAAAAATTTAAGCATCACCATATATATGTATAGATCACCTGTTTTTCCAGCATGCTGTTCTGCTCTTGTATTGCCTTCTCCTGTCAATGATGCATATTACATAATACTGTATGTGAGAAAAACATATACTAATAATGAAATGAAAACTTAAAAGCTTTCCTTAAATGCTCAACACTTTAGATTTTTTTTTTTTTTTTCTTTCTGTGATAAAATTGGGGATATTGAGCATTGGTTTGCAACAAAACCTAGAAAGACATATATAACACATTAAGCACAAGTATTAAGAAGGGATGACAAACCTTTTGCTGCAATTCATAGATGGAGTCATAGAGGAGTTGATTCTGCACAGGAGAACGGAAAACAGCGGATGCATATTATGTGGGGATTATGTTTCGTTCGAATTCAAAACAATAATGCACTTAATTTCGAAACAAGGTACGTACTTTTCTAGATCGAATGTTCTTAATAGCAATGTCCAGCTGTTGTTCAAGATTCTGCAGATCTTTGAGGCTCATCGAGTTGAGATCTTCGCCCAAGTAGTGCCTATGGGACAATCAACAGATCGATGTAATAGAATAATAACACCAAACATACATACATAGTACACTACATCATTAATTTGAGTGTTTGAAATTAGGGTTTCAAATTCACCTTTGATTTCTTTGAAGGAGATCAATTCTAGCCCTAAGTTTGTTGTATTCTAGGGTCCAATTTGCCTGCAGTACACAACTCAACAATTTACACAAGCATACTTCAATTCATCCTGTCGGTTTTTAACTTTTTATGTATGTATAAATTAAATACTATTATTCACACACAATACATACAGGTGACTGTGGCTCAGGTGCAATAAGTTGTCTTTCAGCAAATGAGTACCTTTCATACTTCTCCAGAATCCTGTCCATTCTGCCACATTACAAACGTGTCGAAAATACGCTGTTATGGACATAACATGAATAACTGTATATGTAAAAACAAGAACAAAATTATGCATCCAAATTGTGTTCAGAATCACACATAACAGCTTTTTTTGTCATTCAATTCAACCAAATTGGTCCACACAAAAAATATTATGCCAAAATTCAAACTTTTCAGCAGATTAGCTACTATACTAATCTTAAAACATTATTTAAAAATGTATATTAATTAATTACAGCTGTACTTTAAAAAATACAGTACATCAGACATATGTGGTGATGAATTCAAATAATTCCTGAATTGCACATTACAGTACAGTGAATAATAATCAGCTACACTGAAGTTGTAATAATTAATTCTTCGATCCCGCCACACATTATGAAACAGCTAATATATGTAGTAGTCTTTAATTTGAACTTAAATCCAGACATGCCAATATGCACACACACATATATATATATATATATATATGTGTGTGTGTGTGTAAATGCCTGTACTGACATAGGCACATCGTGACATTATATGTATAGCTGCCAAATTAAGTTGTGCGGACAATTATATGTCCAAGGAAGCTATTTGTAAATTCCTCAATAATATACTGCATTATTGTTTTGATGAAGTTAATGATACATCAATCTTTAATTAATGGATCCTGTAAGAGAGAATAGAAAAGGATTCTTGCAACATTATCTGCGCTATATTAGATTTTCCTCAAATGTTTTATTTTTTATATAAAAAGAAAAACAATATACTAACATATGGGAGAATATTATTACATTGAAAATGGGTCTGATTCGAACAAAAATTTTGTGCCCTTACTTATGTTATTGCTTTTCAGATGTCTCAGCTATCTTTTTACATATGTCGTCCCGTTCATTTATTTGAAATTAGTAACTTTCAACTTTCCTAAAATACGATTGTACGTGTAGGAATTATTATCCAACTAACTCAATTGAAATAATTGTGGGTGTACTATATATTTTTGAGAGATTTAATTATGGGTAAAACTGATGATCCGTCTCAAAATGTAAGTCAATTTTTGGCAAAGAGGTGTATTTTTTTAGGGGTATATAAATAATGTTTTTATTAAAATAAAGTAAATTATACAATTAAAAAAAAAAAGTTGTTAAGTAGAGTTTTGTTAGATTTGTCTAGTATTCTAGTTGAAAAATAATCAATTCATATAATTTTTACTATATAATTTTAAGATATTAAGTAGTACTCCAGTACTATTAAATAAGTGCATGAATTGGGGAAGGGAGTAAAACGAGTTGTACGGGAACACTAAAAGAAATGGTCCAAATTTTCTTCTCTCGATTACCCCAATTAGTAGCAGACTGCAAAAAGCAACCCCCCCTTCACCATGACAAAATCCTAACTAGTTCTCTACATGCATTCTGATCAGCTCAATTTCCGAGATTCGAGAAAAGGTAATAACCTATAGAATCTATAAGAAACCCGTGTCAAGAACTGAACTCACAACCATGGAAAGAGGTGAGAAACATCGTATCAGACGTCACCAGAAAACGTTTTATTTCTTCAACCATTATAATATGGAAAATATCAGATCATACCAACCATCTGTATGTTCACTGGATAAACGCATCTATACATATAATATATATATATATATATTTTTGCACCAATTATATTGTCCTAGATTCCATTAACCGGACAATTATATGTTAAAATTTTTCATAACTCAGAAGAAATTTCACATCCGAGACACAGATCAGATTAGGGTTTTCGAATCACAGAGGAAATTAGGGTAAAGGAGATACAAGAAACCTCCAAAATTTGTTCTTTAAATTATTTTCTTACAAATTTGGACAAACGATTAACTAATTTATATACTAAACAAGAAACCTCAAGGGAAAGAATTTTTTAAAAAAAGATGAAAAATTAAAAAAGGGGCAGTTTCAAATTCCTGGCCAGAAAATTAAAACAAGCGAAACCCAAAAAAGCAAGACAAACAACAAAAAAGGAAAGAATTGAAGAAACCCTAATTTCAATAACCAATAAGTAATTACAAAAAACACCAGATCTAACCTAAATCAAGACGAGGTAACCAAAACCAATCCCCTTGCACCAAAAAAAACCAACAAGAAAAAAAGAGGACAGCTTTACAACAAAAAAAGGAACTTACGATGAGTCAGTGGAATACTCAAAGAGCTTCCCCTTATGTGAAAACACAATCAAAGCGACCTCAGCATCGCAGAGCACAGAGATCTCATGAGCCTTCTTGAGCAATCCGGCCCTTCTCTTGGAAAAAGTCACCTGTCTGTTAATCTTGTTCTCAATCCTCTTCAGCTGCACTTTCCCTCTCCCCATTTTGCTCCAATTCCCCAATTCCAAGCAAACCCTAAAAATGGAAACCCTGGCTGTAAGAATGTATAACAATAGTAGTCCGTGTAAGTGCAATGGTTTCTTTTTTTATCTCTTGCAAATTGTATTTGTAGGCAGGGGCAGGGTTTTGGGGTGGGGGTTGGGGGTGGGGGTGGGGGGCATAATACATTGGAGAGGGATATTTATTACAGCACCAGTGCTGGTTCTTTTTTACTTTATTGTTTATAGTACACATGTTTAATTTATTCATGTAGAATATTATACTCAATGGTTGCCTTTTGGTGTAAAAAAAGAGGGGGGGAAAACCCTGGTGGGTTTTTAAGGATGTGGTGTCGAGCTGTGATTGGGTGGGGTGGGGGGGCACTGGGGGTTACCTGGTGGGTCGTGGGTTTCACCATTAGTAGGGATCTGTTGTGCTTTTGAAGGTGAGTGATCATCAATCGATGCTGTGTACGAACTGGGATTCGTATTTTGTATCAGTCTTTGATGTGTATGTGTCTTGTCTGTTCATCAGTACTTCAGGCTATTCGGTATAATTAAGCTACGAGGTCCTTGGACCTTTGGTCTTGCAGGATGATCTGATACTATTATGAAGGTTTATTTGGAGGCAATTTAATAAATTCCCCATATGATATTTGGAGTAATATTTCTTTTGTGTATTGTCAATTTAATTAATGGATGTGTCATCCCTCTTCCTATCAAAAATCTGGCCAGGCCATGTTCCGTTCCATAGCCTACCTAGCTTAATTAGGGCATCTTGTCAAGTTTTAGTGCACATATTTATTGATTTTTTTGGGTACATGCATATTTATTGAATTAGTTGGGTAATGGGTCATATTATTATGGATTCTAGTATTTAATTTCTACCCAATAAATTGTTTTAGCCCTTTAATAGTAGTATATTGTTTAATTTTGTTTCTCCACTTATTGACATTGTACTTAAGTTACTATATATTTTAGTAAAGAGTACTGATTATAGGATTTAGGGTCAACATGCAAGAAATATGTATATATGCCTGTCCATATATATATATATATATATTAATATAGTATATTTTATCAACATTAGTTTAGAATTTGATTTAGGGTGTTTGCAGTACCTCCAGGTTTCTTTATAAGCGAAATTTCATTTTTTTTTTTATTTTTTTTATCAGAATATATACAAAAGGTATTTATGATATACTCAAATCCGCTAAATCCTAAAACATTTGTTATGTTTAAGTGATAAATTAAAATTATAGTATAAAATATTTAAAAAAATACAGTACTTGTTATCATATTAAAGGACTGTTTGTTTTGATTATTGATTTAAAAAAAAAAATTAAAATGAGAAGTTAAAGAAGAAGGAAAATGAGAAGTCAAGATGCTCGGATAAATTTCATGAAAAATTACTACTTTTGTAATTAGAATGTGTTTTGATGAATTAAATGTAAGGGAATTTTATATATAGGGGGTGTTTGGGAGTGAAATTAAAGGATGCTATCTTTAATTTTTCTTTTTCTTTTTCTTTTTTAAAAAATGCAAACAAACACATATATTTTCAAATTCTACTTAAATTGCTTATGAAAAAAAAAAAACTTCTGCTTAAATTAAAAGTCGATCGATTCTACACCCCTGGATGGATTTAATTTGCTTTGGCTTTTGTTTTTAGGAAGAAAAGAAATATTTATTTTTTAACAACGGATAATAGGTTTACGTAGAATGAATAGATGTTTTTGGCTTATGTATATGATTCAATTATTTTTAAAAACAATTACATTTAAAAAATGATTATTTTATTTTTAAGCAAAAGTCAAAAATAAACAGGATATATAGGATATGGGCTAAGTGATGGATCGGATAAGGATTAATTATATGTATTATTGATCAACACTAAAAAGTTAGATCTTTCGATAGCTAGAACTCTGAATTCCTGAATTTAACTTGATTACATTTATAGAGAATGGAATTATCTTAACAATATAATTAGCTGGCACACTTACCCGACATAAAACACTCGTGTGTATTTCTATTTATTCTTTTTTTTTTTTCCCCTTTGCTTTATCACTTGCGGTCTTTTTTGTATTTGCCCTAATTAATGCGACTTATATAAGCTCCCTGTTATACACGTATTTGTGTATAGTATTGGATGTCAAGAAGGCATGAGGCCACGTTTCATTATGTATGAGTCATTGTTTTCTTTGGCCCTATAAATACCCGTCTCTTGAAATGAAATGAAATACGAGTGATAAGCCTCAGTCTCTATTCTCTCTCATTTTACATACACTGCTTTCGTTACTTTGTATTTACTCATCTTTCTTTCTTTATACTTACGCACACTATCATATATAATTTATACTAATAGGCTACTTTAGTTATTATTTATATAACACGTTATCAGCACGAGGGTTGTTCGAGTTTTGCTGAAATACCAGTTGGGTTCTGTTCGAGGTTTGCCGAAATACAAGTTCATATCGGGGTTCTGCCGAAAATTTCCAAGTCTACAAGGAGGTCATCCTAGGTAATATATTTATACTATTTTCAATATAAATCATGTCTAACCTTGCGAAGCAACTGTTTACGCCCCTTGAAGTTTCCGGAAGAAACTATCAATTATGGGCAATAGATGTGAAGATGCATCTTGAATCAATGAATTTGGAAAGAACGATTGAAAAGGGAAATGATTGGCTACTTCTGAAAAGGCCAATGCGATGATTTTTCTGCGTCATCACTTTGATTCAGCCCTGAAGTCTGAATATCTGACCCTCCAGGATCCTGCTGATCTCTGGGAGGATTTAAAGGAAAGGTATGATCACTTGAAGATGGTCAACCTGCCTAAGGCAAGAAATGATTGGCTGACGTTGAGATTGCAGGATTTTAAAACAGTCAGTGAATATAACTCTGCCATGTTTAGAATCACTTCACAGCTGAAATTGTGCGGTGAAAAGGTATCTGATCAAGAGATGCTTGAAAAAACCTTTACTACATTCCACGCCTCGAATATGCTCCTGCAGCAGCAATATCGAGAGAGGAGATTTACGAGATATTCTGAACTCATTGTGTGCTTATTATTGGCTGAACAAAACAATGAGCTGCTATTGAAGAATCATGAGTCACGACCTACTGGTGCTAGTCCATTCCCAGAAGCGAATGCGGCTCAAATCTCTAGAAACCACCAAACTTGGGATAATACACGAGGTGGTCACCGCGGACGTGGTCGCGGTCGTGGTTATAGTCGTGGTCATGGTTGTGCTCGTGGTCGAGGTCGTGCACGCGGTCAAAATCACAAATCCAGAAGATTTGAGCCATATAATCAAATGAGCGAAAAATGGCAAGATGATAGATACAAGCGCCACAGATGTGGAATGGAAGGATACTGGTCCCGGACTTGTCATACCGCGGAGCATCTTGTGAAATTATACCAAGATTCAGTAAAAGGAAAAGGCAAAATGGCAGAGACAAATATGGTTACAAATGATGATATCATTATGCCTATCATTCCAGCTCCTGAAGCAGCTAACCCTTTCGACATGGATACTGGACCATCTTTCACAGCGAATTTTGATATAGATGATTTTATGGAAAATATTGATTAATGTTTTTGTTATGCTTATTTCTAGTGTATTTTTCTTTGTATCTTTTGTTAGCTAAAGTATCAAATTTTGCTATATACCCGTTGTACTATTTGGCATGGATATTAATATAGCATTTTCTTCCAGAAGAAGAAATGAATGCAAGTTATAATGAGACATGCCTAATTGACAGTGCCAGTACGCGCATTGAAAAATGAGAATTATTTCTCTTATATAAAATTGGGAGATGCCCCAATCAATACAATATGTGGAAGTGCAAATATGATTGTTCCTTTTGAATGGGACAAAACTCATTATGGAAAATGCACTATTATCTCCCAATTCCCGAAGAAACTTGTTGAGTTTTAAAGATATTCGCAGAAATGGATATCATATTGAGACATTGACTGAGGGGACTGATGAATATTTATTGATTACCAATACAGTTCATGGTATGAAACATGTATTGGAAAAATTACCATCCCTTGTATCTGGGCTATATTATACAAATATATATGCCAGTGAAGCCCATAATATAATAGACCAGAAGTCTATGATGCCAACTGAGTTTATGATTTGGCATGATCGTTTTGGCCATCCTGGATGTACAATGATAAAGCGAATAACTGAAAATTCGCATGGACATCCCCTGAAGGGAAAGAAATTTCCAGGTTCAAATGAATTTACATGTGTTGCGTGTTCACAAGGAAAATTGATTATTAGACCATCAGCAAGTAAAGTGGGAATTGAATCCCCTGTATTTCTTGAACGAATTCAGGGTGATATATGTGGGCCTGTAGATCCACCATGTAGACCATTTAAATATTTTATGGTATTGGTTGATGCGTCAACTAGATGGTCTCACGTTTGTTTATTATCGACTCGCAATCAAACATTTGCAAAATTACTTGCACAGATAATCAAATTGCGAGCACAATTCCCTGACTATCCAATTAAGAAAATAAGATTGGATAATGCTGCTGAGTTCTCATCACGTGCATTTGATGATTATTGCATGTCCATTGGAATAACTATTGAACATCCAGTAGCATATGTTCATACACAAAATGGCCTGGCAGAGTCATTTATCAAAAGATTGCAACTGATTGCAAGACCAATATTGATGAGTTCAAAGTTACCTACATCAGCTTGGGGACATGCCATATTGCACGCAGCAACACCTGTAAGAATAAGACCGACAAGTTATCACAAATATTCTCCCCTACAATTGGTTTTCGGTCATGAGCCCAATGTGTCACATTTGCGAATTTTTGGGTGTGCGGTATATGTTCCAATTGCACCGCCCCAACGTACAAAAATGGGCCCCCAACGGAGATTGGGAATATATGTCGGATATGAATCACCATCTATTATTAAATACTTGGAACCGAAAACAGGTGATTTATTTACTGCAAGGTTTGCAGATTGTCATTTTGATGAATCAAATTTTCCGACATTAGGGGAGATATGAGTCAACCGACAAAAGAGATTAATTGGAAAATGGCATTTGATTTCCTTGATCCTCGTATGAAGGATTGTGAACTTGAAGTTCAGAAAATTATTCATTTACAAGGAATTGCAAATCAATTGCCAGATGCATTGTGTGACTCCGGAAGAGTTACTAAATCACATATCCCAGCAGTGAATGTTCCAATTAAATTAAATGTCCCTGAAGGAAAAATAACAAGTGCTAATGAATCCAGTACACGCCTGAAGCGTGGTAGACCTATTGAATCTAAAGATAAGAATCCTCGAAAGAAGAGAGATTCAAATGTACATTGTGACAAAACTCAATCTCCTGAAGAGAAAACTCCTGAAGAGGAAGAAGTTATAGAAACTTCAATAAATTTTGTCACTAATGGAAAATACTGGAATAGGAAGGATACTGATGTGAATAATGTATTTTCCTATAATGTAGCACTTGAAATTATGGAATAAGGTGATGATCAAGAACCCAGCTCGGTTGAAGAATGTCAGCGAAGAATTGATTGGCCAAAATGGAAAGATGCAATCCAATCTGAATTGGATTCGCTGGCAAAACGAAATGTTTTTGGACTTGTAGTCCAAACACCTGAAGGTACAAAACCCGTGGGTTATAAATGGGTTTTTGTTAGAAAAAGAAATGAGCAGAATGAAATCATTCGATATAAAGCCAGATTGGTTGCTCAAGGTTTTTCCCAAAGACCAGGTTTTGATTATGATGAAACATATTTCCCAGTGATGGATGGAATTACATTCAGATTTCTAATCTATTTGGCAGTACACCAAAGGCTTGATGTAACACCCCGAAATTCATCCTCATAAGGTTTCAGAATGTTACCGCCACACTTGTCAGTCAGGCTCGCCCTTTGGCTAACTTAATTGACAAGTGCTACGGCTAAGTACTTAATACCAGAGTCATTGTTCTTTCTCACGCGGAAGCATAAACTAAAGGCAATATATATGACATTAATATTTAAAAGTACGTGGTTCCTTAAAGCAACAATCTTTTGATGAAAGGTAATCCCATCCCCAAATGCTCATGTCATGAGATGCAGTTCATATGTCAGCTCCAATATCTGTAAAAAGATAACACAACAACTTTTTATCAGTACAATGGTACTGAGTAAGTCAACCCGCTCCACTTCAAGAAGTGGGTTTTAAAATAGTGGTTGACACTCAAAAATAATAATAATAATTTTCACTTTTTCTTTTAAAATGATCACACACATTACCTTTAACAAAATAAATAACTTTCATTCTTACCATTGTAGCAACTATGCACAAGAGGACACCATTTTCCATATATCATATCATATCATATCATATCATATCGATCATAAGTCATGATCAGCATGCAGCGGACTCATATACAGACACACTTCGGAGCCTTGGGTAACCCATCACGGATACACCCAAGAGTATAGACTCATACATGCAACAACGCCGTTTTGGCACAATTTATCAACAATGCCGTCTTGGCATATTTAGAGGGGGAGACCCCGCAAGACACATCCCTAGTGCATTAGCCCTCTATCAAGTATGGCATCTTACTCAAGTTAATAGTGCACAATGGATTTAAAAGAGTTTTTCACAATTTTCCACATAATATCCTCTTTAAAAGAGTTTTCAACAATTTCACGGGAGTAACCTCATAACAAGGGCATTCAATAATGCCAAATATCATTTCAACATTTAACTCCCATATCAATATCTCATAGATATGAAAATATCATTTCATGGATCTCAAAATCCAACAATTTCTCATTTGGACCAAAAATCAAGTCCAATGTCGCAGTTTACGCCAAGTCAGTTTAAAAATTCATATGAAAGGCGATTGCTTTGAAATTTAAACTGTAAATACTCAACACATAGTTGAACAAGTTTCATGTTTTATACTTTTCAAAATAAGGTATGGAAATATTTCAAAAATTGAGTTCTTTTCAGAACATGTATTCTGCCAGAAATTCAATAGTGACTCTATAATTTTCCACAGGTTTTAAAAATAGTAATTCGCGACCAAAAATTCTAAAATTTTACCACAAAGTAGATAACACATAGATAAATATTTTTCATGAAGAAACCATTTGACTTTGAGACACTTAAGACCTTCAAAAATGTAGATTTCAGAAAACACTATCATTTCTTAGATTTCAACAAAAAGAGATTTCGACCTTTCGAAAAAGCGGGTCCATAACTTTTTCATACGATTTCTAAAAATTATAAAAGTTTCCAGAAATATACTCAACTCAATAAGGAACAAGTTTTATGAAGGAACCTTTGAGGGATATTGTACCAAAATAGTTTAAAAAGATGGATCTTTACGTAAACGAAAAACTGACAGATTTTGGTATAATGTGGTAATTCTAATTTTTTATTCTTAAAACATGGATTGGAATCTCCAAAACTTAAAGTAGAGAGTGTTAACTTACTGAATTGATGTATAAGAGCAAGGAGATTCAAAGATAATGGCCGTTATAATACAAGATTTGCACCACAAATTACGGGTTTCGCTGAAATTCGACAAATAGAGGGAAAACAATTTATAGTATAAAAATAAAAGATTTAGATCTCTAAGATACAAGTTTCAAGGATGATATCTTACTAACCAAGTGTTGAGAAGAGTTAGAACTCTTAGAATGATGAAGGTTGCCAAGCCTACAAAACTCCACAATCCTTAAGATATGCTCACTATGTAGGAGAACTTTAAAGAATAAAATGGGTAGTGAATTTGGCTAATGAGATGGATGAGATTGGTGTGTTTGAAGGCTAGAAACTCCCTCTATTTATAGGCTAAGATTTGAACAATTGAACATGACACATTGTGAGAGTGATTACAACCTCACCAATCATCCAATTAAGTGTGTCTTGAGCAATAATGGTTAGAGTATTCGTATCCACTCATTTGGTCCTTATAGCCTAACAAAGAGGCTATTAATTTGGGAGGCTATTAATTTTGTCCATCATGTTGTCTATTAACATAATGGTTTGCCTATTATGGAGGCTATTAATCTTGGTGGGTTCAAGAGATAATTGATCACCTTTCTTTGCTAGCCATTCATCCAAGACACTTGTTAATCATGTTGATTTTTCATCTATTTGTTTAGGAAGAAAATTTCTTGCAATTGCTTTTAACCTTATATTTGTGTAAGTAGTGTATCATGAAAATGATTGAAGTATTAGCTTGTCTAGAAAAATCATTATTCTTGCCATTATTTAGTGGCATGCATTTATACTCAATGAGTTGGATATGATAATATAATATTTATTTATTTATTTCAAGTATTGTATTTATATTAATGTGCTTTCAAAAAGATAATAATAATATACTTGCATGGTTTTATTTTATTCATAACAATACTCAAACCACAAAGTCTTCATGTCATCATCAAATAAAAATTATAATCTATGAATATATTTTGTTATATATAAAAGTTAATTCTCATAGATTCACATAAAAACTCATACTTTTATTTTTATAAAAATTTATTCCATAATTAATATCAAAGTACTTAAAATATTCACATACTATCCTCATAATAATTTTCAAGACCAATGTGTATATATATAAAAACTTATATATATAATTTAAACAATAGATTTAAAAAATATTCCATAAACAATATAATTCTATTACCCTTGATTTTGAAATTCATATTTCTTTTGGAAAAGACAAATTTACATATATAGTTTTTCAAGTGTTGTTTTGTAGAAAAAATCAATATACTAATTCTTTAAGCAAGTGATTAAATATTTAATAAAAGTCTCTTTAGTGAATTACAATTATTTCGTGTAATTTCTATGGTATTACACTTGAAATGCGCCTTATGGATATTGTTACTGCGTATCTATATGGGTCATTAGATACTGATATTTATATGAAAGTGCCCGAAGCATTTAAAATGCCTGAAGCATTTAAATCAAAGCCTAAGGAATTATATTCAGTAAAATTGCAAAAATCATTATATGGGCTTAAACAATCAGGGCGAATGTGGTATAAACGTCTTAGTGAATGTTTGATTAAAGAAGGTTATACAAATGATCCAATCTGCCTATGTGTTTTTATAAAGAAATCTGGATCAAATTTTGTGATTATTGCAGTATATGTTGATGATATTAATCTAATTGGAACTCCTGAAGAGTTATATACTGCAATCGAATATCTGAAAAAGGAATTTGAAATAAAGGATTTCGGAAAGACAATATTTTGTCTTGGTTTACAAATCGAACATTTTGAGAATGGAATATTTATCCATCAAGCGACTTATACCCAGAAGGTATTAAAACGATTTTATATGGATAAAGCGCATCCATTGAGCACCCCGATGGTGGTCAGATCGCTTGATCCCTTGAAAGATTCATTCAGGCCTAAAGAGGAAAATGAAGATATACTTGGTCCTGAAGTACCATATTTCAGTGCTATTGGGGCACTTATGTATCTTGCTAATTGTACAAGACCTGATATAGCATTTTCAGTTAATTTATTGGCACGGTTTAGTGCTTGCCCCACAAAGCGACATTGGCAAGGTATTAAGCACATTTTTCGATACCTTCAAGGTACATATGATCTCGGCTTGTATTATTCCAATGAAGGTGATAATGCATTGGTTGGTTATGCTGATGCTGGGTATTTGTCGGACCCGCACAAAGCCAAGTCCCAGACGGGCTATATATTTACTTGTGGTAGTACTGCAGTTTCCTGGAGATATGCTAAACAAACATTAACTGCCACATCTTCCAATCATGCTGAAATATTGACAATTCACGAAGCCAGCCGAGAATGTGTTTGGTTAAGATCAATGACCCATCATATCCTGAAGAATTGTGGGTTAATATCTTATGAAAAGCTTCCCCCAACATTACTGTATGAAGATAATGCAGCTTGCATAGCTCAATTGAAAAGGATGTTATATCAAGGGAGATCGAACAAAGCACATTTCGCCAAAGTTCTTCTTCACTCATGATCTTCAAAAGAATAGTGAAATTGAAGTGCAACAAATTCGATCAGACAATAATCTGTCGGATCTATTAACCAAGGCATTGCCGACTGCAACATTCGAGAAACTTGTAAAGAGAATTGGAATGCGACGGCTTAAAGATCTCCAATGATGTACAAAACAGGGAGCAACGAATACAAGAATACTATACTCTTTTTCCTTCACTAGGATTTTTTTCCCCACAGGGTTTTTTTCCTACTAAGGTTTTAACGAGGCATATTCTTTGTATAGAAGACATCCAAAGGGGGAGTGTTATACACGTATTTGTGTATAGTATTGGATGTCAAGAAGGCATGAGGCCACGTTTCATTATGTATGAGTCATTGTTTTCTTTGGCCCTATAAATACCCGTCTCTTGAAATGAAATGAAATACGAGTAATAAGCCTCAGTCTCTATTCTCTCTCATTTTACATACACTGCTTTCGTTACTTTGTATTTACTCATCTTTCTTTCTTTATACTTACGCACACTATCATATATAATTTATACTAATAGGCTACTTTAGTAATTATTTATATAACACTCCCTACATATCTTTATAAATATCATTTTAAGTATAATTTTAATAATTGAGAAGTACGAATGGGATTAATTAACTCCTAAATTTTTATTTTTATCATTCCGATTACTATTTCCTTATTTTTCACATATGGCAATAGATTTTAATTAATAATTTCTATCCTTTTTATAATTTTATTAATTGGGGCTAATTTGGGGATGTTACCTTATTGTTTTCCCTGAAATTGTGGGACATGTTTAGAGTGAAGTTTAATCCTTACACGTGTGGTGGGCCAAGATTGTATGGGATTTTTGGACTTGCATTTTACAAGTGCTTTCAAAATTGCATACATGTGTTCTAATAATGATGTTTACATGCTACGTATATGCTGCTATCATGCAACAATTCCAACTTTTAAAAATTCATACAAATGTGCTACATATACCATTAACAGTCCTTTCAACTATATTACATAGTGCTGCAAATACCCTTAAATTACAATACCTTCATCATATACGTTGTGCTGTGAAATATTATGAATAGTGCTACCTACACCATATAAAATTTGTGCTGCTAAATCCTTCTACACGTGCTACATATATTGCAGAATCATGTTATACAAATGATGTTTATATGCTACCCATACAGTGCCATCATGCTACAATTTCAATTTATTTAAACTTTGTACACATGATCTACAAACACCCTTTATATTAAATTTGTCATGCCAACCCCACTGCTATTTATTAATTGCATACACATGAGAAGTTACTAGTATGACAGTTACTAATCACTCAAAATTACCCCACACCTCCATATTTGCTCCATTTTAATATGGCAATTACTAATCACTTAAAATTATGCGATTAATTTAGTTCTTGACAGATACACTTTCCATTTGCATTGATTGCATTTAAATGGTATTATTGCACAACTTTTTCACGCGTAGCACATTGTCATCTCAATTGGAACAGTCTGGATATCCAGATTTTTAGGAATCAGGATACTAACTCTATTGTTCCAATTAAACAATTTGGTAATAAATGTTTAGGGATAATAACATGCATTTATGTGAGCTAAAAGACGATTTTTTTTAAAAAAAAATATCATGTATTTTATAAGATGAAAATATTATGGAACATTTTTTTTTTCTAAATAACCTATACAGGCAAGGAAATGGTGGTGGTGGGGTCAATGACACACAAATTACAAAGAGAAAAGGGGAGAGATATGGGTCGGATGGGAATCGAACCCTCAACCTATAAGTCAAGGGACTTGACCATTAGGATAAGTCCTCATCCCTATAGAATTGTTGATAGATGCGATATATTTTTTAAAATAAAAATAATAAAAGATTATTGTATTATGAAGTATTATTGTTCGAGACTTAATTAATACAATATAGTATAATACATCAAGGAAATTGAATTATTTTATTTTTATTTTATTCTATTTCATATTAGTATTTATCTTTCAAAAATAAATATTCGATAGTTTTTGTAGAGCGATAGTTTTAGTGTATATATACTAATAATGATAATAAAGTAACGCTAGTACAAGGACATAATAGGGTTGGTACTTGGTAATGGTCTAATGAAAATAGGGATTGGGTTACTTTTCCAATAGGGCCAAACAAAAATAAATTGTTTTTTTTGTGGGGCTACCTTTCATAAATACAGTACTCTGGTTATTGCACTAGCTAAATGGGTTATTAACAATTCTATATATTTAATCATTATTTCAGTTTATCCTTTAAAATAAAAAATTTGAAGTTTAATTTGATCAATCCTAGTCGTACACAATTGTCTTAAAACATGAGTACAACAGTGTTTTGGATGGGTCTTCTTATTTGAGTGGTATTGATCGGATTGATCCTGTAATTTTATTAATTATATTAATTTTTATATAATTATAATGAATTAGGACCGATTTGATAAAATTAATCAAATTAGAGGATCGAATTAAACAAAACAAAAAATTAGAGCGGAATTGATTTTTTTTTTTTTTTTTGGTAAAAAAAATGGCTAAATGAGTTATATTTCTCATGACCATGAGAAAACATACTTTTTACACTCATGGCACCATGTGGTGGTTACAAGTTACAACGAAAGAGTTTCGACTACAATATGTCATTTGTGTGCATGCATGGATTTCAACAAATTTGTGATAATGGGGATGAGGACTTAGCCCAAGTGGTTAAGTCCCTAGGCTTTCAATGGAAGGTTGGAAGTTCGATTCCCACCGGCCCCCTATCTCTCCCTTTTATTCCCCTTTGTAATTGTGTGGCATGGGCTCCCACCACCCTTTCCAGGCCTTTAATGGCTCCTCCAAAAAAAAAACAAATTTGTGATGATTATTTTTACCATGGTAATATTTCAAAGTTGAGACCAAACTTTTTGTTTTACTGTAATTATTTGTGGTTGGGGCTCCTCCACTCTTAATCAAATGCTCGGCGATTTAATTTCGGGCTTTAATTTGGCTATAAAGCAATATTAAAACTATGAGCCAGTTGTCCCACATTTCGAGATGCTTACAAATCCACGAATTGGGATTAACTCTTGTTATTGACGGTGGGCCCCCCACCAAAAAAAACAAAAAAAAAAAAGAAAAAATCAATATTAATGATGAACATTCAAATTGTGTGTCTTGTTCAATTAGCCGTAGCTCCTAGGAATGGCAATGAGCCAGTTTTAGTGCGAAGAGTAGCATTCCCAACCGCAAAACCGTTAATATTTTCATTTCCCAAAACCGGCCCGATCCTCGTTGGGGACATTATCAGGGATCCCCATTGGATACCATGATTTCCCCGATCCCCATCGGGATCGTATAGGGGATTTGATTTACACATCAACTTTGAATTATTTTTTTTCAGTAATTGGAAAGGTCGGAAATATATTATTCAAGTCAACTTTCAATTTCACTAATCATAATATGAAAACATACACATGAATTATTTAAATAAATCACAATCAACGTAAAATATTTATGATAGTTTCCAATATACTCCATCCGTTTTTTAGATATTGTAACATTTGAAACTTGGGTAATGTTCAGGCACTTTGACTTGATGTTTTATTATAGTTACACAAGTTAAAATATAATCAAACTCCATCATTTTTTAGATATTGTAACATTTAAAAATTGGATACTGTTCACACACTCATTTTGACTTGAAGTTTTATCATAGCTATACAAGTTAAATATAGCCAAATGAAATCTTGTTAGATTTGTCTCGTCGAGTAGTTTTTAAATATCGAACTTTTAGAATTTTTACTTATACCGATCTTGAGTTATTAATGGTTTAAAATGTGCATTGGACTGCGTGCACTGTGGGTCCGTTTTAATTTTTAGAAAACGGAAGGAATATAATCATATAATCTATCTATCAAACTAATGAGTTTTGTCACCCATTTTTTTAAATATATTGGATGAATTGGATAAAATTCATAAAATACTAGTATATATAATTAATTATAATACATATATAATAAATAAAATATAAAATACATCAGGGATGGGCGGGGCGGGGACTACTTCCCCGTCCCCATCATCGTCCCCGAAAAAATCCCTAAAAAAATCCCCATCCCCGGGCCATCCCCAATATTAATTCTCTCCCCAAAATCGAATCGAAAATTTGATTTTTGATTTTCACCATTGGGAATGGAATTTTTTGCCATCCCTAGTAGCTCGGAGCAGGAACTGAAGCTTTAGGGATTTTGATAGGACTTGATATTTTTAATTTTATATAAAATGTTGTTTTTTTTAAAGAAAAATAATTATAGTTTTGATAACAGTTTAAAAAATGAATTAAATTGGAAAGTAGTTTCTCGCGAGAGCTCCAACCGTTTAAAAAATGAATTAAATTACATAGCTTCTACTCTTCATTAGAACCTTTAAAAGTTGGTATCAGAATGAGACTTTTATTTTTATTTTTTTTTGGTGAATCAGCCTGAAGAGGCTAGCAAAAGGAAAAAAGAAAAATGCAAAGCTAAACAAAACTAAACACACAAATTAACAACTCCATTAGCATCTCTCTCGACGAGGGCCATGGCGCCATCCGGTGGGAACACCCAAGTGGTGTAAAAATCTTCCAAGTTTGCTCCTAAAGAGGCCATCCAATCTGCAACCTTATTACCTTCCCTGAAAATATGTCGAAGCTCGCAACCTTCCATGCCATGAAGAAGGCCACACACTTCTTTTATCACAGGCCAAAATGAGTGATGCGGCCGATCTTCACCCATAACCATACGGACGACCTCAAGCGAATCAACATAACAAGCGGCAAGTGCCACCCCAAGTTGAGCCGCGAGCAGAAGGCCAAATCGAAGGGCCAGCAGTTCCACCCCCATGATCGGTCTCTTCCCCAGGTAGTGATGGCAATGGGTCGGAGGTGGATCGGAGAAGGGTAAATCCATCTCCGTCCATGAGTGTTATTTCATCATCCAATCCACCCATCATCCATTTAAAACTCAACCCAAATCCAATCCATCCATCAACCACGGGTGAAACGGGTGGATCGGGTGAGTAATGGATTTGAAAATATAAATAAACTTGCAATCATTTATTTTCAAAGTTAATTCATGTTTGAACATCGTAAAGTCTAGAAAGCCTTACATGATTTGCGATATATGGAAGCGAAGTGTAAACGAGAAAATAAATATCCAAAAGTGGAGTAATCGAACACTGAGAATAAAATGGTCAAACGAGAAAATTATAAACATGAGTCTTGACATTAGGAAGATTAGTCGATAAGGCATTCCTTAGCAATGAGTGATGTTATTATGGGGGAATTGTGAAAGATTGGAACGGCGGAAGGGACCATAGAAGAGAAAATGGAGGAAAAACCATGTTAGATTTTTTACTAAAATATATTGAGTCTACATATTTAATAAAATATAACGGGTGATGGATGGTTTGGATGTTGGATTGGATGATGGATCGGGTGGTGGTTTGGATGAACCTAGATCCATCTCCGACCCGATCCGTCACCCAATCCACCCATCACCCTATAAGAATCCACATTTTGTCGGATTTTCATCCATTTCGGCGGATCGGGTGGATCGGATTTTGGGCGGATGCGGGTGAAATTGTCATCCCTATCCCCAGGCGTCCTGCACAGCCACCAATCCAAGAGCCAAGATGCGTCCGCACGACTGCCCCGAATCCATTCTGCGAATTTTCCTTAGTACACCCATCTGTATGCAAAACATAGCCCACCCTCTCCTCTTCGATCCAGCGGACCAGGCGAGGTTGGCGCATCTCAGAATGAGACTTTTATTTTTAGATATATATATATATATATATATCTAAAAATAAAAATAAAAAAAGGGTTTCAAGCTCATAAATTTAGGTACAGAACACACCCAAAATTTATTTTGTCTACTATCCACGTTTATTCCAAATCTAAAATGAAATCATACATATCCTTCCAGCTTTAAATAACCCAAATGGCCAAATCCTAATATAAGTTGTCATTACAAATTCATAATCATTCTTACTCTTCAAATAAAAGATGCCAAAAATATCATGTAAATGAGGAAAAAAATGAAAAGTTAAAATTGGAGGATGCATGTGCCATGGTTATAGATTTTTTTCCCCCCTAAAATCTAATTAAAGACCAATAAAACACAATGGCTCTATTATTTTCAATTAAAATTGCAATTTCACATCAATTATTGGCTACATTTATGTTTCTATAAATGCTGCTTTCACCTACTTTTGTTCAAATTACGTATGTTGTCCGAAAATATTGAAGACCAGTAGACCACACAATTACTCCCTCCGTTTTTTTTTTAACTTCTCCACTTCTTCACTGCACGCAATCCAATGTACGTTTTTAGTCATTAATAACTCAAATTATATACAAGTAAAAATTATAAAAAATTGATATTATAAATCTACGCGATTAGACGAATCCAACAAGATCTCAATTGACTATGTTTTATCATACACAACTATACTAAAAAGTTGAATCAAAGTTACTTAATGAATAGTATCAACTATTCAAAGGGTAAAGATATTAAAAAACGGAGGGAGTATTATGTACTGTATATATCATCTAAAAATATGGTAATTTCATTGCATTTAATAAAGATTGCAGTGACAGTAATATTGTTGTCTCCCCATTATTGTGGAATTTGGTTAGCTTCAATTTTGACAATAATAGCTGCTTGACTGCTTCCAAATTTATTTTATTTCTAAATTCTACATAAAATAATTTGTATGTGTCTTGAAAGAAAGTACCTAGCAGTATACTATACTGTGCTTGTATAGTTGTTTTCTAGGAAAAGTATCATAAACAAAACAACAAAAACTAGCAGAAGTATTACCCCACCTTGTCGAAGGTTAAATCATTCACTGGCCCTTTTACCTTTGCAAACACAATGTTGGATACTTATACAACATGAAATTTTTTAAATTTTGGCTGAAAAATTAAGGGAAAAAGTGGTTTTTTTTCGACTGTTTCATTCTTAAAAAGGTGCGCACATTTGTTACATTTTAAATAATAATCCACTTTCTTTTTAAAAAAAATTTAATTTTAGGATAAAAGTTCTAATAAATGGGAGCAGATTAGGTGCATGTTGTTGCACATGCACCCACGCACTATTAATGTGATGTGAGATTTATATTGTGTGATAGATGAAATTGTGTGTTTTATGTGATGAAAGAAAACTTTTTGTAGTGTCTATACATAAATACTATTAAAGGGGTTATACGACAGTAGATTGTTAAATAATACTCCCCCCGTCCCACGAAAATTGAACCCTTTCTTTTGGGCACTGTAATTTAAGTTGTGGAGTTTAGTAGTTAAAGTGGTGTGTGTATTTGTGTTTAAGATTCTAATGAATTTTGATACTGTTTATTGTTTAAATTTGACTTAATATTATCGTAATGATGTAATTTGAGAAAAATATTCAAGTGTTGTCTTGTTAGAATCGTCTAATCGTGTAGTTTTAGAATATATATTTTATACAATTTTTATTTGTATCAATTTTCTAATATTAAGAGTTAAAGAAATATAAGGGACTTTGTGTAGGAAAGTAAAAATGCATTGGAATTTGTGCAGAATAGTAAAAGTAGGTATTTTTAATGGGATTTGACAACAATTAAGATGCTAATCAAACTTATATTAATTTAATTTTTTTCTAAAATGGAAAGTGATCAAACTTCGTGGGACATCCCCAAAAGGAATAGGGGTCAAACTTCGCGGGACGGAGGGAGTACTATGTAGTACTGTAATACTTAATATTTACCCTCAATCTCACTATTTTTGTTATGAACCCACACAACACGTATGCCGATACACATTTTTAACGGTGCATAACTTAAATTGTGTATAACGAAAAGTTATAAAAGTTAATTGTCTAAAACTACAAGATTAGACGAATCTAAAAAGATCTCACTTGACTATTTTTTTTTCTTACATAGCCATGATTAAAATTCGAATCAAAGTTAAACAGTGAATAGTGTCAAAAAATCATCTGTAACAAAAACACCGAGACGGAGGTAGTATTATACTTTCTCCGTCTCACTGTTTTTGCTACGGACCCACCAAACACGCATGCCGATACACATTTTAAACGATTAATAACTTAAATTATGTACGATAAAAAATTATAAAAAATTGATATTCTAAAACTACAATAGACGAATTTAACAAGTTCTCACTTGACTATATTTTTTATTGTATAAATATGATAAAAATTTGAGTGAAAGTTAAATAGTGAATAGTGTCAAAAAGTCAAATGAACTAGAACGAGACGAAAAGAGTATATATTTATAAAACAGAAAAGCAACAACTGGGTCGTTGTAGTATAGTGGTGAGTATTCCCGCCTGTCACGCGGGTGACCCGGGTTCGATCCCCGGCAACGGCGAATTTTTTGCCTATTTGGAGTTTCTATTTGGAGTTTCTGAAGCTGTTGGGGGGTATATCTGAAATTTTGCATTCCTATTTTGCGCTGCCAAAATTTTAATTTTAATTGGAAATATCAAATTATCTTGTTCCTTTTTTTCCAAAAAATTATCTTGTTCAGCAAATCAACCAACTTGGTCGTACGCTAAAACCCTATTTCTTCTATTTGGGGGTTTTGCAAAATCTTGTTGCAATGGCTTCAATGTCGTTTACACAGTCTCCACTGATGCCCAGGTTCCAATTCGTTGTTTTTGTTCTCCTCGCGATGATTTTTTTGTAGAAGAAGATATCGACTCATGTTTATGTGGCGTTCCTCTGTTTATTCTTCAATATAAAATAGAATTTGAATTATGTAAAAAGTTGGTTGTTTTGGAATTCTGGTTTGGGTTTAGGAGTTGGGTATCTTGTCATTATGGAATGGGTGAAGAGTTTAGTCACTTTTGTTTTGTTTTTATTTTTATTTTTTTTGTAGGATATGGAGATGGAGATTGAATGGGAATGCCTTTCCATATGTGAATTTCGTGCAAATGCCAGATTTCAAGGCAAACAAGCAAGTAGTTATGGCGGTCTCGCGAAAGAAAGAATCGGATTCATTAGCTCAGGAGGTGTCAAATAGGGAAGCAGAAGGTGTAGAACAGAGGATTCGGGTAACACGGAAACGAGCTTCGACGAGAACCAGGAAAAAAGCCGAAGAGAGTCCGACGGAAATTTCTGCAGACAACAGCGGTGTTGGAGGCGACGAAATTGTCTCGAGTGCGGACTCAACAGAGAGTCCAAAGAAGACCCGAACTAGAGCTAGTAAAAAAGGTTACATCAATACCAGAGTATAGTATGCCTACAGAATTCTACATTGTTGGCTTACTTGCATTTTTTACTAAATGCAGCTTCATCCGCATCGGTGGATTTAGAAGAATCCGCGACTGAAAAGGTAACAAGACGGAGAAGATCAAAGAAGAAAGATGATGGTATGGATAGTCAGCTTAGTGAAGGAGAAGTCAGCGACAGAGAGGGGGATGCATATGCCCCTGCCTTGGACGAAGACAGTGAACTGGAAATCGACCTAGATGAAGGAGAGGATATAAGCCATACTTATGGATGGCCGCCCCTTGTTTGTTGTTTTGGTGCTGCACAGCATGCATTTGTGCCGATGGGGAGACGAGCTAACAGACTTATTGACCATGAAAGTCATGAGCGGATGAAGAATGTTCTGTGGCAGCCTGAGAAATTCGTTAGGGCTTCAGGAGGACCTGCAAGTAATGTTGCAGTTGCCCTTTCAAGTTTGGGCGGGAAAGTGGCATTCATGGGAAAACTTGGTGATGATGACTTTGGCCAGTCCATGCTTTACTTTTTGAACACCAACCGTGTCCAAACCAGATGTGTGCGCATAGACAACAAAAGGTCAACCGCTATATCCCGTATGAAAATAGGCAAGAGGGGTGGATTGAAGATGACTGCTGTCAAACCATGTGCAGAAGATTGCCTAACAAAGTCCGAAATCAATATTGATGTGTTAAAACAGGTCAGTTATCTTTATTATCGTTCGAGTTGGTTCGCATAACATAGGAATAACCCTTGTTTATTTCTCATCTAGTTTAATCATATGGATAATCTTTGTGATCATATTATAGGAATAACTGTTTTACCTTTCTTTCTATTATGAGTTTCATTGAAGGATATGAATCTTTTATGGATCAGGGTTGTTAATAAAAAGGTTTTGCCATTCTTAGTCATTGTTGTCCTCTGGAGGATCTATCACCTATTTGCAGTTTATCAAATGAATCTCAAACCATTCTTTAACCTATATGATCATTCAAAAGAGGCATTTCCAATATTTTATCCATGGATTCTCTCACATTTGGCTATCCTGTTTTGAGTAGGTTAGCTGCGTGGTAGGTAATAATTGCCTCATTTTTGGTGATGTTCATATTAATGACCATTGTAGCCATAAAATTGAATACTACTTTATGGGCTTTCTGTATCCTTTTGTTTGTATTGTCCGGTTTCTGGTTGTGGTCAAGATATATATGATTACTGACGGGCAATCATCCAGGCAGAGATGTTTTACTTCAACACATTCAGCCTCCTTGACCGTAATATGAGATCAACATTGTTCCGAGCTATCAAAATTGCCAAGAAGCTAGGGAGTGTTGTCTTTTATGATGTCAACCTTCCAATGCCACTATGGCAATCTAGCAAAGAAACCAAGGAATTCATTCGTGCAGCCTGGAATCTGTCTAATATTGTAGAGGTCACCAAGCAAGAACTGGAATTTCTATGTGGAATAACACCAACGGAAACATTTGACACCAAAGACAATGATAGATCGAAGTTCACTCATTACTCACCAGAAGTGGTTTCTCAGTTGTGGCACGATGAACTCAAGGTCTTGTTCATGACAAATGGAACTTCTAAGATACATTATTACACCAAGGAACACGATGGTGCGGTGCATGGAATGGAGGATGCACCTGTCACTCCTTATACTTCTGACATGTCTGCATCTGGAGATGGTATTGTTGCAGGTAACAAAGTACTTATTGATAATTTTATTTTTCTTTGTTGGTGTCATATGATGCTGACCACGTTAGCAACCTAAGATGGTAATATGTAATATGCTTATATGCCTGATTTATGCTACTGAAATGTGTAGATCCTCCACTTTTGCATTTCCACCAATGCTATGTGTTTCTCAGTCTTTTGTTATTTTATTGATATACTGTTACTAGCATGAATTATTTATTGAATAGAAGCCATTGAGCATCGACTTGATGCTCAGAAATTACTAATCTTGACCATGAGTTCAACCTGCAGTTAAGGAATTAGTTTACTGTTAATATGTATACCGACAAGCTTAACATTTGAGTATACTCGCTTGAGTAGCAAATGTTGATCTTGAGCTTGTGAAATTATTTTTCAAATCAACCTATGATACACATCTTATTCCTGTTGTTTAACACTTCTAAGAGACTCTTCCGATTATGATATCTCATAAATTGTATACTGTGGCCATGCTAGCAAGTAGCAATGTCAGATGTTTATTTCTGCAAATAAAATTACTCATTTCATTCTGCTATAAGGTTACTGGAACCGATCCCTTTGTGTGATCTCTGTTCAGGTTTATTGCGGATGTTGAGTGTCCAGCCACATCTCATCTCTGATAAAGGGTACTTGGAACACTCAATAAAGTATGCAATTAATTGTGGTGTCGTAGACCAATGGCTACAGGCACGACAGCTTGGCTACCCTGCGAAAGAAGGAATGGATGATGTGGAGGCTGATCCAAATGGCATCAGATCGATAACAGAAAAGGAATACAGAACCTTAGTCCCTGCAAGAGAATGAACACTGCATGTGGAGAACTGTAATTTTATTACATCCTGGATCTTTAGGTCTAATGTAAATCATTTGATTCTGGGATGAGGAATTTTGGATTATGAAATTATCATGCAGGAACTTAAGAAGTAGTCTTCTTAAAATTGATCCATTATTCAGAATTTTGCAATGTCCAGAAACCATGATAACTTTCGCAGGTAATTCAGGGCAATCCCGAGCAACATCAGCTGCCACCGGAACATTGGAGCAAGTTTTACGACTTGGGACATGTAATGAACTGATACCTCGACCTCTCCAGTGGGAGCTTGGCCTGGTCGGAGTCTGTAACAAAACTCAGCCATTTTCGCTTCTGATTCGAGCTCAGTGGGGGTGGGGGAAATAGGACGAAATGCACTGTTAAGCCCCATCCTGAGGTGGTTGAGATTGAATTTTAGTCCATTGCCTTTCATGCACTGATCATGTGTGTCCTGAGGAATTGTCTTAATGGTGGTTGCTGCTGCTTTTTTCTTTTGGTCAATAACATTTAGCAAAATGCCTTAGAAATGAGTTAAATCTATTGAGAGGTGGGGGTATTAGAAAATAGAAATGAGTTAAATTTATTTTAATGGAAACAAGGGTAATAATGCAGCTTTTAATAATACCATAGGGCCATAGGAGCTGTCTACAGGAAAATTATTGTTGATTGGCCCAAGTGACAAAAAGTAAAATATTCTCATACACACCTTTCCGCCAGACAAAAACACACAATAATAAGTCACATTAATAGTAAATCGTCACTTAGGGTCTAAGCAAAAAAATTATGAAGACTGATTAGTACTGCATTTTTATATTTAAAGATAAAGTAGAAAAATGTGAATGAATAATTATATACTTCCTCTGTTCTTTTTCTTTGCCCATTGGGATTTTTGGTACTATTCACATACTTTAACTTAAAATTTTATTATACTAGTATTTATTATACAAGTTAAAATATAGTAAAGTGAGATCTTATTAGATTTGTCTCATGTAGTTTATAAATATTAAACTTGTAGAATTTTTACTTGTATCGAATTTGCATTATCAATAATTAAAAATATGTATTGGAATGCGTGTTGGGTGAGTCCGTAGTAAATAAAAAGAAGATATGAAGTATGTATATATGTATGCGAACTTATATTTTATCATTCTCATCACCCATCATCCTATTTTTTTTTATATTTTTTTTTAAAAAATAAAATTCTTAGGGATGTACTTTTTCTGTTACGAAGCTTAAGTCAGGAAATAAAGAAGAAGAAAAAAATAGTTCTGATCACTTTTTTTTTGGTTAATAGTTTTGATCACTTTTGGAATAAAGGAATAAACAAAAAAATAATTAAAACTTGGTAAAATTATTTGCATCATATTCCATTTAATAAGACAATCAATTTATAGCATTGTTTCAAATCAAAACAACAACCAAATGTGTTTGGCCTGAGTAGTATGAGCTCGGTTCTGATAGTTGAAGCAAATGTTTCGAGTTCGAGTTTGCTACCAAAGGTCGACAACCAGGTAATGGTTTGTTTTCGATCAATCATCATATCTACTTCAAGCTAAGATAACCAAACAAGAAACTTTGTCCACGTGTATTGAATTGATGAAAAATAGTGGACATTTGGGCATGTTTAAGAATTAATTGTGCTACTACATTAGATTTTCTATCATCATATGCGTTGGTTCATGATTAAGTAGAGAGCAAGTAATACTATACAGTTTCGACCTCAACTTGTCTATATAAAATACTTAGTCTTATAGTGTAAGATGGGCCCCTTTCTTTGTTTCGTCATTGGATGATGTGCAAAGACCTACGTAAGACTCCTCTAGGATAAAACATCAGGGCCCAGGAATCCCCGCCTTTGATTAAAGCGAGTAAGCAACGTCCAATGAAACAAAACGGCGGTCCTTTTCTTTGAGGAAAAATATAGCAATTCTTCGAGTCCCAAGTCTTTGATTGGAAACGGTTTGGGTCATCTCCCCCACTACCCCTCACTCTCACTCAGTTTCATTGTCTCTCTTTCTCACTCATCACCCAGGAAAAAATGAGTCTTTTTATTTTCTCTGTGATGGGTTTCTTTCTTACTGACTAAGAATCATCATATGTGATCGTTTTGAAGCCTGTTTGTTTTCTTGGTCACGCAAGTGCTTCCCCCCCCCGAAAGAGGTAGGAAGAAAAAGATGTTATCGATTCAGTGTCAAAAACCCATTTTTTTTGGGGATCAAGTCAAGGCTTTTAATGGGCTTATTCTGAAAGTGTGTTAAAGTCTTTTTGGATAATACAATTGTGTTTTTGCTGGATTCGGTATCGATTCATATATGAGGGTTGTTTATTTATTCTTTTTCTTCACTTTGTATCCTTTGATTACATCTGTACCCTGTGAAAGGAGTAGTAAACGAAAACAAATGTTCCAGAGGATTCACTTTTTGTTCATCTGTGAATTTATTCCTAAGCAATTTAACTAGTATATAGAATTGTTGGTGTAGATATGAGGGCTTTTGCACTAGAATGATTCATGTTCGGTGTAGCTTTTTTTTTTTTGTTACCTTTAATATGTGGTGATTATCTTAGACTGTTGTTAGTTTTACATGGGAAACTATTGTATGAACTCTGAATGAGATTTTTAGTACACTAGACCTGTTGACTGATGGATATAGCCATATAGGGATGGACTTTTGCCAAAACATAGTTCAAATAGCTTTCTGAGCAATGGTTCAATAATTTGGCATTCTTGGGGAGTTTTAATTCCCATCTCTTTCATATGATGTGTTGTGTAAGTCCAAAATGATTTATGAGAGATCATTTTTAGCTTTTTTCTTTAACAAAGAAGTTGAAAAAAGTTGTTTAATGATGTATTGTATCTATAATGATTGCTTCTATATTCTGTAACATTCGGACTACTCCTTGATATTGATAATTCTTTGTTCTTGATCAGCTGTAGATTGAATCAACCAGATGGGAAAGACAATTCGGCTGTCTGGATTCCCTTATGCTGTGAATGCTGAATCGGTTAAAACTTTTGTGGAGGAACACACTGGCAAGGGAACCGTTGTTGCTTTAGACATAAAGCCGGAGAAACGAGGTGGAAGGTTTTGTGCCAGAGTCCAGTTTACCAACAGCACACATGCTGAGAGGATCATCAATTTGGCGAGTACCCGCCACCTGTATTATGGTACGTCTTATTTGAGAGCTTTCGAGTCAGACATGGACATGGTACCACAAGCTAGAGCATACCTGCATGAGATGGAATACGTGACTCTGCATCTCGGATGTCAGATATCCAATGAGAAATTCTTGGTGCTATGGCAAGCTTCAAATGTAAATGTTAAGTTTGGGATTGGGATGAGGAAAATGCACTTCTTCTTTAGCTATAATTCGGTTGAGTACAGGCTTCAGCTCTCATATGAAAGTATATGGCAGATTGTGCTGTATCATCAACTGGATCAGACAGTGAGGCTTCTCATACAGGTACGCTTAAACAATTCTACGTGTGAGCTGTTCTCTAATATCTCAATGTCATTCGAAATCATTTACTAATCGAAAATTAATGTGCATGCGCATATGAATGGGTTTTGATATTATCAACACAAGAATTGCAAACAGTTCTTTATCGCTGTTGGATGGAGATCCTTTTTATTTATATGTATTGCCTTAGTCAAAAGAACAAGGTGGCAATGTTTTGATAACTCGCAAATAAATACGAAATCTCATGTCTCCCTATTAGCTTAAGTATGAGTGTGATTTGTCATGGTAGCACTAGCAGAACAGGAAATCGTGTTTGAATCCCCGCAGCCAACCTACTTGTGAATAATTAACAAACTAAAAATTGCAGATCCTTGTTTTCTTCTTCTTCTTCTTTTTTTCCTTTTTTCCATGATATAATTGCTTCTCATATGGTTTAGTTTCCATTTGCTGCATTATATTGTTGTTTATGTGCCATTGAAAACCATATTATTACTGTAGCTTACACATTTTTCGTTTTCTTAAATTTGTATCCTTTAGTTATTTGGGGCACCTCGGATCTACCAGAAGCTCAATACTGCTTCTACCAATTGCTTTTACAAGGAAACACCTGATGACCAGTGGATCAGAACGACAGACTTTACTCCTTCATCGTGCATTGGACAGTCTTCTGGGATATGTCTCCAGCTTCCTTATGGTGTAACACTTCCAAAATTCAAAGATAACTTTGTTTATTACAAAGAACATGAATACCCTTTGCACTTCGAGAAAGGTCCTCCCTTTTCTAAGAACTCGGCTCTGGTCCCTATTGTGCATCCTCCCCGAGAAAGTAATTTGCCTTACAAAGTACTATTCAAGGTCTGTGGTTTGGTACAAACCGGGTGCATCCCAGGGCCCAAGCTCGATGCAAACTTCTTTCTCTTGGTCAATCCACAACGTATTAATATTAAGTATATAGAGCATGCACTCGAGAAGCTGTACTTTTTAAAAGAGTGTTGCTATGATCCCGTGCCCTGGCTTCTTGGAGAGTATGAAAAATATATAAAGTTAAAGGAGCACCCAACGTCACCTGCCATTTCTTTAGATGACGGTCTGGTGTATGTACGCAGGGTTCAAGTAACACCAAGCAGAGGTTATTTTTTGGGTCCGGAGGTAAACGTCTCAAACCGTGTGATACGCCACTTTAAAGATTACATTGACAATTTTATTCGTGTTTCGTTTGTGGACGAGGAGTGGGAGAAGATGTACTCCACTGATTTGTCCCCCAGGGAGGGAAGGACAAAGCTTTATGAGAGGGTGCTTTCTACCCTTAGGGATGGCATTACAATTGGGGACAAGAAGTTCGATTTTCTTGCGTTTTCTTCTAGTCAGTTAAGGGAGAATTCGCTCTGGATGTTCGCTCCAACACATAACCTTGATGCTGATGGTATCAGACGGTGGATGGGTGACTTCCGTTCCATAAGAAATGTGGCTAAGTATGCTGCCAGGCTTGGGCAGTCCTTTGGCTCATCAAAGGAAACCTTGAGTGTTGCAGCTTACGAGGTTGAGAAGATTCCCGACATAACTGGTCAAACCAAATACGTCTTTTCTGATGGCATTGGAAAGATATCGGCTGAATTTGCTCGGAGAGTTGCTCTTAAATGTGGGGTCAATGGTTCCATTCCATCTGCTTTTCAGATCAGGTATGGTGGCTACAAAGGTGTCGTGGCAATCGATCCCTATTCATCAATGAAGTTGTCTTTGAGGCCGAGCATGTTGAAATACGAGTCAAGCAACACAAAGCTGGATGTGTTGGCATGGAGCAAATACCAGCCATGTTTCCTGAATCGCCAAATCATCACTCTTCTATCGACTCTTGGAGTCAGAGATAGCGCTTTTGAGAAGAGGCAACAAGAAGCAGTAACACAGCTGGATGAGATTTTAGTTGATACATTGAGAGCTCAAGAAGCCCTAGACTTGATGGCCCCTGGGGAAAGCACAAACGTTCTCAAGGCAATGCTTAAATGTGGCTATAAGCCCAATGTGGAGCCATTTCTTTCAATGATGCTGCAGACTTTCCGCTCATCTAAGTTACTGGATTTGCGGGTCAAGGCAAGGATTTTTGTCCCGAAAGCCCAGCAAATGATGGGCTGCCTAGATGAAACTGGTACACTGGAATATGGGCAGGTGTTTGTGCAGATTTCGGGCTCTGAAAGTCACACTTTTGGTCGTTCCTCATGCAATGGCTCCTCTTCAAGTCAATACAATTACCTCATTAAAGGCAAGGTCGTTGTGGCTAAGAACCCATGTTTGCACCCTGGTGATGTCCGTGTTTTAGAAGCTGTCGATGTGAAAGCATTGTATCATATGGTCGACTGCGTTGTTTTCCCTAGTAAAGGGCCAAGGTAAGTTTCACTCACCTATAGTAATAATATCTTTTGCCTGATGAAGTCTTGGATCAAAGATTTTTGTAGCCAAATGCAATATCTGCAGTTCTTTCTGTAGCCTAACATATAGGAGTACTTTGTTTTCACAGGCCTCATCCGAATGAATGTTCTGGGAGTGACTTGGATGGCGATATATACTTTGTTTCATGGGATCCTGACTTGATCCCACCAAGAGACATCCCACCCATGGACTATGATCCAGCTCCAAACACTCGACTGGACCACGACGTGACAATGGAGGTAATTGGTACTGTTGTTACCTGATGGATTCCATTCGGGAGTGTGTGCTATCGAGTTCACAATTTTAACTTGTGTGTCTGCCATTTGGACACATTTGGATTTCTTTATGTGCTTGCAGGAAATTCATGAGTACTTCACAAACTACATAGTGAATGACAGTTTGGGAATCATAGCAAATGCTCATACAGTTTTTGCTGATAGAGAGCCGAATATGGCACTCAGTAAACCCTGTTTACAACTCTCTGTTTTACACTCGGTGGCTGTAGATTTCCCCAAAACTGGTGTCCCGGCTGAGATCCCACGCGAGCTACGGGTGAAGGAGTACCCGGATTTCATGGAGAAGCCCGACAAGACAACATACAAATCCTACCGTGTCATCGGGAAGCTTTTCAGGGCAGTGAAGGATATTCCTTCAAACACAGTGGCGTCCTTCACCAGGGAAGTGGCAGCAAGGTCATACGATCGCGACTTGGAAGTTGAGGGATTCGAGGACTACATAGACGAGGCATTTGAGTACAAGATGGATTACGACTACAAGCTGGGGAACTTAATGGAGTACTATGGGATCAAGACGGAGGCTGAAATGCTGAGCGGCAGTGTGTTGAGGACATCCAAAACTTTCGACAGGAGGAAGGATGCAGAGGCAATGGGAGCGGCTGTGAGGGCATTGAGGAACGAGGCGAGATCGTGGTTCAAAAGAGGGAGCGATGATGAGGACGCTAGGGCTAAGGCCTCGGCTTGGTACCATGTCACATACCATCCCGATTTCTGGGGATCATACAATGAGGGACTCAAGAGGGATCACTACATTAGTTTCCCATGGTGTGTATACGACAAGTTGGTGACGATCAAGAAAGATAGTAGGTTGGGAACGATCAAGAAAGATAGTAGGTTGTCGTCGTCTACTAGTAGTGTCGCCGGACTGGAAATGCAGCTGGGACACGGTCTGAGTTTGAGGTGAGGCACCCGCTCCCAATAAACTTCTTCCAGCAAGACATAATGGAAATATGTACCATTATGCTTTCCCGTGTGTTTGTGTTGGTGTGTTAACGTTACCTATCAATAGCATGCCTGTAACATCCTAGTTAGTTTGGTTGTGCAGTGATGGACATATATATAGCACAAGCCACAAGTATTGTATCCAAATTTCCTTCTTTCAAGTGTGGAACTAATTAATACCATACTATAGTATTTGATTTACTTGCATTCTGCTGCACTATGGACGATTTTGCACCTGAGCATTTTGCTTGAGAAGATAAACATATATACTTGCTTTGAAGGTTCTTCTTATTAGCATTTTATCAGGGCAATTTTGCAGTGATAAAAGATTAATGAGACTTATCTTGATATGAAAAAAAGATAAATAGGTCCTTTTTCTTTTCAAAAAATTCAAATCAGTTATTTTTCTATTTTATTACCAAAACAGTCCTCTACAAATGCTAATTATGTTCAAATCAGTCCTTTTTTCACTAATTATATTCTAATTGTTGACGTGGCAAGGGTTTTAATTTAAACCTGACACGTGTGCATAATATTAGTCCTTTTTCTTTTATCTTTTGCCAATTCAGTCCTAAACTTTTATTTTGTTCTATTTAGTCCTCTACCCCAATCACTCATTTTTATATTAATTGGCCTCAGACCTTTCAAATTATTTCATTTTAGGCCCAGAACCTTAAATTTTTTATTATTACTAATCTATTTCAAATAAATGCACAACATACTTCCATAAATAAAATTAAACACCAAACCTCATATATTGGGTTCGACTGCTTTGTTATCGGGTCTTTCAAGTACCGGAATTTTACGGACTCTCTCTAATAACCACTCGACCGCAACCGATTGTTCATTGGTTTTGGTTTCCTTCAGTAACAATCAACAGAATCTTACTTTGCGTCCTACCTTAGGATGTAGCAATATTTGAGTAAATGATTTAACTTGAATTTTTGGAAGGTTATGGATACAGGAAGCCTTGGTTTCATTGAAAAATATTAAAATTATTAAAAATATTAAAAAAATAGCCTGAATTTTATTGTCCACAAAGTATGATTGTGCTGATTGTTGCTGAAGGAAACCAGAACCAATGAACCATCGTTACGGTCGGGTGGTTAGAGAGAGTCCGTAAAATTCGGAACTTCGAAGACCCGGTAACAAGGCGGTCAAACCCAATGTATGAGGTTTGGTATTTAATTTTATTTACGGAAGTATGTTGGGCATTTATTTGATAAATGTATTAGTAATAATAAAAAATTTAAGGTTCTGAGCCTAAAATGAAATAGTTTGAAAGGTTTGAAGCCAATTAATATAAAAATGAGTGATTGGGTAGAGGACTAAATAGAACAAAATAAAATTTTAGAACTGAATTGACAAAAGATAAAAGAAAAAGGACTAATATTATGCACACGTGTCAGGTTTAAATTAAAACCCTTGCCACGTCAGCAATTAGAATATAATTAGTGAAAAAAAGACTGATTTGAACATAATTAGCATTTGTAGATGACTGTTTTGGTAATAAAATAGAAAAAGGACTGATTTGAATTTTTTGAAAAGAAAAAGGACCAATTTATCCTTTTTTCCTATCTTGATATGAGTATGACTAGGGGTGTAAATGAGACTGATAGACTCGTAAAATATTCGGGCTCGACTCGATCAAAACTCGACCAAAGCTCGACTCGAAAAAGCTCGACTCGAATTCGAGATCGGCTCGGAAGGTTAATGAGCCCAAGCCGAGCTAACCAATACTCGGCTCGAAAGCTCGATAATAGGCTCGAATATATATATATATACATATATACATATCAGTTATACATAGTAAATGTATAATCTATTTATTACTCCTATAATTTTTTTTTCTATTTTTTCTTTTTTATGGTTAGATGTAGGAACTAGGAATAGTTTAATATATTAAATCTATTAAACTTCAATCCTTCAAGTTTTTAAGCTCATTATTTAATAATTTGACAATTATTCCTAATTTTATATCGAGCTTAGTTTGGGAATGGAGATCTGGTCCAGTGGTAATGTCCCATTTATCCATCTTTTTAACTTGTGTGATTTGAGCCCCTACACACATTTATTAGCATGAGTGTCAATGTTAAAAAAAACAAAAAAAAAAAAAGAAAAAACTCGAGCTTTATTTGAGCCTCGAGCCGAGCTTGAATTCAACTTTTTTATATCGAGCTCGAGCCGAGCTCAAGTTTTTAAAGCTCGTCGAGCTTCGAGCTCGAGCCGAGCCAAATTTTTACTTAATCGAGCCGAGCCAGGCTCGAGCTCGGCTCGGCTCGGCTCGTTTACACCCCTAGTCGAACCATAGTCGAGAACTCAGAAGCCCTGCTATAAAAGTGCACTCTAATTAAAACAACAAAATAATAACCCATACAACACATCCATTTTTTGTTTTTTTTTTCTTAAAAAAGAAAGTTTTTTGTTCATTTTTCTTTGTTACACATAGATATAAAATACTCAATTCGTCCCACTAATTCCGTCTCATTTTCCTTTTTGGTCCATTCCATTACAATTGTCACATTTCCCTTTTAGGAAATAATACTTTAATTACCAAACCTACTATCATCACATCACATTAATAAATAAATATTTAAAATTTCAAATACATCACACATAAATAAATTAATTAAAAATTCAAATACATTTCAATCACATCAACATAAATTCCTAATTTACCCCAACTTTAAACAATAATCTACCCCTACATTAAATATTATCCATCCCCACATAAAATACCGTGCCCAAAAGAAATGAGACACTATTAGTGAGACGTAGTGAGTAGTATTCGCGTTTTATTTTGATCAATTTACGTTTGAAATATTAATTATAAAGTGTATCTACAATAAAATTATTTTTAATAATAATTAGAATTACACAAAAGTTCTAAAATAATGTAAAAAATCATTGCAGCATAAAAAAATACTACTAATGGTAATACTAATCATTCATACACTAAATTGCTGTAATTTTTTTATGAAGATCGAAGATGCTTTTAGACTGGACGTGGCTTGCGAAAGCCCCAATTAACAAACTCAATGAAATGCTTATGATACCTTAGAAGAAAACTAAAAAAAATCACACAAAGAGGGAAGGCATGAATCCTGAAATGAATGTGAGAATAAGAGACATACAGGGGCCGGGCCCCTCTCTTTCCTTACATCATGGGATAAAGAAGATTCGATGCTGCAGGGTTTCCGCGCGAGGAAGCTGTGTTGTGTTGATGGAATTTAATTCCATTGGAAGATTGGCAAACTAACCAGAGCAACCAAAGTTAAGATTCATCATATGTCTGTACTGTAGTGACAAATTAAAGGGGTGGTCCCTGACTCCCTTCTGCCTTGCAAATTGCAATGGCCGTACTGGTGATCGACTCCTTGGAAGTTAAGGAATGTCCCCCCTTTCGAGTCTAAAGCAGGCAAGAAGGCAACATTCCATTTCCACAAGTACTAGCTACTACATATATGAAGAAAGGGTCCTTTTCTTTATTTGTGGGATAAACAAGCAGCTGTGAGGCAATTCTTTTATATATCTTGGCCAAAGGCTTGCTTCTCATCACAATAATTTGTTTGTTTGTTTGTTTCTGTGTTATCTTCTTGAGTGCAGATAGACCTGCCAAGAGATCATACTAGTGAAGTAGTATATGTTATTGTGATCCATCCATCCATCTTTCTTCATTTTTTGGGATGGATTTGTGGAGGTTCTTCTGTCTGATTGTGGACTGGTTTCACTTCAGTTTCCCTATTTGGAGTACGTTAAGTTTGATTTTCTTGGTAACACTTATATATGTTTCTTTCTCTGTGTGTGTGTGTGTGTGTGTTTTATTTATTTATTTATTTTTTTCTTTCTATTTTTAGAATCACACATGCACATTACATGCAAATATTTACTTGCTATATATACTACGACATACGACATCTTATGTCTACTTTATTAAAATTCCCTATCTTAATAGGCAAAAATCTTAAAGAGAGACAGAATTTATTTTAGGAGTTATCCGTTTACATAGATATCAATTTCTTCCACATTTGGGCTCCCATCAATACTTTCTATAGACAATAGCTTCGCTAAAAAATTATACTCCCACCTTTTCGATCTCATCATTAAATAGTAATACATGCGGAAATTATAAAATTATTATACAATATGAAACAATGATAAATTTGGACAAAATAAGGACTTTCTCTCATCAAATAATTAATTAATCATTGCCATTTGGCTTTGATTGTTGTAGGAAATGATTTTCAACATTTGAAGCTTTCTGTTTAATATATATGATCCGATGATTTGCATATTAATTAAAAGGAAAAAAGGAAACAAGTATGTGATTCTTTGATTACCTTGATGAATGTGTGTATAAGGGTATGTAGTATGTTAAATACTGCAGGAGCGTTGTGTATAAATGAAAATGATTTGATTATATTTATTTATATATATGGTAGATTCACATTTGTAATAATAAAATAAAAATAATACTCTCGGTTTAACATGTTCTGTTTAACTTTTTGACATTAATTGTTCATTGTTCAACTTTAACTCAATTTTATTGCAAGTATATATTTGGAAATAAATAGTCGAGTTGAGTCTTATTGTTTAGATGTACATAATTATAGAGTTCTACTAGAATATACTACATCCTTTCTTTTTTAAGTGCACTTTTGGAGTTTTGTCACTATTTATTGAGTAACTTTGATTTGACTTTTTAATACATTTATATAAGATAAAATATAATCAAGTGGAATCTTGTTGAATTCATCTCATCTATAGATTTAGAATATCAAATTTTCATAATTTTTACTTATATGCAATTTGAGTTATTAAGGATTAAAAACGTGTATTGAATTACGTGAAATGTGGATCTGTAGCACTTAAAAAGTAACGGCGGAAATATATTTTACATATTTTTAGTTGTATATATTCTGAAATATTAACGATTAAAAAAGTGCAAAAAATTAAGAAAGTATGTTGGGACAAAGGAAGTATATAGGAGTATATATGGTATATTTGGTTTGGCTCGGATACATATGTTTTTGCAATAGAGTTGGGCCTGTTTGTTTAGCCTTTGAAAAAAAAATAAAAAGTCGGGTAAAAGAAGGAAAATTCAGAAGCAAAAGTAATCAAAATAATTATTTAAATTGATAGTATTAAAAGTTGTTTTTCAACGGAAATATGTTTGGATTTAATTCCTTGTTAAATAGGATTATTTTTGTACTTTCATTACTAAAATGATTTCTCCAGATAATTTTAACTTCTGCCGCTCCCCTCCCTTTTGAGAAAAGCCAAACAAACATGTAAAAAAAAATTGAAAAAAACTTTTGGGTGGAGCGAAAAAGGCAAAAAAAACAATGTCTTATTTACATGCATGTGTTTTTGTCCTTAGCAACAAAATGATGTCTCTCCATGAAAATTGAATATTGAATATTCATAATTTTATTGAATATTGAATATCCATAATTTTTTGAAGCTATCATTTTATATATTGTCATGATTTTTGGTTGATCTACCATCACACGATTAAGTAATTATGATAAATTGCACGATACAGTTCAAGGCAACCGGGCAAGAAAGACGATTCAGGTGTTCGGCTTCCAGCATCTTATTCCTGCTGAAGAGGTTAAAAAATTTCTGGAGGAGTTCACCGGCGAGGGAACTGTGGTGGCATTACAGGTCGAGATAGGGAAACAAGGCGGGCAGCGGGCATACGCGAGAGTTCAGTTTACAAGCACCACATGTGCTGAGACGATCGTGAAGTTGGCGACCAATAATCTAAGTTACGGTGCTTCTTATTTGAAAGCCAAGCAATTGGACGTGGACATGGTACATCATGTTAGGACATACCTGCATGAGATGGAGGACACAACTTTGAACCTCGGATGTCAGATATCTGATGAGGCATTTTCGGTGCTGTGGAAAGTTTCCAGTGTTTCAGTTAAGTTCGAAACCGGGCTGAAGAGTATGCACTTTCTCTTTTGCTGTGATTCCATTCAGTACAGGTTCCAGCTCCAGTCCGAAAATGTAGGGCAGATTGTTCTTTATTATCAACCAGACCACACGGTGAAGCTCTTCGTACAGGTATGATCGGATAATCCTACATTCGAACATGTTGTCCTAATGTTAGCACAGCTTAATTATACACCCTTTCTTTCTTTCTTTCGTCCTGTAAGTTATTAGGTGCGCCACGGATCTACTACAAGAATGTCGATGACACTGCCATCCATAGATTTTATAAGGACACGACGCTCGATGACCAGTGGATCAGGACAACTGACTTTACTGAATCATCTTGCATCGGACAATCTTCCGGGCTGTGTCTTGAGGTTCCTTCCGGTGTCAAATTTCCAAATTTCAAAGACAGTTTACCTAATTACCTGGAAAGTGTAAACCCTTTCCATTTGGAGAGAGGTCTCCCCTTTTGTAGACCATCAGCATTGGTTCCAATCATAAGTCCTCCACAGGGCGTGAATTTACCTTATAATGTGCTGTTTAAGGTCTGCAGTTTGGTGCAGAAAGGATGCATCCCGGGACCTAAGCTCGATGCAAACTTCTTTCGCCTCATCAATCCAGAACACGTTGATGTTAACTACATCGAGCACGCTCTTGAGAAGTTGTACTATCTAAAAGAATGTTGCTATCATCCTTCTGCCTGGCTTCTCGCGCAGTATGAAAAATATCAGACGTTACAGGAGAATCCCAAGTCGCCTGCAATTCAGATAGACAACAGCCTGGTGTATGTGCGCAGGGTTCAAGTAACTCCGACCAAAATATATTTCTTGGGACCGGAGGTGAATACATCCAACCGTGTGTTGCGCCACTATAAAGAACACATGGACAATTTTCTTCGTGTTTCTTTTGTGGATGAGGAGTTGGAGAAGATGTTCTCGACTGACTTGTGCTCGAGGCTTGGTGGTGCGGGTGGGAAGGGATGGACAAAACTTTTTGAAAGGGTGCTTTCTACACTCAAGGATGGCATCAGAATCGGGGACAAGAAATTTGATTTTCTTGCATTTTCATCGAGTCAGATACGAGAGAATTCGCTCTGGATGTTTTCTTCGACACCTGACCTTAATGCCGATGACATCAGACGGTGGATGGGTGAGTTCCATTCCATAAGAAATGTGGCAAAGTACTCTGCCAGGCTCGGCCAGTCCTTCGGCTCATCCATAGAAACGTTTCAAGTTGGCGAGGACGAGGTTGAGCAGCTTCCTGATATCGTGACCACACGACGCGGGACCAAATACATATTCTCTGATGGGATCGGGAAGATATCAGCCGAATTCGCGCAGAGAGTTGCTCTGAAATGTAGACTCAGGGATTCCACTCCGTCTGCTTTTCAGATCAGGTACGGTGGCTACAAAGGTGTTGTGGCAGTCGATCCCAATTCGCAGAAGAAGCTGTCTTTGAGGCCGAGCATGTTGAAGTACCAATCGAAAAATACAAAACTGGACGTGCTGGCGTGGAGCAAATATCATCCGTGTTTCCTGAATCGCCAAATCGTCACTCTTCTATCCACTCTCGGAGTCGAGGATGAAGTGTTTGAGAACAAGCAGCGAGAAGAAGTGGCTCAACTTGATGAGGTTTTAGTCGATCCATTGAGAGCTCAAGAAGCCTTAGACTTGATGTTGCCTGGGGAAACCACAACCATTCTCAAGGAGATGTTGAAATGTGGCTATATGCCAACTGTGGAGCCATTTCTTTCTATGATGCTGCACAACTTCCGCTCATCTAAGTTACTCGATTTACGGGTGAAGGCAAGAATCTTTGTCCCAAAAGGTCGGAAACTGATGGGATGCCTAGATGAAACCGGCACCTTAAAATACGGGCAGGTGTTTGTGCAGCTATGTGGCTCTAGAAGACACGGTTTTGATGAAACCATACCCTTGGATGGCACTCCCAGGGCATACAATTGCATCATCAAAGGGAAGGTCGTCGTGGCTAAGAACCCGTGCTTGCATCCTGGTGATGTCCGTGTTTTAGAAGCCATCAATGTGGACGCATTGCATCATATGGTTGACTGCCTAGTTTTCCCTAGCACAGGACAAAGGTAAAGTTAGCGAGCCCTTTTCATCACAACTAAATTCGCCCAACACGTACAAATCTAACATACTACTTACTATATGTCATCCGACAAAACCACAGGCCTCATCCAAATGAATGCTCCGGGAGTGACTTGGATGGTGACATATATTTCGTCTCTTGGGATCCTGACTTGATCCCACCAAGGCAATACAAGCCAATGAACTACAATCCTGCTCCAAACACTGTACTAGATCATGACGTGACAATAGAGGTATCGACATTGTAACTCAATACAGTATGTTATTATTTCTGAGAGCACGATGACTCTTACCCTACCATATCATCTTGTCGTGTGACATTGTAGATAATTTGGCTTCTTTTTGTGCTTCAGGAAATAGTGGAATACTTCACAGGCTACTCAGTGAATGACAGTTTGGGAATCATAGCAAATGCTCACACCGTTTTTGCGGACAGAGAGCCATTAAAGGCGCTTAGTAGGCCCTGTTTAGACCTTGCTAATTTGTTCTCAGTAGCTGTGGACTTTCCCAAAACCGGGGTCCCAGCAGAGATCCCAAGTCGCCTACGTGTGAGGGAGTATCCAGATTTCATGGAGAAGCCCAACAGAAGAATGTATGAATCCTATGGTGTGATTGGGAAGCTTTTTAGGGAAGTGAAATATATCACTTCTCACACTGCCAGGCCCTTCACCAAGGAAGTGGCGAGAATAGCATACGATCTGGACATGGAAGTTGAGGGATTTGAAGAGTACCTAAAAGAAGCATCTGAGTACAAGACGGAGTATGACTACAAGCTGGGGAATTTAATGGAGTACTATGGAATTAAGACTGAAGCTGAAATTCTCAGTGGCAGTTTGATGACTTTCGACCGGAGTAAGGATGTAGAAACTATTGGGGCTGCAGTCAGGTCGTTAAGGAATCAGGCAAGATCATGGTTCAAGAGAGGGATCACATATGCCAATACTTATCCTAAGGCCTCAGCTTGGTACCATGTCACATACCATCCTGATTTCTGGGGATCATATAATGAAGGACTCAAGAGGGATCACTACCTTAGTTTCCCATGGTGTGTATATGACAAGTTGATGATGATTAAGAAAGATAAGTCAAGGGACATTACTATCGAATAGCTAGAAATGCAGCTGTGACACGGTCTAAATTTGAGGCGAGGCACCCAACTATGTATCACTCTAAATAAGTTCCCAGCAAGACACCTAATTATGTCTATATGTGTACTTGTGTGTTTGTGTTTGGTGTTTGTGCGAGTAAGTAGTAACTGTGTGTAAACAATACGATGCATGCAATGTCTTAGTTCAACTTTGGTGGACATAGCACAATATTGTATCTGAATTTCAACTTTCGAGTGTGGAACTAATGAATTTGATAATTAAGTAAATCTCATCTACTTTTAATCAATCAATTCTTACTGAAGAATATGTCAGGCTACACTAAACTACGTTCACTAGTAACTAATATAAAGAGTTACCCGTTTGATCATAGCATATGGAATTTTTAGGATGAGGTCTTTCTGTTTGCGGCTCAATGGCCTCCCCTTTGCTGCAGGATCTCTATTTTCCCTCACATCTGCCAATCTCCAAAGGCTGCAACTTGACTCTATGTCCAGAGAGTCGAGAAAGTAAACACCAGTCTTGTCAGTGAATTTAGTTTCTGGATCTTGCAAGTAGGAGACTACCATTGGCATGTCCTTGAACCTCAATAAATCATCTGGTACTCTCAGAAGTCTATCCGCACCAGGACTTGATACCTTCAGATTAATACATAATCACAGATACAGGATTGTGAGGAGCAACTGAGAATTCAAAGAAAATTTCAATTGAAACAGCATCAAGCGACAATAATTACTTCAATTGCTAAATCATCAGGTATTTCGCCTCTGGCACCGATTTCATCCAACTTTTGCTTATACTGGCGATTGAAAAGTTCAATTTCATCCATACTCGGACACCCATAACTGAGAAAACAAGGAGACAAGATTATTGAAAGTTATCATGAACGATGATCTCTAACCTATGAAAAGCGAGAAGCAATACGGTATACAAATATGCATGGATGAAGCAAGGTTACTCAAGAGAAAAGGTCGAAAGAAAACAATCATAAAACCATGTCAAATAAATAAAGTTTAATTCTTCTTTAAACAAAGAATAGTTCGAAAACTAAGGAATATGCAATAGTAGATCCCTAGATCTTCAACATATACGCCAAAGAACTTGCTAATTTCACAGGTTTCATTTATGCTTGCATTATACAGTGCTTAGAAAGATGAGTATGAATCTATTAATAATGTCAAAACCATGGAGTTTCCAACTATTGATTACTTTTGTTCTGAAAATGTGAAAATCCAAATGATCCCCTTAGACAATTTTTGTTAGTTGCAAGAATGTGCACAAACAATTTTGGTTTGTCGACCGTATTATCAAAATGCAAGCCTAAGAAACACCCAAGACAGTAATGATTAAGGAAAAGACTTACACATTTGAAAGTTTATCTAGTCTCACATAAATATAGCCGCGAGGAGACGTCTTGAACGCATAAAGCTCCAACCCTTCACCGAATTCCAGCAGCACTTGTTTGGCTACAGATAGCGCTCTTTCACCCCAGGGGCAATTCTGCACAACAACTCCACCGCCGTCACCGCCATCACCAACCTGAACTTCATGCACGATATGGCCGACTAAAACATCACGCAAAGAAGATGAATTGAGGTCAGTGAAACAAAATTTCGAACAACAAACCATACCTCAGGCTCAGCTTCATCCTCTTCCTCCCACGAATCAATCGGCTCCACCTCCCCGTTGGAATTATCTAAATCATAAACATCCATCACTTACAAACACCCCTAAACTTCTGGACCAAAAACTCATTTTCATCCCCACGCACATCTTTGGGACAAAATATCAAACATATTGTGTGCAGCATCATTAACGAAGGAAATTTAAAATGCAGGGCCCTCACCGTTGGCTGAATCGCGGTGGAATTCTCCAGTTCCATCTGGATTGGAGTGCAGCAGTCGAACATAAGCGTGCGAAGTAAAATAAGCATTGGATGGTCCAAAAATAGAGTTTTTTCCGAAGGTGGCAAGAAGGGCAGGAACGAGGAAAGTTGGTTTGGAATGTGCAGTAGGAATTCGAAGGCGAAATGTGGATGAAGAAGTCGAAGCCCAAGTAGAACCCCTGCGCAGAAAGCAGGTAGAGATTCTTGCAGCGATTGAATTTCTCATTGCAGCCTATACTTGATCAAGCACTTCAACTGTGTTATGTGCGTCGCAGAACATCAAGACGGAGAGAAGATTTTCCACGTACGGTCGTCCAAATTAAAAACGACACTAATGCAATTTAAATTGGAAATATCAAAATTTTAAATTTTCTAGAAGCAGGCTCGACTAGTGGCAAGAGTACATTTGGAATGGCTTTTAGAGCTTGTTTGTTTACCTTTTATTTTTTTCTTCCTTTTGATTTCTCCTTCACCAAAAAATCCTTTTTTAAAATTTTTTTTAGCTGTTTCTTTTGTCTTTTTGAAAAAGTAAAAGAGAAGTAAAAGTTAAAATTCTTCTTTTTTTTTAAAAGTAAGCAGGGGTTACTTTTAGAAAAAGGAGAAGTCATTTTGGAATAAAAATACAAAAAGGCTTTGGTTAGGGTGCTGAGACTCATGTCTCTTAATGTACTGTGGCACATCCAAGCCATTGATGAAATATTGAAATCAATGGCTAAGATTAATACAAATGGTACTTTTGTAATTTCAATAAGATCCAAATAATCTCTATTCATTTTTCTCAATTCTCATGCTCATACTTCTCTCTCCCTCATAATCTACTTTTTCTTTTTGGAATTTCTAAAATTTGATACGAAATTTAGATTACTTGTATCGAGTAGGTAAATTTTCATATAAAGAACGCCAAAATCCGAGTTCGTTTGAGAAAGTTAGAGTCATTTGAAATTAATTACAATTTTAAAAAACGTAGCATTTACATTTCAGCGACGGTGGCTTTGCAATTCAGCGACGGGAGCTTTACAATTCAGCGACATAGCCTATACAACATAGTTTTTATGACAAACTTCAAATGGCTCTAACTTTTTCAAATGAGCTCGGATTTGAACGTTCTTTATATGAAAATCTATCTACTCAACACAAGGAATTTAAATATCCTACCAAAATTTAGAAAGTCTAAACAGATAAATATTATATTTTTAAAATAACGAAAATAAGATATCATTTCCTTTGAAAATCTGGTATTTATCAATTTGTAATTTCAAAATTTTGATAGGAAATTTAAATTCTTTGCATCGAGTAGATAGATTTTCATATAAAGAATGTGAAAATCTGAGTTTATTTGAGAAAGTTAGAGTCATTTGAAGTTCATTGCGATTTTCAGAAACACAGCCTTTACATTTCAGCGACGGTGGCTATGTAATTCAGCGACGAGGGCTTTACAATTCAGCGACGGAGGCTTTACAATTCAGCGACGGAAGCGTTATAATTTAGCGATGTTGCCTATGCATTTCAGCGACGTAGCCAATACAACAAAATTTATGTGACAAACTTCAAATGGCTTTAACTTTCTCAAATGGCCTCCGATTTGGACGTTCTTTATATGGAAATCTATCTACTCAATGCAAGGAATTTAAATATTCTCTTAGATTTTAGAAAATCTAAACATATAAATATCATATTTTCAAAACAACGAGCATAATATATCTTTTCTTTTGAAAATCTGGTATTTATCTATTTGTAATTTCCAAAATTTTATGGGAAATTTAGATTCATTGCATCGAGTAGGTAGATTTTCATATAAAGAACGTCAAAATCCGAGTTCGTTTGAGAAAGTTAGAGGCATTTAAAGTGCATTACGATTTTAAAAAACACAGTCTTTACATTTCAGCGACGGTGGCTATGTAATACAGCGACGGAGCCTTTACAATTCAGCGCTGGAGACATTACAATTCAGCAACATAGCCTATGCATTTCAACGACGTAGTATATAGAACAAAATTTATATTACAAACTTCAAATGGCTCTAACTTTCTCAAATGAGCTCGGATTTGGACGTTCTTTATATAAAAATTTATCTACTTGATGCAAGGAATTTAAATATCCGATCATATTTTAGAAATTCAAAATAGAAAAATAGCAAATTAAGAGGAATGAAAGACTAACGAGTGAAAGAGATGAATAAAGATAATTTCTCTATTATTATGCCATGAATTGTGTCAAAAGATGGCTAACTTATGCAAATTTTTTATATGATCTTTATTTAAGGATAGAAATCACTAAATTGATTTTGTGAATGATTTTATTACTAAAGATATAATTATTTATGTTTGACAATTCTACCCTTTTTATTTTATAACCATTGGATATTTTTGTATGGTTGAGATGATTTGTCTTGATGTACTACCATTCACATTGGTAGTACAATAGCCATTCCCATACAAAAATATCCCTATCTAATAAGGAAATAAAATCAACACTAAATATTATTATAAGATTTATGCTCATTTTAGTAATTTTAATGTATAAAAAGTCATTTTACATATAATTCATCCAAACATGTTCCATTTGAAAAGCAACTTTAATAATTTTAATCCAAACAATTATTTGGTCTGCTTTTGCTTTTGAATTCTACTTCTATCTCCTTCTCCTTTTTCCACTGACTTCTCATTTTTTTCAAAAGCCAAAACAAACAGGCCCTTAGGGAGGTGATTTTGGCTTTTACTTCTGCCAAAAGCACTTCTAGTAGAAATTAGGTGTTTGTTTTGGTTTATAATAAAAAGCAAAGCCCTGTTTGGCAAAACAACTAAACGAAATTAGCTTATTCTAGGCAATTTGAACTGAATTAGCTTATTTAAAAATACATAATAACTTAAAACAGTGTTCAATCAGCTCTTTTTGAAACCACTGCAAATTGCAGCATTTTAAATTTTAGCTTATTCTAGGCAAAAAGTTAGTCTCGAAATTGTCAAACAGCTAATTTTAACTAATTAATAGTAAATAATCCGTCGAGACTCGATGGGCATAACTTTATATAATATATATATTTATATTATATAAAGTAATATAAATTATAATTTGAGTAATGAAAAATGTTTAATGATTTTGTTTATATATTCAAAAGATGATGTGCACAGAATCAGTTAACAGCTAACAGTTAATTCCCAATCAGGTCCAAAAGCACATGGAAATGCTCGCTCGGCCCGCAACCCGCAGGTGGGTTGGTCTGGGCTGAGGTTATTCTAGTCCGCCCCGCCGTGGGCCCAGCCCGCGAAATGGTGGGCTTGGCCCGTGTCGCCCCGCCAACCCGTTTTGACACCTCTACCCAAAAGCACATGGAAAAGCCAAAAAGTGCTTCTTTCAAAAGCAGAAGCCAAAAGCACTCCGTAAAATGTGCAAGGGCTTAAATACCCCACTACTTAATATAAATTACACTATAAATATATATCTTATTATTATATTAAGTAGCACGTCCTTTTTGGTAATTACTACATTCCAAAAGCACTTTTCATTTTTATTCATCCAAACATATTTTTTTAGAAAAACCGTTTTTCAAACATTTCATCCAAACACAAAAGTTACATGTTTTTGCTTTTGACTTCTGCTTCTACTTCTACTTTTGGCTTCTGTTTTTTTCAAAAGTCAATCCAAACGGGCCCTAAGGGTGTTCACGCAACTTTTGGGAGCTTTTGGTAGCTTTAGCTTTTATTTCAAAACAAAAACCCTATTCTGTACACTAGCTTTTGAGAGCTTTTGAAAGCTTCTTTTTAGAAGCTACAAGAGGTCGCTTTTGGGAGCTTTCAGAACCAACTTTCCAAATTCAAATTTTTCTCTTCAAATTATCATTTTTGACAGCTACAACTACTTATACCGAACACTTATGCAAAAATTGATAGCTATAGCTCCCTATAGCTGCAGCTCGTAGCTATAGTTCGACGTGCAGAACCCACCCTAAATCCCTCTTTGAATTGGCTTTCGTTTATGTTTAGATTCTTGTTGATTGTGTCTTAACCCTAATCGGCTAATCCATGAGTAAAAAAACAAAATAAAACAAAATAAATAAATAAATAAAACTTGGCCTATTACCAAATCCCAATCCTTGTCCTCGACTTCTTTGTTGCATTACAATTTCAAAAGAGCTGCCTATTTGTTGCGTTACAATGTCAAGTATAAGCATCATTGCATAATCATGAAATTTTACACATATAGCTAGTATCATAGAACTCTTACAGTGCAGTAAGATGTTACAAAGAGTGGAATCAAGATTTATTCGGACAATTGAAATAAGAATTTGTATTGAATAATATAACAGGACCTAAAATGATAAGACTATGAATATCAATGTCGTTCGACTAAGGAGAACGAGGTTCATTATACTCTACTTCCCCGCCAATCTTCTTCTTCTTCTATAATCGGAGAATTGTTCGAAGAGTCTCCGAAAGCATTTGAACGGTTTGCTTCTCCTGCGCCGCTTGCATTTCTAGAAGCGGCATCTCTTCGTAGCACCTGCCACCGTATTATCAAAACCTTAAACGACGATGCAAAACACACCGTAGTCCTTACCCCCTTGTGCAAAAAAAGAAAAATGCTAGTATGGGGTGCATACTTACACTTTATGGTATGCCAATGTCTGCGCGAGGTTCATCAATGTCGGACTTGAAGTTAGCCTCAGCCATACACTATGCGGAAGGGGTAGCTGCTGCAGTAAATTAAAATAAAATTGATGTTCATGTTACAATACAAGATGCAGTTGAACTCTATTTAAGCAAGCGAATGGCCGGGGATTGAAGAAATGACAAATTAAAAGAAGAGGACCTCATTTAGCCTGAAGCTGTTGCTTCTGCCCTTCTTAGGGTTTAGGGTTTCACCGGAGAAGAGCTCTCGCATTGCTTCTATGGCTAGAGTTCCAATATTGCGGTGGAGCACATTATTGGTCAGAAGGGAGATTGGGGATATGTCGGATGCTCTGAGAAATGGAATCGGGACCGTGTTACCAGCAGTGTATGTGGACCAAAGCTGTTCCGGATCATACAAAAACATATAGTTAGTAGTATTAACAAACATAAGCACTGCCCAAAGGCCACAGCCATCCGAACAGAAAAACGAAGATAGGAAACGTTCCATACGGTGCATGAAAGTTCGACTCAAAAGGATCTCAGATTTACCTTGTCCATTGCTTTTCTACAGACAGTTTCGCTAGTAACTGGAGTTTCTTGACCAGCCCCCAGTGGCCCTCCTTCAAAATTGGTGTCTAGTTTTTGCTGGAAACCTGCAGTTGGGGTTCCATGATGGGTAGGAGTAGGACTAGAATACATCCTGAAAGGTCATTATGCACGTATGATTATAAAGGGAAGACATTCGATTGTCAGAAATGCACAACTTGTGAAGGAAATTTGCTAGTAGTCCAAAAAACCAGCAGCATGTCACAATGTTGGAACATAGCCAAAAATTCTGAAGAACAGTAAGGAAAAGAATCTGTCGATGAGGCCTATTAGAACACACTTCATTTCAGAAAATTATCGGGCGTGCAAAAATATAAACAAAGGGAAGAAAGGAAAATAAGCTTTATAAGTTGTGGATGAAAGCACAAGTTTGGTGGCATACGCCTCATTTTTGTGACTAATCCACAGTACATCAAATCAACAGTCCGAATGCAAAATCCTACACCAGGTTGAACTACCTGCAGACTACTCACCCATGAGTTGCAATACTTCCAACTTGTCCAGAAGTAGACGGCAACACTTCCATTCTCGATGCTTGCAGAGTAACTGTTTTACCAACCTCATCTCTTTTGTGAGCTATTACAGTACCAAAATCATCTGGTCAAGAAAATATAATTTCTGATCATTGAGTAAACAGGATTAATGGATTATACATTGGTTTTCCAACATTATTGGCTGTCTTAACTAACAAAAGTACAGACATTCATTAGAGAAGGAACAAAAACCAGATATGCCACGATTTTAATAGAGACGATAAAACATGCGAATATGGCCATATACCTACTCTATCTACATCACATATTATTCTCCTGTAACTCTCCTAATTAGATGTTACAAAGAAAGTCTACTTATATTGAGTGAATTAGTGTGAGCATGATAGTTCCCTAGGCCTTTATGACACAAATTGGCCGTGAAACATTGTAGTTAAGTATTTAATGTGGTCATAATATTATGATGATGAATATTTAGATAAAAAGAACATCAATAATTAAGTAGCCACAGTAAGATTGGAGTAGCACCCTCTATAGCAGTTTGTACTCCACCAGGTGGAATTGTTGAAGAGGTACTCTGCTGACGTTCCTGAGGTCTAGATGGAACGGTACTAACAATGCCTTCCTTCAACATTGTACCTCCTGGACGCTGAGAAGGCCAAGAAATGACAAGACTAAAATCAGATAACTTGTGCATGATTGTGTATTTAGCCATGAGACAGAAGACAGGTTGAATATTGATCCACTGCAGCTAAATGAAAATTTATATGAAAAATGGCTCTATCACCTCTCTTGTCAAGGTCGTGTCTGATGCCATATCTCGTGGTTGCAAAGCCTTTATTGCCCTGATTTGCTTCACCTTCATAATCTTTGGTAGCAGTATTGATGCACCACTTGTACATTTTTGAATGAATTTGTGCTACGAGCAAAGAGAAAGTGAAGGCATAATAAGAATTGCAAGAAGGAAGTACAAGGGGGTATGCTCAGAACAGAAAGTTTATTATAGAGACCCTTTGCTCGCAAGTCTCAAACAATTTGCCATTTGATTCAGTTTTAACAAATTCGTTTGCATGGTCATATCTTGCCGATGCATCAACAGTTACATATATACCATAACTCAAAACATAACACACTTTATAATAATACCTTGAGCATTTCAGCTGCTGAAGGCCGAAACTTTGGGTCCTTCGTTAGGCAATTTGCAACAAAGTCATGAAACAAAAGGGACCTATAATGACAAATCATTGATTACAAATATGCTTTATACCAGAGTCCAGATATCATTGCCAAACAAAGAGGGGGTAAATAAAGGCTGATCAGAAATGATTTCAATAATGAGGCCAATTTTCAAACAGGCTGCATGTGAGGGGATATTGTTAAACATAGAAGAAAGAATCAAAGACAAACCATTTCTCCTTATCCTCGAGCATCGGAGAAGGCTCAATGGAAATCATGAACAAAACCTACCACATGTTTTGTATTTGTTAAACATCCAAATATAACCATCAATATTAGGTTCTGGAGTTCTCAAAGAAAATTGAATTAAAATATTTCTCATTTTAAATTGAAATCAAATTATTCTTAATCATTCCAAGAAATGAACCACAAAGCTTAATGAATCGACTATATATATTTCAGCAGCTGACTCCAGCATATCAAGGTGCTAAAATACTCTGCCGCCATGTTTGGATTGCCTCTTCCCGTTTTTCATTCATCATTTTTTCCGCTTTCTAAGCATAATCTTTTCATCTTAAATTTTTTCGTTTCACTCTACCGGCATCAGCTTTTATGAAAAAATAAATAAAAGTTAAAATAACAATAATCCCAAAATATCAATCCAAACACTCGGGCCATTTTCGAGTCATTCTTTAATCCAAACCTAGCTGGTTATCTTCAGCGTTTCATCAATGAAATAAAATTATAGTTGGGAAGAATGGTAACTTGTCAGCATGTCCCAAAAGCAGTTGTTCAATATTCTACAGAATGACATCCAAAAGATTATACTGAATTCTGTCATCTTACTCGCATAGGATGAACAGTTGCCCTTGGAGGCATACCCTGAAAAATGAAGGCAAAGAAATAATTTTAAAGCAGCCAGCGGTGTAGTATCATGAACAGGAACATGAAGCATCATTTGATAGGATGGAATTGCCACGAAAGCACGAAAATAAAAGCTGCCCAGTAAGTAGGTCGAACAGGTGAAACATACCTCCGCCATTTCAATTGCTGACACCCCAAGAGCCCATACATCTACCTGGATAAAAGTAATTCTAATTTTCATGCATGTTTTTCATTCGCAAAAGTAATTCTAATGTATAGTAGAATATTACATTACCAATTTACCATACAATTGATTAATATGATTGATTATACATTTTTATCTATACAATTGTTCACATATTATATTATTTTATACTTATTTTGCATATACTATTAAGTTCTCATCTTCTAGCAAAAAATATTCTCATCGGCATATGTGGTGGTTAAGTCATAAGTGACTCCTCCTACTTTTACTATGAAAATGGAACACAGTTCTTTTTACAATTAAAGATTTTCTGATAAACTTTAATCTTATTTTATAGCACTATATATTATTAATAAAATATTTGAATTTTTATTACCAATTAATACTTCATTTGTTCCCTTTTAAATGCTACGGACCCACATTTTACGTAACCCAACACACATTTTTAATCTTTAATAACTCAAATTTAATACAAGTAAAAATAATGAAAATTTGATATTCTAAATCTATGTCATTAGACGAATCTAACAAGATCTCATTTGATTATATTTATCTTATATAATTGTATTTAAAAGTCGCATCAAAGTTACACAATGAACAGTAACAATTGAAACGTGCATTTATTATGGGACGGAGTTAGTATAAAACAAATTTTTTTAGTTTTAGTTGAGGCCACACAATATTTAAGCTAGACTGCTTTGATTGCCCGATACCTTTCCCAATATGGTTCATGTGCTAGAATCCATTTGTCTAGCACATACTGGAATTATCTATAACCGTTAGATGAAAATTTTTATTAGTTGTACGGTGTAGATCACATATGGGTAAAACTGTCATTGTAATACTTTATTATATCATTTTATTGTAAGTTGTATCTCACGATGTTTTCAGCTTTATCAGATAACGATGGCAATGCTGGCATCAGTTAATCATCACAGGAGACAAAACGCTATTGGAGAAGGTAACGGCGATTTTTTCCCATTCAAGTGTATAAGTATATCAGCAAATTGTATTTGTGTTTATAGACATAACATTGTGTTCAGACTTAACTAACATTATGTTATGTAGTATAAAACATTATGATATGAACTACTATGTAACATTCTGTTCTGAAATATGCAGCATTCCTTTTTCAATTAATTGACATTCTGTTCAGATCATTCTGTTTTGACTTAACAAACATTATGTTATATGTTATATGTTATATAACATTCTGTTTCGAATTACTAAACATTCTGTTTTGACTTGTATATGAACTACTATGTAACATTCTGTTCTGACATACATGGTATTCTTTTTTTAATTGATTGACATTCTGTTAAGATGTTCTGTTATGTAATATTTTGTTATGTGTTATATAACATTCTGTTTCGAATTACTAAACATTCTGTTTTGACTTAACAAACATTCTGTTATGTGTTATATAACATTCTGTTTTGAATTACTAAACTTTCTGTTTACTTAACAAACATTATGTTTTTCTCTTCAGCCTTTTCATGTCCTCAACTCTGAAATTTTTTATTTTATTTTACTCTACTTATGGTGGTTGCTTATGAGATAACAGGAGAAACTCTTCAAATTCAAATCTCCATTATCATTTCAAAAACTCAGTGTATTTAGACTTCAGGCGTGAAAAAAGAAAGAACCAATTATGTAATTGGCGTATTCAGAATGAAGAGAATGGATTGCAATGATGATGATATGACCAATTTTTTTTCTTATCTAAATTCATGAAGACAATGGAAAAGATTCAATTATCCCTACACTCAATATAAACCATTAGATGCAAACTGTATCTAAAGGTTGAAAAAAATCCCAATATATACTTCCCAGCATAGGAACCAAATTGTACCTTTCCATCATATCGATTCTCCTGTATAACTTCAGGGGCCATCCAATGTGGTGTCCCGATGAACTGAAAAGAAACAAAATAAATGTATGAGCTTATTATTTATTAATTCATCTTTAAGTGACATTGCAAACAAACAATTTACTGTAACTTGTCAACTTGTTTTTCAACTTAGAAATCAAGGACTCTCCTGTAATCCTAATCCATTATTCTTCAAATAATAAAATCATAGATCTAATATAAATAAATAAAAAATGATAATGTCGCTTTTAATTATTTTTATGAGTGATTATAATTTTTTATCCCTAAATTATTTGAAATTGTCCATTTATACACTTAATTTTTTTTTATGGAAAAGAATACCCTTAAACTATCTAAATGTTAAATTTTCTATGCTTCCGTTCAATTAACGTGAATTCCCAAACAGAAAGTAAAATACTAGGATAAAATAGTCAATGTATGCATTTGTCTCCCTAAACCTAATTAAGCCCATCACACAAACCCGATTTTTGACCCACCCAATACCCTCCATTGGTATATTCCACTTGTTTCGATTGTTACCTCGCCAAATTCGATCAATCAATTGGGGTATCCACCCAATTTGGAGTGAAATTAGAGGTAGGATTCTCATTCATATAAGAGAGCCAAGTGCTTGAAGTATCCAAAATTCAGATTTAGATTTTGTCTTTGGGTTGTTCTTGAAGTTTGGAGAGTCCAAAAAATTGTTTGCTGCCCATTTGAAATCAGCAGCGTACCGGACATATCTGTCGTCGACACAGCCCAACCGGAGCCTCTGCGCATTGTCGCCATCGACATATCTTCAATGCGCACTGCTATTGCTTCATGTCTGTCTCTCCCTACGCTTCATGTCCCGCCGCACTTCTCTTTCGCTTAAACATTAGTTTACTCTTCGTGCCCAAAACATGTTCGACAAAATGCGACTGTGGACAACCTTAGCATTAGAATTCATTTCTGTCTACTGGAAGGATATTGATTGCCTGTCCAGAGATGGCTATGGTGATAGCAAAGGGCAATACGGTTTTAGTTTTTTGCTCTGGTGTGATGGCTGGCAGGTCTCTTAAGTTTTGGGTTTGAGTGATGGGTTGAATCGGTTTGTGAACTTTCGTGTCAAATTGAATGAAATAAAAGTGTAAATACTATTCTATCCTTGGCAATTAACGTCCATTAGAAGAGTTAACATTCAAATTGGACGGAGGTGTAGAAAATTTCATATTTGAATAATTAAAGGGTATTTTTTTCCAAAAAAAAAGTTTATGGGCATAAATGGACAGTTCCAAATAGTTTAGGTGTAATAAATAGTAATTGCCCTATTTTTATTTTTTCTTTAAACCCTAATTTTCCACCAACAGGGGCTCCGCGGGGCCTGTTGACCACCGCAGTACCGGCTCCGTCACTGGAAATGCATGGAGAGCGGCGACATATGGCTCTGAAAAATGCATGGATAAGGGCGCCTCAACTCCTGAGTCCTGAGTTCATTCGGTGTAGTTCATATCCAAAGTAAACAGAGAATGTTCCAACTTCCAACTGTAGGTCAAGGAAGGACAAACCCTTTCTCTCAAATCACTTTATACAGTAGTAGTACTTTTTTTTTAACGGTATTTTTTAGTTTTTGATGGTCCCACACAAAATGTACAGTATCGTAATTGGATGGCTTTAATTACATATAAATTTTTTTTTGCATTAACTATACATATAAAGTTTGAAAAAATTTATACATCATATTTCTAATACTAATAATTTAATGTCTTTAATTTTTATTAGTGCTTTTTGTAAAAACTTTAATTACATCATGAACAATTTAAAATTATTAAATAAATTATACACTTACTAGAATTCAAATAAAAATAGAAAAATGTATATTAAACTACACTACCTTAACTTCTCTTTTTTATTTTTTTATTTTTTATTTTTTATTTTTTTGCAGGGGAGTGATAGGGGGTCGGATGGGTATGGAACCCCCAACCTATTGGATAGGAGTCAAGGAACTTGACGACCACTAGGGTAAGTCTATATTAAACTACACTACCTTAGCTTCTCTTTTTGAATTTATAAAACATCAAACTAAAATCATACTGTATAATAATATTTGTCACCAAAATCTCATACCAAGCTTATTTAATTTATTCTTTTCTGATTTAAACTATGGATAAAGGCCCTGCTTTCAACAACTTTTAAAAATAGAGTTTTTGCTCCGGCCCTGCTGGCTCTAACTCTAAGATGAGATCTTTATAAAAATTAAGGTCATTGAGATCTTCATATCCAAGTGTACGTTGTTGCCATGTTCGACTGTTGAGTCTGATTACAGGTCTATATATCAGTCTATGGTACACGCAACACGTTAATTAATACTTCATGGTTAAGAAATCTTCTCAAAGAAAGTTGGCTTTTCACCATCAATCTACCATGTACGTAATGCACTAATGTGTGATAACCAGGCGTCATTTCATAGCAAGGTCGAAGCTTACTTAAGGAGCACTGCTAGAATATTTCTTGTAATTATTGTGACTTTACTTTCTTTTACTTCCAACTTTATCAAAATGTATTCTACTCTTTATATAAATCTATGAAGTCTTGGCCAATTTTGTAAAGTCGTCGATTTTACCTTGTTCTCCATCTTTTAACATTATGAATGGCGAGTAAAGGAGCCGAAGAAGAAACGAAACAAAACCCGACAGCTTAATCATTCTTATTGATCAATAAAATCAATACGAGCAATCAAGTGTGTACCGTGTTACGTTTTGACATAGTCCTTGTCAACTGTGCAGCAACTCCAAAATCACCTGTATATAGCAATTGCTCGATCGGATGATGACTCAATGATCGAGCAATATATAAAATACGAATTTCATGTATTCAAATTAAATCACTTGGAGAGAGTTTCGAATTGGTGGCTTACCTAATTTCACCTCTCCTTGATCGGTCAACAATATATTACCACCTTTAATATCTCGATGTACCTTGAAAATTGAATGCAGATAGGAAAGACCCTGTGCACAAAACAACATATCAACCAAGATATGGCACTTCAATGCCGTTTGCCGATTCCCAATTTTCTACAATTCTAATCTCCCTTACATTAGCAATTAATGTACATACATGATGAAATGTGTTCTTATTCCATTCTAATCTCATTCTCGGATAAATACACTTGATTTCCTTGTTACAGATTCTGATTCCATACAAAACCAAGTTTTATTTTGGTACAAATAAGGCAGGGTCTCAGTATTAAAATACTCTTATTTTTGTTTATGATAAATTAGCAGTGAATTCCCTGCTAATTTTTCTTGATCTCAGTACTACTATTTTTTCCTAATTAGTATATGACACCAAATAATTTCACCTTTAATGACTTACAAATTTAGGTTGGGGTTCGATTCTCCACCCGGCTCCTATCCCACCCACCCCTTTATTCCCTTTGTAATTTATGTGGCATGACATCTTTTTTTTGGTTTCGGCATCTCCAAAAAACAATAATTTCAAGTAGGGCGAGTTCGAATCCAGATCAAGTAGTGCCATACTCGAGCTCACCTCGACTCATATAAAATGATACTCAAGTTCGAGTCGAGCAGTATTGTTCAAGTTTCAAGCTCGACAAGATTATTCAGTTCGAGCTCAAGTAAGATCGAATAGTTACTTGACTTGATATGTGTTTTTTCCTCCTTTTCTCTTTTTGTTCTTATTTATTTCTATTTAATAATATACTACTCTATACTCACCTCTGACAAATATCCTACTAAAAGGCTCAAACTTGACTTGATTAATCTGATTAAGTTATTCAATCAAATATCCGAATACACTGAAGTTTTCAAGCACGAGTCGCGTCCGAGAAACTGTATTTATTAACCACCTAGTCCAATTCAACCCAAAAAAAAACTTTAAAAGGAACCAATTTACTTCACTTCAAAAGGCAAGCAACAGAGCTAAGGGCCAAAGGGGAATGAAATATCATCGGCTATGTTGTGTATATGTTCATATTTACTTCGGCTACTTCTGAAATAATATGGATTTTCTCCAAGGATAAAATGTTCCTATTTACTTCGGCTACTTCTGAAATAACAAATACCTATCCCAAGGATTATATGAAAACAAAATTTACAGATACCTTCAATGCTTCTCTGCAGATAAATGCAATTTCATGCTCTTCAAGAGGCCCATCAGTAGCACTCATCAAGCCAGAAACACTTCCAATCCCACAATACTCCATTACTATCTGCAAACAATCGCAAGATTTCAAAAGGCACTACCAAAAAAAACAGCCAGAAAACAACACCATAAGAAACCAACTACAAAAGTTGATGCATTTTTCATACCCAAAGAAATTCATCGCCCTGATAGCTTGCAAAGTAACGTATAACATTAGGATGATTACACTGCTCCAACATCTCGATCTCACCACAAATATCATCATAACCCTCCTCCTGGAAACATGAAACTTGTGTTGACTCTAAAAGCTTTATAATTAATGGCAAGAATATCAGTTATAGTAAAAAAATGCTAGTCATCATACCCCTTCAGACAATGAAATTACTTTGATAGCAACTAACTCTGAAGTCTTTAAATCCCGCGCTTTGTAGACTACCCCATATGCACCCTTCCCTGTTTGAAGAAATCCCAATTTTTACACTCACTTCCCTTTTAAAACAAAAGAACGTTCAAGACATTAAAAGAGGGTATTTGTACATTCCTTCCTCAATCCAGCATACATTTATAAAAGAAAACTGAATTTCAATCCATGCATTCTCTCAAGAGAAACTTTGGAAGATTTCTCTCTAAGCCTCACTCATCATCAAATTTAAATGCAACTTCATTATGGCGAAAGTTCTGAACTTTTCATTCACCAAACCTCCAGAAATAGCACAGAGTCCATTAAGTTTCCATGTAAAATTTATATGGAACCACATTTAGCAATCCTAAATGAAATGAGATTTGAGATGAAAGTACAGAAGTGTAATGTTTACCGAGTTCATTAAGCAATTCGTACTTTGTCGAAGGATCCTCCCTAACACAATCAGGTATCGAGCTCGATGACACCTTCTCACCCCTGGACTGCCTTCGTTGTACAGTTCCCCCTTCATCACCGCTGCTTTTCCGGCGCTTCCCAAATCCCTTTCCTCCAGGCTCCCCTGACTTCTGCATACTTTCCACCGCCTTCCTCATCGTCCCCCCACCACCGGCGCCACCGCCTCTTCTTACCATCGTCCCCATTTCCTCCTCCTCTTCTTCCTCATCTTCTCTACCCCTCACCACAAATGTCGAAAACTCACCTGCACTCTCCCCCTCATCCCCAATTTCGCCCCGATCGCTCCTCCTCCCCCAAAATGAGGTCGAAGTTCTCGTGCGCTGTGAAGGAGCGCTGGCGCTGCTCTCAGAGTGGCACGATCTCCTTCGATCCGTTTTTACGATCATTGTTCCCGAAATAGACTGTTCCTCGTCGCCTCCGGCACCCTCGGCGTCGTCCTTGTACACCATCATGGCGTAAATGTCCGAAGAGCCTGGATCGGGCTCAGATTCTCCCGATGCGACTCCGCCTTTATCATGAATCACGACGGTGGAATATATGTCGGAATTCTTCGGTGGCGGTGGCCTCCGCCCTCGCCGGGACACCGGCTGTGAGTCCTCCATTGTGATCGATAACCGTCAACAAAAGAGAGTGTGTGACGAGAGCTCTGAAGTAGCATGTGATTCTTAAAATCGCTTTCCCAAAATAACCGTTGCAACAACTTCCCCATCAAAAATTACTACTCCCTCCCTCCGTCTCATTCATTCAGATCGTCACATTTTTGTTTACTTTTGACATTATCAATAATCACCTAATATTATTACAATTATAAGAAAAAAATATATATATATAATTATATTCGATGTTGTTACATTCGGCTACTCATGTAATTTTAGAATATATATTTTACATAATTTTTACATGTGCAAATTTTAAGACATTAACTGTTAAAGAAATGCATTGGACGGCGTCTCCAAAAATATTTTGAGACAGAAATAATAGGAGAGGGAGTATTTCGAGAGTTTCTTTTTTTCTTTTTCCTTTGGTAAATTTATTCTTGGAAAAAATTCTTTTTAACAAATAAATAAAACAAATGAAAATAGAGGTTTCATTTATAAATTAAAATAATACTAAGTTATAATTCAGATTTGCTTAAAGAAAAAAGGAAAATTATGGGATTGAGAATTTGTATTCATTGTGTGAACTGTGGATGGCGAACTCTAAAACTCAAGATGTAAAAATTAGATTTATTACAATATAAATTGCATGACAATATATGTTTTGTTGTGATGTTCTTCGCCTAATTCTTTGCCTTTGCAAGTCAACGAACTGACTTTAATCACCTTGCGTTATTTTTAGGATTTTCAAATATAAAAATAAAATAAAATTAGCTTTTTTAAGAAATAAATAATAAATTATATATTACTAAATCTGTTTTAAAAAACGCTTAATATTTTTCTGGCTGCAGCTCTCCAAAAAAAAAAAAAAAAAAAAAAAAAAAAAAAAAAAAAAACGCTTAACTATAAATTAAAGAGAGAAAAAAGTTAAAGAGTCTTAAATCTCTGTCATGTCCTTGAAGAGCATGAAGTTCATCGTGCAGACTGCAACCGGCAGCACAATACTACATGCTCGCGATGTCCATCCATAGCCTCCCTTCAGGTAACCATTCTACCAGCAACACAGCCCCAAGCCAATGGGGCTGCCTGCTCTGAGATACAGGCGTGTCGTGCGTGCTTGTGAAACGTGGAAAATGTCTGCGATATTGTGCAAATGTCTACCATCTATTTTGCATATGACATTGTGCAAATTGTTGTACATACACCACTAACCAATTCAACTGAAGGCTTATGCATCAAAACCACTGCTACTGTATTCATGACAATATATAGAACATCAAACACTAAAGGAACGCACAATTGAGTTCTCGACAGATAATCACAAACACACCTGGATGAAAACATTGTTCACCACCGCTTTACAGAAAACATATAGTTAAAATTTAAAAAAATAAAAATAAAAATAAACAAGCAGTTTAGTTGCCCAGGTACCTGGCCTCTACATTTACCATAAATCCCAGAAAATTCAGCCAGATACATTCAAGCCTTGCTGGTGCTTTACTTGCTGCCGCCACCAAACAAGTATCCCAAAGAAGAATCGCCTCCTGGGGCAGCATGGACCTTGGTTGATGGTCGATCCTGCAAGAAATCAATTACGTACCCAAGTCAAATGGAATGCTGGGAAACTGATATTGCACAGACATAAGATGACTACACTAGATTACAGGTGAGTTTGTCATTTGTGTATCGCAAGCATTGATTATTCCTTGAGGCGATGTTTGTAAGAATGTGCTGATAAAACAAAACCATTTTGACTTCATGTTGGTAGGAGTAAATTCACCACTTATGTATACGAGGCACAAGTAACACATATGCTTTCTAGACTCTACCTAAATGAGGGGAAGATGAGGAAAAACAGATAAGAATCTAAGTCAACGAAAATTCTCAGTTATATGAATTATTACCAGCCACAAGGAACAAGTGCATAACATGAAGGGAACTTCTTTTCAATTGAGTACATACCGAAATATAATTGCAAGTAGTTTGACCATCAGCTCTGAAGCAATTGTTGGTTGTGCTACTATGAATACCAGCAGGAATCTGCTTGCTAATGTCCACTGGCTGAGCAACAGCATTAGGCTTTGGAGAGGGCTCTTTACTCACAGCTTTACTTTCACTTGCAGCACTGCCTTGGGCTTTTCCTGCAGCTGGTTTTGGAGCTTCGCCACTCCCAAACAAGTATCCCAAAGAGCTCTGCCCACCGCCACTGCTAACTCCTCTGCCCATGTCTTCTATTTTTCAAGATTAATACAAACAAGATCAGAACAGAGGGGATACCAGCAATAACAATCGGAAGGAAGACAACTAATGCATCATTAAGATACTAATTCCCACAAAAATGCCTTCCAATTTACAGTTTTGGAAAATGATCACACCATCAAGTCTTACTTTGGGATAAATATAGAACAAACATTTTACTTCCACTACATTTAATCAAACAAAAAAAGAAAAAAAGAAAATTACTATAAATGAAATCTAAATTTAGCCTTGGCCATATATATATAGCAAAAGTAATTCATTCAGGATATGTTTACTTGGTATGATTAGGTTGGATTGATTATTTACTCTGAGTGATTAGAACCTTGATTAATCATGGAATAATCAAGGACAGGACCCATGCTAAAATATGCTAAAAAGAGGAATAAATAGTCACACCTAATTAATCAATCCAATGAACACCCCTCAAAGAAAATTCTATCTCCACTAGATCCAAAGCGAACATTCATCGGTGGCAATAATGAAGGTTGAATCTAGCTACACAATATCTACTCGATGCAGCATCTTCTCCGTCAAGAACTATCATCAAACTTAATCAATCCCCATTTATGTAAAACGTGAAAACATACAGCTGCATTTATTTGTAACCAATTGCCATCCCAAACATCATCTCTCCGAACATCAAAAAAACAAAATAAAAACTAATGGGCAAAATTAACACTTTTGAAGATCTCAGCAACCAAAAATTGCATCCACACTGAATCAACTCAAATGACCAATAAAAAACATCTCATGGAAAACAAAATTGCTACATAAAATCGTTACGCGAAACGCAAACCCACAACTACAAACCCTCGAGCAAAAACACTCATAAATCATACACCACATACAGATTAACCTAAAATGTAAGTCGATCGGAGAGCAGAAAGAGACGAGTAACACCAATATTTTTCTCATTCCACATTTTTTCTACTACCTGACGCTGGTTTGAGGCTTTGAGCTCAGATCTACCAAGAGAAAAGAAAAGCGGCTCCAAATGCACACAGAACAAAACCAGGAAGGTATTAATTGAGCACGAGATTCCTCCAACCACTCAATTACCAAGCCTTCCACCACTGGGGGCTCTGTAGATGTGGACTTGGGTTAGGAATGGGGATCGATAGCGACAGGTGAACGATGATTTGGGGATTGGATTGAACAAAACTGGATGGGCCGTAGGTAGGGTTGTAAAAGAATCAAATATTTTTGGATTGATTCGTGATTCGATTCAAAATTATTCGGAATTTTGATATTCGATTAATATTTGATTCGATTCGATATTCGATTTTATATTAAAATTATATATAAATATATAAATTTATTTTGTTAAATAATTTAACAAGTTTTTTTGGATGAGCTATTTTTTTTTTTTGGATGAGCTAACAAGTTAATTTTAGTGACTATATTTACTAATTAATATAAATATATTTATATATAATATTAAAATATTAAATTTGATCTATAAATCAAATTAAATATTTAAGTTTAATAATTAAAATTAATTTTATTAATTATTAAATTACTTTATAGAATAATTCGATTCGATTCGATAATATTCGAAAAGCTTATCAAATCAAAGCGAATACTGTGGTATTCGGTTCGATTCGGTTCGTTTACAACCCTAGCCGTAGGGTTTTCGAATTTTGCCTTTCGGACCGAGTGCGCACTGACAGTCTGTCTGGGAGAAAGGTATTCTACCATCACTCCTAATATCAACTGTAATTTCGCTTAATATCAATGCTAATTTCAATAACTAATACTTCCTCTTGAAAATATTTATTACTTCTATATACCAACTAATCCAACGCACATTCTAAATTAATTGTGTACAAATAAAAATTCTAAAAGTTTCATATTTAAAAATTATATGACGAGACAAATCTAACAAGATTGCGACGAGACGAATCTAACAAGATCTTACTTAACTATATTTTAACTTGTATAACTATGATAAAATTTTTAGTGTGAAAGTTTGTGTATGAATAATACCACATAACCAAATGTAAAAAATATATAAATACGAGGTAGTATTTGTATTAATTAACTCATAAATTTTTATTTTTATCCTTCAACTAAACTCATTCATAATAAATATCAAAAAATAATATTTATATAAAGTCAATAACAATATAGTAAAAATATAGCATAACTATTTATAACCACCTAAACATAACAATTACTACTAATGAAATACTCCCTCCGTTTTCAAAAAATTGTAACGGACTCTCTGTGCACGCAGTCCAATACACATTTTAAACCACTAATAACTCAAGTTCGGTACAAGTGAAAATTCTAAAAGTTTCATATTTAAAAATTACTCGACACGATGAATATAACAGAATCTCACTTGACTATGTTTTAACTAATATAACTATGATAAAACATTAAATCCAAGCGCTTGTGTGAACAGTACAAATTTTATCAATGTTACAATATTTTGAGAACGGATGAAGTTCTTTTTAATCTCTAGAAATAACAAGTACTATAAAAAGTAACGGAGGAATATACTTCCTCTCTTCTAATATAAGTGCTCCACTTCTGCATTTCACGCAGTCCAAGACACATTTTTAAATGTTTATAATTCAAATTGTATATAAGTAAAAATTATAAAAATTTAATATTCTAAAACTACGTCATTAGACGAATCTAACAAGATCTCACTTTGAATATGATTTATCTTATAGAACTATGTGAAAAAATTAATCAAAATTACTAAATGAATAGTTTTTACTATGCAAAGGTAACACATAAATGACAACAGAGGAAGTACTGTATATCATAGTGATTAGTGAATAGTTTCCACTAATATACCTCGATAAACGTAAAATATCACAAAGACCCACAGAATCACACCTCAGTCCTCACTTTGGTGGTGCACTAACTTTTCAACATCTAATATTTAAACACTTATTTTAAATTCTAATATCAAAAAGTTCTAATATCACATAATTAGTCAAAATATCTTAATTTAACCAAACACAGTTAGCCTAAGTGGTATGTGGCTCTGAAAGTTTAAGCAAATGTCATGTGTTCGAATCTTTGTGTATGCAGAATTCTGCTTTTGGAGAGGCAACTCTTCAATGTCCATTAGATCCTCGATGGATTAGTTTTAGGCTCAATGTGGCATGAGAATACCCGATATAGGCCAAAAATATATCTTACTTTAAATTTATTTGTCACCATTAATTTTAAACCTTAATTATTTCTCACATGGAACCTAAATACATAACTGCAAATAAGGCCATGTGAAGATAAAACATACTTCATCTGTTTTTTTTTTTTTAGCTACATTTGACAAAAAGCTATTATTCATTCATATACTTTGACTAAAGGTTTTATCATGGTTATATAAGTTAAAATATAGCCAAGTGAGATCTTGTTAGATTTGTCTCACCTTATAGTTTTTAAATATCGAACTTTTAGAATTCTTACTTGTACCAAATTTGAGTTATTGATGGTTTAAAATGTGCATCGGATTGCGTGTTGGGTGTGTCCGTAGCAATCTTTAAAAAAACAGAGGAAGTATCATATTGGGCTTAAAAATCATTTTTTTTTTTAAAAAAAAAATTATATTAGAGAAATGTTAAGTCGTACACAAAACTAGAAATAGCTTATTCATGGGATGGCTTCTCAATTTTTTGATCGGCAAATCAATGTGTAATTGCATTGGCTTCTCATTTAGCATGTGCATAGTTGAGATAGCAATAAAATGAGCATATATTTAGAGGTGTTTGTATAAGCTGCAAGAAAATGGATTATCTGCTTATTGCGTTTTCAAAACGCAAATAATCGGGTTTGCAGCACATTTTTTAGCGGTTAAACTGATTATTTGCGTTTTGAAAACGCAATAATCAAATAATCAATTTTATATCGCTAATCCAAACACCCTCTTCCACGTAATAATTATAATATATGTTACTTTATTGTTCACATATCACTCTTTTGTAGGATTGCATCTAGTTATGTATTCTTCGATGGGTTTTCATTTAATTTTTAGCAATTTCTTTAAGAAGAAAAGAGTAATAAAATGTGCTAAATTGCTTGTGTTTCCTTCTTATTTTATCCTAAATTTATGGGTGACATGATTCATGAGGTTTTAACCCCAAATTTAACAATAATACTTCATGATTTTAACCTTAAAAACGAGTAAAAATCATATTGGATTCTTGATGAGTGGAATCGCTTTGAAAAACAATAAAGTTAATTGAAAAAATAATAAATTAAATAAAAGGCATCCACATACTTTCTCCTTGTGATGATGTAGATGTGATGTCCGTTTCCTAACCAACGTAGACTTTTGTAAAAATAAAACATAAAATAATAATTAAAAAGTTCAATATCACAACTCATTAACCTACCAAAAAAATTCCAACTTTCGAGTATCTGTATTAGTTAGAGAAACCATAATCCATAAACCCCAATTATATACTTATTCTTCAAATTAATTTTTAATCAAAAATAGACCTGAACTTTTATTTTCATTGTAATTTATGTGGCATGCACTCCCGCCTCCCACACACCTTTGCCGACACATAGGTGTCAATGTTTTCCAAATAACTTTCATTTTCATTAAAAAAAATTAAAAATAAGACCTGGGCCTGAATTTTTTTTTAGAAGCCTCATTTTAAACCTCATCTTTCTAATATACTCCCTCCATCCCAACTCAAATGTCTTTCTTTCTATTTTTGAATGTCCCATCATAAATATTTTTTTCTATCAATAGAAATAATTTTCCCCTCTAACAACTATGTGGACCCCATCATATACTCACAAATAAATTTTACCTTAATTCATGTGCCCAACAGTAACAAGATACTTCCTCCGTCTCACTATTTTTGTCACGGACCTACCCAGCATGTATGCCGATACACATTTTTAATGGTTAATAACTTAAATTGTGTACAACGAAAATCTATAAAAAAGTTAATTGTCTAAAACTATCAGATTAGACGAATCTAACAGGATCTCACCTGACTATATTTTTTCTTACATAGCTATGATAAAAAAATTTAATCAAAGTTAAACAGTGAATAGTACTAAAAAACCATCTGTAACAAAAACATCGAAACGGATATGTAGATTAATATAAATGAGACGGAGGGGGTATTATTTTATTTTGACCCCAAAAGTTTACAAATGTCCCTACTTTATCTTAATAGTTCCCTTTATTTTATGGAGTAACTTTTTTATATATGTGAAAATGGTACCAGAATTAATGTTTTGTTGGAAAAACATACTCCCTCCTTTTTTTTTTATGTTCTCCCTTTGAATAATAGAAACTATTCATTAAGTAACTTTGATTCATCTTTTTATCACAGTTATATAAGATAAAACATAGTCAAGTGAGATATTGTTGGAATCGTCTAATCGCGTAGTTTTAGAATATCAAATTTTTATAATTTTTACTTATATATAATATGAGATATTGATGATTGAAAATGTGTATTGGATTGCGTGCAGTGCAGGATGGGTGAAGTTAAAAAAAAAAACGGAGGGAGTATTAATTATATCACTTTTAACATTTTACGTAGTATTTTTTAGTGGAGAATAATTTGAAAAATTTTCCAGAATCAAACACGCGTTTGAAGACTGCAAGTGATTTCCATATATACTCTAAAAATAATAAAAATGAACTCCCTACGAGAATCCAAAAACAAGCCTATATATAAGGCTTTGACTATATTTTTTCTTATATTTTTGTAATTAAAATTTAGGTCAAACATGCTTCAGTGCACAACGTACAAAGAGGATGTTTCAAATGGGCTGGAGGAAGTACTATGTATATTGATTACCATACATTTAGAGTTTGGTTACCACATTCATGGTACATTAAACAACACGCATCTTGTGTTTGGTTACCACATTCTTGGTATATTGGTTACCATATATTCTTATTTTTTTGTTAGCACACATCTAGAGTTGGTTACCACATACCACACTTGGTATAATGATTACCACACTCATGGTATAATTGTTTGCATACATCTAGAGTCTGGTTACCAATAGTATGTTGGCTATCATATAGTACTTGATATATTGATTACCACACAGTCAAACTATGGGAGTGTACAAATTATAAAATTTTGGGTAGGAGTCTTTTTAAAATGTAAAGTAAACAAAAGGGGTCCTATCTTTAATAACTCCATAAACCATAATTGTTAAGGTATTCTAATATATACTGTTTTTATCACTCCAAATTCAGGTTTACTAATATAGGTTCTGTAAATTTGTAATCCACTTCCTTTTTTTTTAATTCTAATAAAAAAAATATGAAAATTCCAAGATTTATTTATTTAATTTTATTTTTTTTGCGTAAACAAGTCAAGCGTTTGAAGAGGTACCATCCCCCATCCATCGGTTGAATTAAAACGTAAATCACAAAATTAATTAATTAATTAATAAAAAAAAGCAAAGTGTATTTGAACAGCAATACGTACACACAACACATCCATACGTTGATACGTATAATATCAGTGTAGCTTTCCATGTTCGCCTCTGCCTCGGTTTCGCATAATGGCACGGAGTAATCTCTTCAGGTACGCTCGAATTACGTACCTTTGTCAGTGGTCGCGATCAAAACTCGGTTCTTTGGCTGCTTAATCTTGAAGATTTCTCGCGCCTGTCGATGTGTGTGGAATATCCTAATGGGAAATTAAAGGATTCTGTTTTAAATTCTTGTGCTCGTTGTGTTTTTGGCAATAACGATGGTTGTAATTTGGGGGTTTGTGTGCAGTGTATGACGGTGTGTTCATGCAATTGGATGCCACTGGAGTTGGAGGAGAGCTCTTATTTTTTATTGTTCCAGTGACTGAGATAATTGATCGTTGATTGATTTGCTCTCGACTTTTGTTGTTGGTTGGTTCTGTGGAAATGAATGTTGTGTTTCTCGTGCAGATTGATTTGATTCTTCGTTGAATTTTTTTTTGGAAATATGCTCGGCTTGTGATGATGGGTGGAATTAGATGCTTGGGAGATTTAAACTGGAATTTTCTTTAGTTTCTTTAATCTGTAGATTGAAAATATACAGCTTTTGATTTGTTATAAAAGAGACATCTGGAAATCTGATACAGCAATTTTCTCTTTTGTTCTTGTTCTTGAATCTATGGCCTGTGGCCTCTTCTAAGGTGTTCATTTGATTTGTTATTTGGTAGCTAAGATTTGGATATTTGGTTCTTTTACTGGCAAAAGCAAATATTGGAATATGATATGGTTTTTCAAAAAGCCATTAGTGAGTCTGGTTCCCCTATTCTCCCAAATCTAGGATCCTTAAAATGTTATACAAGGTTGCCATTCATTTCCCTGTTGACAATTATATTCTTGAATGTTTGTTTTTTTGGTTGGAGGTCCAGATGATTAGTTGATATGATTGTGTTATATGCAGAAACTAAACAAGGGGCTTTATAATGGCTGACGAAGCATCAAACGGAAACAACAATGTCACTAACAAGCTGCCTCCTGAGCCTTCACCACTGAGGAGAGCAAAGTTTTTTAAGGTATACCAAGGATGATTCTCAATTTTGTTCCAAACAACACTGATTTTTCATCATTTTCCTTAGAACAAGTACTACTTGGTTTTCTGTTCATTATAAATATATGGATTATTCAGTTCCCTTTGCCACAAAAAATTCCAAAATATGGGTTTTTTTACTTCTCTGTTTTATGAAAAGTGTTGTACACTATCCTCATTGTCAGGCGAAAATGAGAATTTTGGTGACTGGTGGAGCTGGATTTATTGGATCCCACTTGGTCGACAAAGTGATGGAAAATGAGAATAATGAAGTAAGCCCCTTTAACATTAGCTCATATGTTCCACAATATGCAGAAGTAGGTGATTACTTTTGTTACATTTTCACTCAGGTGATTGTTGTAGACAATTACTTCACTGGATCTAAAGACAATCTAAGGAAATGGATTGGTCATCCTCGTTTTGAGCTTATACGACATGGTAAGTGCACAGTTTGTGCGAATGCAATTTACATCAGACTTACAAAGTAGAGCATTTTAGTTTTAACTCAGTACCTATTTGTTGCCTTGTCTGTATTGTGGGAATTGTTCGGGGTTTCTTGTGAAATGGCCGTATATTCATGATCATATGCTGTAAATCGACATGTGCAATTTTATTCTGTAATCTTGTCATGAGAAAGGTCTTCTAAGAATATCAAAGTGATGCCACATTCTGTTTATGTACTGCATTGAGTGTGTTGTTTTCAATTCTTCATTTTTTCTTCTTTACTAGCTCACAGCATTGGTTTTTCTGAATGACAGATATCACGCAGCCTTTATTAGTTGAAGTTGATCAGATATACCATCTTGCATGTCCTGCTTCCCCAATTTTTTACAAATATAATCCTGTGAAGGTCTCTCCGTCTCCCCCTTCTGTGTGTGTGTGTGTGTGCACCCGCGTATTTGTTTGCATTTGGAAACACATCTCATCATCTTGATCTGTTTAAACTCACCAGACCATAAAGACAAATGTCATCGGAACACTGAACATGTTGGGACTTGCCAAGAGAGTAGGAGCAAGGTTTGTGTGTGTGTCTCTAGATTTCTCGTTCTTTTTAACTTTTGCTCCATTTGAATCTGTTAATTCTGCGCTGATGACATGCAACAGGATTTTACTGACCTCAACCTCAGAGGTATATGGTGACCCACTCGAGCATCCTCAGACCGAAGACTACTGGGGCAACGTGAACCCTATAGGTATGCTATAATGCCAGTAAGATTAAAAAGTTGGAAGGAATTTATATGTCCCTATGATTATATTTATAGCCAATATCTTGATATTGTATGCATGACTTCCAAACCAGAGTTTTTCTTATATATAGTGTCATCGCAGGAGTTAGGAGTTGCTATGACGAGGGCAAAAGGGTAGCCGAAACTCTGATGTTTGATTATCATAGGCAGCATGGAATCGGTAAAAGATTCTCATTTACTGATACAATACGTCCCAAACCATTGCTACAACTCACTCAATCGTAACCAGGAATCATGATGTTAACTTTTCGATAGAGATACGAATTGCAAGGATCTTCAATACTTATGGGCCCCGGATGAATATTGATGATGGTCGTGTCGTAAGCAATTTCTTAGCTCAAGCCATACGGTAATATTATCTGCCGTATTCCCTCCCCCTTTGGACAATACCCCCCTCTACTGGAAAATGGACTCATTAATGGTGTATTGAGTCAACCTAGTATGTGATAAAAATATATTCTAATTCACTAATCTTGTATCTGATAAATATGCAGTGGCGAAGCTTTGACAGTTCAGTCACCTGGAACGCAAACAAGAAGCTTTTGTTACGTCTCTGACATGGTATGGCCATCTTTTTAATTCCATCTTATAGAACATACAGATGAATGCATTTCAATGCATCAAGTTTCTACATTCTACTGGCTTTGTAGAATTGTGATTCTTGTTAGTTATGCAAGCATTCGGATTCTATAACCACATTAGATGATGTGTTCTCATGTTTGAGTTTACGGCACTGTCTGTGGTAGGTGGACGGACTGATTCGACTGATGGAAGGGAACCACACTGGACCAATCAACATAGGAAATCCAGGTAACCATCATTATTACCCAAATACAGCACAAATCCTGGTTTTGGCAAAACTAAACAAACTTCGAAGCTTTTGCCCCAAAATTACATCTTTACGGCACTCACAGTTCTGTTTTTTCTTTTTCTTTTCCTTTGTTTTTTTTTTTTCTTCCATCAGCCGAATTCACAATGAATGAACTCGCTGAGACCGTGAAGGAGGTAACTCTCCAATACTTCACGCACCCATTGCCCATATACCTGTACTTCACAGAATTTTGAACCTAACACAAAAGCATATTATGGATATGCAGATGATCAATCCAGAAGTCGAGATCAACATTGTTGATAACACACCAGACGATCCTCGCCAGAGGAAACCAAACATAACAAAGGCCACAGAGTTGCTAGGCTGGGAGCCCAAGATCACATTACGTGAAGGCATTCCTCTTATGGAGGAGGATTTCCGCACAAGGCTTGCGGAGAATTGATCCACCTAGATAATTAGTATGTTTTCCACACAATGCAAATTTTTGAACTCAATTTTACCACCACAAAAGGGCATACGCACCTTCCCCTTTTACAATAGTTATAATTAATATGCATTTTATAGGTTGTAGAGTTTAGAGATGAATGTGTGTGATATGCTTTGATTTGAAGGCAAGGAAGAATAGAGTAATGCAGATGGACTTCCCATTGCTTCTTGCGTTAATTTGTTGCATGGGACTGTCGGAACAGAAACTTTTTGGGAACAATATATTGATTTAGACAATGTCATATGTGTGCATACACACGTTTCGGTTTAACTTGCTTGAGGGAGTGTTTTCCAATATCTGCTGAAGCAAGTTTTCGAAATTTGCCATACAACCTATTATTATGAAGGATTAAACCATTATTGCACAACCAATAAGCTCATGTACTAATAGTAGGTGATTGCCACAAAATTGTGCACTTAGGTTAGCATGACTCGAAGAACAAAAGCCGCAAACATTATGGTTTGAATGCTCCTTACACTCAAATATTGTTGCACTACAATTGGTAATATAACAAAACAATCTTGTAAAATTAGTCTTTCACATTGTAGAATTTCCTTTCTGATGTGTTCTTCATAAGGTAAGTAAAACTACGCCCCTTTTTTAAGCACCATATTTTGCCAAAGTGGACTCCATAATCCATAGCATCGGCATCGATGTAAAAGTTCAAAGCATAACGCCTAACAATCCCACAAATTTTGATGAGTGATTATGAATGGGGACTCTCTGATTTTCATTAAAAACAAAATCCCTTTTAGAATACAAGTTAAGGTTTTTGAAGTTAAAATTTAATTAATCATCAAATATGAAATTATGTAAAGTATATCTAATTGAAAACCTTTTTCCAATTCTTATTCCAATGCTCAACCAAACATCCTCAAAATCTAGTCAGAGCTTCGACGTTAAATAAATACTTCCTACTAACCCAAGGATACTAGAGTTCTTTAGAAACTTTCATGCGTGAGTAAAAATCAAGGCACTAAGATGGACTCATGTTGCAACAAAACCGGGATGCTAGCAGTCTGATGCCCAATCATGACGCAGCATAACAAAATATCATCAGGCTATGAAAAAAATTCAAATTAAGTAGTTTGATATAAGCACAACATAAGAATCTTCAATGCATCCAATGGTTGATAAAAGTTGAAAAAATTACTAGAAACATTCAAAATCAGGCTGTGGTTGTACCTGATTCGAAATGGCAATCCAAAATGCCTGATCCTCAAGACATCAGAAAATAAGAGGAGCAACTTGGGAACAGCAGATAAAAATGTATATTAATCAGATGCACGGTTTATTACCACACTTCCTGCAGAGGCTTGATTTGCTGCTCGATTGCTTCCAAAGTTCTTCTTGTTTGATTCCCTTGCGATTCTAGAACCAAACTGTAAGAAACAGATGTATATAATGAATTAGACGAGTAAGTAACAAAGGCTTGCTTGGTAACCTAATTTAATGATCTCATCACTCCAGTTATTAGTATGGTACTATTCTATAATACAAGGACAAATACAAAGACATATTATTCCAATAAATTCTCATGATCTAAATTTTTTCGCGTGAAAGTTAAAAAAAAAGTAAGCAATCTATAATATAATTTTAATTACTAAGAACGGCCTCAGAGTGCAATACTAGGAAGACCAATCATATATTAGCATAGAAATTTAGTATGTTCATTCTTTCCAATTTCCTTTATTTTATAGGCAAGCCCAACTCACTCTTTTAAGTTCAAATTTCTACACTGGAAATTGTTTAAAATGTATCGGATATTGACCTATTGTTGACAATTAGCAATATATAAATTCAACGTCTCAAAAAATAAGTAAATAAAATGAGATAGTTGTTGAACTGCTATATTGTCGAAAATGCAAAATAGCCAATGCATTTCAAACATCATCCAGTACTATTGGACTTTCAAAGGCAGCTATCCTCGCTACAATTTGTAGAGATAGACCTTGTGGACTCAACATCTAGAAACTTGAGCTTGAGCAAAAACATGAACAATCTTTAATTCAGAAGGACAAGAGCACAAAATTCATTTATAAAAGGGGTGTGTATCTGATTGAGACAAATAATATAGGAAACTGGAGGACCTAAATCCGCAACATCACACCTGAATTGCTCGTTTGGGCAGAGCAGCTGCTTCATCCAGTCCAAGCAACCGTGCAACCTGCAACAATTCAGCAGTGATAGTAGTCATTTAAGACGCACGAGCATGGGCACATTAGCAATATGAAGCCCTGATCTATTAATCCAGTAGCAGGGGTAGATTTTTGGGACTGAAAACATCCAACCATGTTATACACAATTCCTGTTGCCTCAAAACAGGCATAGGATTGTAATATAAAGATGTACCTCTCGCAGAATTTTTTTGTCACCAACTCCGCTTGGTTGATCTAGGTTCACAATATCCCATAGAGGAATATCCAGTAGTGTCTTTATGACATGTTCATCCAAGAATGGAAATCTCGCCTATTATTTATATAAAAGAAACAATTCAATATCCTGGTTAGGATGCATATGGTTTGCTATAGAAACAACACAAATTGTACAAGTTTGAATTATTCTACCACCTCTTTGGCATTGTCAGCTATGCATCGATCATCTCTCCCTAAGTTCCTCTTCCAAATTCGTTGCATGTCTAATTTCATTTCCTCGTGGAGCCCAAGCCAACTGGCAACATTAATCTCAAGGATCATTGAGTAATAAAATATAGAGATTAAGAAAGTGGACGAGAAAAGGGATTAAAACAGAACAGAATAAAGGGTATAATAAGAAAATGAGGAGATAAATATATACGATTGCTCCATGGAACAAAATATTCAAAATGGAATTTTAAATCTGGCAAAGCCGAAAGATTTTGCTCCCATATGGCTTCAGCCTTAACACGGGTACTGTTAAAATAGCAATAAGATAATGACCTTCTATTTCTGAATTTAGTCCTATGCCGACCATAACCAGCACACTGTTCATCAGCACCAGAGCCAACGAGAAGAATTCTGGCCTTAGACTTGTACTTGAAAAGTTTATGCGCACCATCTCTGCTGCTAGCTTCTTTGTAAAGCCAGCCATCTCCTCCAGCTGCCAACCACAAAGCTGTACCTATATTGAGATCCTAAAACGAGGTATACAATGATGGCGTTAGTTAAGAATGCCAAATCCACAAGTTATTTTTTTTCAGTACTTTTTCATTTGGTTATTACAACAAGAAATAGATAATGAAGTGCAATATCAGCAAAGTGAAGGTGTTATTTATGGAACCTCAAATTTAGAAAATATGACGTAGAAAACATAATCAAAGACTACTGGAGACTAAAATTCAACCATGCCGATATTAACATAGCTATAGCATTTTCCCAATGTTCAGAATCAGATAATTTGGAAATCATCAAGAATCATAAAATACAGGGGCAGGGCAATGAATTTGGAGGCGCTGTTTAATTTTCATTTGTCTTTTCGCATTTATTCAAAATTTAAATGAGAAGAAAGTTTAAATTAAAAATACTTCAAAACTAGCAGAGAAAATGGATGTGTGTCACTTCATTGGAGACAACAGGAATTTTTAAAGGAATATAGAATTACTCCTTCCATCCCACCAGAAATGTATGCTACGTTTAAAAGAATCTAATGCAATAAAAGTCATAACATTTCTGGTGGGACGGCATAATACTTATTATTGGAACTTTGGGGCCCTGGCTCCTGTGTGGTTTCGGGCCCTGGACGATTGGGCACTCTGCACCACTTCAAAACTGTCCATAATAAAATACGCCAAGACTAAAGAAGAATACCATGTAGGTCTTAGCAGGATTGATTAGTGTCATGACATGCTTCATCTCAGAGGTCAACTTGGGTAAATCAGCGTCAATTTCTACAAGGTTCCATCTGTAAATCCACAAGAAAATGGGGAAGCACAATAACTCACAATTGCACCCAGAAAAATATTATGACAACCGAAGAGGGAATCCAAAGAGAAATCAGAAAAGACGTAGGAGAAGTGAAACTGTACGTACATAATCAATAGTTAGCATCAGGCAGCCAATATGAATGTGTAAGAAACATGGATTCTCACAGATATAAATATTTCATCAAGCATATCAACAGAAAATTAAACATGTTCTGATATTTAATGTTAAGAGTAGGGTAATATCACACAAGCTTAGGTCCCAGGTTAAAAGTACAGAAGCAATAGTATTTTGATAAAGTGACATTTGAACAACTGCCTTAAAGTTAGCCCAGCCAGGAAAACCTAAATATATTTGAACCAGTAAGAACTTATCGAAAGACCTTCTTGAAGATGCAATCTTCTGAAGCTCCTTCAACCCAGTCCGTGCTGTGATTCTATCAGGTGCCGACTCTCCATCGAAGCTGACATTAAGCAGATCAATTTCATCTGCAAGATAACAATATCTAAATGAAATTTTTCTAAAAGAAAACACCATTCATAATTATTGCAGATATTTTAACCAGGATTTGTATGTAACATAATAATATATTCAGCGCCAAAGAAACCACATGCGGCGAACTCGTTCGTGGGTTGGTTTTGTTTGATAATCAAAGCTCAATACACTAAACTGCAAGGGAAAGTTGACAACAGCTGAAACTAGAAAGAGATCTTACATTCAGAACCAATACATTGATGCAGTAATGCAGCAATGATCATGGAATCTAATCCACCAGAAAATAAAACTGCTACAGGGGCATATCTTTCTTGTCTTATTGGTGAAGCCTGAGAAAGTATAATAATGACATTCAAAACCTATACACTTAATGTTCATACAAAAAGAATAAGGTAAAAAAGAAAAGAAAAGAAATCAATTCATGTGAAATGAATCAGGAGGTATGATATTGATTCAGTTTGTGGCACCAGAATAATCCTTTTCCATTTTTTAACTGTCAGACACGAGTTTGATAACCTTTACTCGGTTATGCCCAGTCACCAGAATAAGTTCACTCACAACTCACAAGGGTCAGTGCATAAATTTGCATTAGAAAACAAATATCATCCACTGAAATAGATTTAAAGATGCATCATTACAACCAGTAATTTAAAGATGCAGCCACACTTCACAGTAATTCTAATCGGTAGACCATAATATATGTCATTATATGGCTAGATTAATCCATGCAAAATAAGCATACCAGTTTATAGGGAGAAATACCTGGTAGATTATATTTGATGCAGTGCGTCGCATAACAGATTCTCTCAAGGCCATCAGCACTTTATGAGATGTTGCCAAGGGTGTAGTTTGCATAGGCTCTGTCACAACTGATCAGCACGAAAATAAAAAAAAATTAAAAAAAAAAATGGTGGATTTACATCCTTGGCTTTGTAGAGTTCCGCATAATATGTATGCTGATAAGAAGTATATTTTGGCAGTTTAATTGATGTTGATAAATATTGAGCATAGCAGACTTAGTATTTGTTGAAGTCCCACATCGGTTATATGTTGGGTTATCTCCTTGTTTATATGGACATGGGTCACTCTACCTATCACCAATTGGTTTTAGGTTGAAGCTGTAGGTCCATTTTGTTTCTAACAGTATTGAATTAATATTGTGAATATGATTGGATGTATTATTCAGCTTGTGATTCTTTTGGCATTGGTAGGGTAGAGATCTTTAAATCTTAGGGTTTTCCTATAAACAAGCATTGGCAAGCCCCTTTGTACACATTTAGGGATTATTGGAATAAGAGCCGGCCATATGGACACATTAATTCAGTCCCAGTTGGCAGCCCTCATACCCCCTGTCATTTCCTTGATGCCACCATAACCAAGGCAAGAGTTTTGGGCCCATGGGGCATCACAAAGAAATCACTGAAGATAGAAAGTTTGCTGCACCGGCACTAGATATCACCTTACCTAATTTTGATGGCATGGACACCCTTTAGGGTGGATGGCACATGCCGAACAACAATATCTCCTTCATGAAATATCTGATGCACAGAAAATTCAAATGGCATTTATTGCCATGGAAGGATCAGCACGTTATTGGTTTAGCATACATGGAGCAACATCCAAAAGTGAAGTGGCAAGCTCCACTAAATTAGCATTGGCAAGCTCCTTTGTATTCGCTCGTGGATTATTGGAATAGGAGCAGCCTTAGGGCTTGAGCAGGTTCCCTGAGTTTCTTTTTTCCTTGTTCTTTAGATTCACTTCCTAACACATGCCCACACGCTAATGGCAATGAAGAAGAAAAGTAGAAAAAAAATATCGACAAGCAAAATTATTTAAATGGAAAAAGAGCTGCCTTTGCCACCTTGCAGCCTGATACTGACCTGGTTCAATGGAAATTCTGTCCCATGCCATCAGCTCTTTTAGCTCAGAATCTGTCCAATCATGTTTCTGGACTTTCCAAGTTACATGCTCATCCACTTTCAAAGCAGACATCGACATACCGTATATGCCACATGACAGCTCCTCCCAGAAATCGAGTTCAACTTTTCCATTTTCATCATCAGTTCCTAGTAAGGGATCCAACAGAAGAAGTTAGCAAATGATCTCCCTTACACCAATAAAAAGAGGCTCAATGTAGGTAGCATGTGGAAAGGCTCTATCCCAATTAGTACCCCACTTATGTAATGACAGAAAAATAAAATGTAAATGAAGCCACTGAAAATCAGCGCCAGATAAGTCAATAATGATTTTGACAAGTAATAAGTAGTATGTCATTAATAAGTAGTATGTCATTTTGTGCATATATGTCAAGAAAACAAGAAAAATAAACATAGCAAAGTGAACTGTACACTAGTCACTTCTTCACCCTGACAACTGATTCTGCTGTTTAAAAATCTTGCAAATAAATTTTGGAACTAAGAAAGGATAACAAAAGTAGGGATCTAATAATATCATCTACCGCTCTGCTGCTGACTGGAAGTATGCGGTGACACTGAAGACAGTAGAAGCCGGGGATCATGGTGTGTTGGCCAGTGAACCAGAAGACTTCGTCTTCCTAATGCATCACGACCAAACCACAGAGTTTTTGAACTATCCTACATGCAGCACACAAGTAAGCCAAGCCAATGAGTAAAAAAAATTGGCAAACCCCTTGTTTTTGGTATTTTTTTGAATCATGGAAGCAACTTACCACGCAAAGTTACCTGCCAAAAGATCAAAGCCCATGGACCCCTAATACTTGAAAGAAGTTCAGGAACCGATTTTTGGTTTCCCCCAGAACAACAAGAAGATTTATGGTCTTCATGGGAAGTACACGAGCAGCACTGTCCCAAAGACTGCATAAGAATCTCTGAATCATTGCTGTCAGAGCTCACAGGAATCCCTCCATATATTTCACCTGAAGATATATCAAAATAAATTAAGTGAAATAATACTTTTGGAATAAATTTTTTGCAGAAAATTGCATCGTCATGAATAAGATTAGAATATTTGAAGCACTACATGATGATGGCAGGAGCAACGCAAACCCTCACACATGGACATCCCATAGAACTGAGCATTGCATCTAACAGTATAATAAGACAACAAATAAAATAATATATTGCTTATCTAAATGAACAAATAAATTGACAGTGCTGATGCTGCCACACACATTTAATAAAACACCAAAGAAAGAGCGGAAGACTTCTTTTTTAATAAAAAGGTTGGTGAAATTTTTTATTCAAGATCAACTAAGCAACATCATAGACTTGATCTTGCCAATACCTCAATGGAGCTCAATGAACAAACTCCAACCAACTGATCATGCAACATTCACATTCCAAAACAATCATCTCAAGCTTCCACGAAGGCTTTACAAATAAAAAGAAATAAAATCAACTAAAAGAAATTTACAATTATACCATTATACACAAGGACATTGCCAAATACATCCGTCAATGGCTGCTCAACAGGATTCACTCCTCGAAGCTGCAATGTTGCACCAAAGAATCGCAACTCTCCACGCAGTTCAGAGCCACATCCATTTTCCGCAGCTTCTTCCTCCTTATAAAAGGATTGCACAGCAAAATTTTCCCCTTCACCGTAAGATTTGTTTTTGTAAATACCAATGGATTTAGCTCCTAAACTGTCAGGGCCCCTTCTTCGCAGAGCAGCTTTGATGTCCCCTTCGGAAAATAAACACTGGATTTTCAACACAAATCAGAAATATGAGAGCTAGAAGAAACGCCCAAATTACGGGAGAAAAATTTTTAAAAAAAAAATGGGACCGATGCTTGATCAAGATATTTACAAAAGTTGGCTGTAGTAAAAATTGTGTAGACGGGCAAGAACAATAATCAACCAAATGCGATAAATCAATCCTAATGCCGGAAATAATCAATGCTATTCCGCACATCTTGCCTTCGATCGAATTCACTAAACCCTACACCCTCCCAAAAAACCCTGAATCCAAAACTTGATAACCCACGGCAGTTTGCAAAACAAAATTAAATATTAAATTTAGCGCCACATAACCAGTCGCCTCCGTAGCATAGTGGTAGTGCGTTCGCTTCGTAAGCGAAAGGTCGCGAGTTCGATCCTCGCCGGGGGCTCTTTCGATTTTCATTTTTATCTCTATTATGAAAATCTCTATTACATTTTTGGTTTATTACAATTGCATAGGATTGAATCCAATTGTAAGATCAAATCAAATTTCATCAAAGAATGGTTCATGCTTAGATCAATCCTCAGTCTCTGAATAAATGTTGGAATTCCAAAAGGGAAAAAATGCCAAATAAGTCATTTATCTTTTCTAAAAATTTAAATCAGTCATTTTTCTATTTTATTACCAAAACAGTCCGCTACAAATACTAATTATGTCCAAATCAGTCCTTTGTTTACAAATTATGCTCTAATTACCGACATGGCAATGGTTTAAATTTAAAACTGATACATGGACATAATATTAGTCCATTTTCTTATCTTTTGCCAATTTAGTCCTAAATTTTTATTTTGTTTCATTTAGTCCTCTACCCAAATCAGTCATTTTTATATTAATTAGCCCACATCCTTACAAATTCTTTTATTTCAGGCCCAGAACCTTAAATTTTTTATTATTACTAATTCATTTATCAAATAAATGTCCAACATACTTCCGTAAATAAAAGTAAACACCAAACTTCATGCATTGGGTTTTATTGTCCATACTTCCTACATTCATAACCTTCCAAAAAGTAAAATTAAATCATTTACACAAAAATTAATATTAAATCATTTACTACGTTTTAAGGTAGGAAACAAAGTATGATTGTCTTAATTGTTGTTGAAGGAAACCAGAACCAATGAACCATCATTTACGGTCGGATGGTTAGAGAGAGTCCGTAAAATCCCGGATCTTGGAAAACCCGGTAACAAGGCAGTCAAACCTAATGTATGAGATTTGGTGTTTAATTTTATTTACGTAAGTATGTTAGCATTTATTTGATAAATGGATTAGTAGTAATAAAAAATTTAAGGTTTTGTGCCTGAAAGGAAATAATTTGAAAGATTGGAGACCAATTAATACTAGATTTTTTCACCCGCTGCGCACGGGTATTGAACTTAAATGAAGATTATAAAATTATAATATAATTTTATTTTTGGGATTACATAAGGTTCAAATACTTATGCTTGAATGGTGGTGGAAATGTATGTAACAAAAATGTAAGGAAATAAAGGAGATAATAGGAAGATAAATAAAGGAAATAAGGTTCGAAGACTTATCCTTAAAAAAATGATGTAGAATTTGTTTAGAATGATATGAAATTTTTTAGGTGACGAGTCATTTTATATTAATCAATATTTTTAGAGTCAATTAACTGATTACACCTTAAATAAGGTTTTTCAAAAGTTCTTTAGAAATGATGAATTGACGTTAAAAAAGATAATATAGTCTGTACAAACTAAAAAAATATTTAACATTTATATATGGGTAGATATAGATAATTTAACATATTAAAATACTAACACTATATCTTTTTTAATACAGTAATACTTAGTTTTCCTTTATACTATTATTTTATTTATCAAAACTATATTTATGAGATCAAGTTTCAAAATTAGACCCAATATACAAAACTCGTGACTAAAATTTGATTAAATTTTTTATAACTAATTAGATTTTAATGATCAAGTTTCAATATATATTTTTAATGATGTATTTTTATTTAAAATATGGTTATTATATTCCTTATTATGTTGATATAACCAAAATTAAATTTATTTAATAATATTATAATAATATTTCTTAAAATATGTACAAACAAATAATTTATATTATATAGTTTTAATCAATTTATATCTTTTAAGTGTCATAAAAATTTATATCTTTTAAGAAATATAAGAAAATTTTCTCAAGATTTTATTATATTAATACACATATTTATTTTCTATATATAGATATTGATGACGTGGATGGTGAGTTGGAATTAGTCAGCGATTAATCAGCGATGACGTGGATTAATTGTAGCCATTGATTATAAAATGGTGGTATAATTACTGATAAAACCCTAAAGATTAAAAAGAATCAGTTATATTGAATAAGGGCAATAGAGTCTGCACAAACCAAAAAGTATTCAGGATTTATTATATAGATAAAAATGACTGATTTTGGTAGATGACTAAATAGAACAAAACAAAAGTTTATGATTGAATTGGCAAAAGATAAAAGAAAAATGATTAATATTATTCCCACGTATCAGGTTTAAATTTAAACCCTTGCCACGTCAGCAATTAGAGCATAATTAGTGAACAAGGGACTGATTTGGACATAATTAGCATTTGTAACGAACTGTTTTGGTAATAAAATAGAAAAATGACTGATTTGAATTTTTGAAAAATAAAAATGACCTATTTGTTCTTTTTTCCATTCCAAAACAACACATTTTAACAATAGTGTTCCTGTGCAGTTTCACATTGAAACTGCATATGCAGTTATTTTGCATATGGTATTAAAGTTCTTAATTGTGATGTTTGTGTGGTCCAAAACATCACAAATTTTTTTTGACATCACAAAAATAAATGTATTCATCCCAAATTTTCTAGACATCACAAATCTTCTGACATCTTTATTCACATCACAAAACTTAATAACATCACAAAAGATGGTCTTGTCACCACTGCCTGCACAAGCAGGCAGCCTGCACAAGCAGGCAGCCTGCACAGTAGCGTCGGTCTTCCTAATTTTAATTCCAAATAAGTAAACAGAAAACAGGTTTCTTTTCTACTTCCATCGTCTTATAAACTTCCTACATTGTCCTAAGCTTAAGCTACCTAGCCCATACAAGGTTGTATCTGCAGCAGCCTATCGACAACTTGCTTCATCGTAGGCCTCGAATCAAGCGACTCCAACGTGCACAAAGCGGCTATATGCAGCATCTTTTCCAGGTTGTCTCGAGGAGCACCCGAGTCCCTAAGACATCTCGTGAAAACATCCTCAACGTGGCCTTGATCTCGCAGCAAGCACGCCCACGACACAATATTGAACCCGTCTTCATGAGAGTGGAAGGAGGGGTCGAGGGCCCTCTTATCCGACATCAATTCAAGAAGCACCACGCCATAGCTGTAAACATCGGTCTTATCAGACACACACCCTGTCAGGGCATATTCAGGAGCAATATAGCCATATGTTCCGGCTATACAATTGGCATCAGTTTGCGCTGCTGTCAGAATCTTTGACAGCCCAAAGTCTGATAAATAAGCGTTGTTGTCGTTGTCCAACAGAATATTGCTCGGCTTGATGTCCCGATGGAGAATGCAGGGGCTGCACTCATCGTGAAGAAAAGCAAGCGCAGAGGCAATGTTGAGCGCGATTTTGTGGAGCGTCGTCCAGTTGAACATACGCTTGTTCCTCTCCCGGATGAACCGGTCCAAGTTCCCACCGGGGAGGTAATTGTAGACCAGGAACATTTCATCGTCGTTGGCATAGTAACCCATCAATGTAATGAGATTCGGGTGTCGGATTCTCCCCAAAGTCGCAACCTCTGCGCAGAACTGCACAGCGCCTTGTTGCCGCTCAGCAGTGAGTCTCTTGACCGCGACGATGTTGCCAGGAGTGACTTCGGCTCGGTAAGTTGAGCCAAAACCGCCACTGCCAATGCAGTTTCTTTGGCTAAAATTTTCTGTTGCCTCAACAAGGATCTCATAAGTTAAAGGGACACCTATGTCGCTAAACACAGTAACATTCTCCGTAAAAGGCGATGCAGAAATGTCAATCCTCGAATCCAGCCTCCGCCTTTTGGCGTAGCAGAAAAGCACCATGAGAGCTAAAAAAATTGCCACAACAGCTGATGCACAAGCTATTGATATGATTGCAGGAATTGAGAGTCGACAATGGTTGCCTCTTTTAACACGCTTGCCTGATGTGCCCGGAGGATACGGATCAAACTTCTCGCCTGTCCGCTGATGTATCAACTGCACAGGACAAAAGTGTTGGCTCGAATCAGAGAGTGCCTTATATGTGAAAAAGGACAGGTACGCGACAGATGGACTGAGCGGATGGAGCTTCTTTCGGACAAAGGGAATTCCATTGCAGACACTGGTATTAAAATCCGGGATTGGTCCAGACAGGGCATTGTTGCTAAAATCGATCATTGTCCTATACGGGAGATGAAGATTGGCATCCAATATTCTAGTCAGCCTGTTAGAGCTCAAGTTAAGATACTGCAGATTCTTGCATCCTACGAGCATACCAGAAACATCGCCTGCAAGAAAGTTTTGAGCCAAGTTCACCACTGCTAGATTCTTACAGCTGCCCCAATTACTAGGGAAGTTGCCTCGAAGGCTGGCTCTCGGAGCCCAAAAAATTTGCAGCTTCGGAAGTGCTGTCATCTCATAAGGAATGGAACCTTCAAAGGCATTGCCCTCATTCAACGCTAAACCAGACGACAGGACAAGAACCGATAGATTCGAGCAGTTGCCTAGATTCTTCGGAAGAGAACCACCTAGTACATTACTCGAAACATCCAAAACTTCGAGCCTTCGAAGCCTTCCAAGCTCAGAAGGGATCACACCACACAATGCATTCGAAGACAACAAAAGCGTCCTCAGGCGACCGCAGTTCCCCAAACCATGCGGAATTTCCCCTTTCATGAAGTTTTCAGAAACATCCAAATGCTCTAGTTTCCCACAGCCATTACCAAACCTACTGGGAATGTATCCATCCAATCGATTTAACGATAAGTTCACCACTCTTAACCTCCTAAACCTGCGAAAATATCCAGGAACAACGCCATTGATTCCATTTCCCACCAAGTTCAAAACCCTCAAACCCCTACATTTCGACAGGGAATCTGGAAACTGCCCGTAAATCTTATTAAATCCTAAGTTAAGAACCTTCAACTTCTTTAAGCAAGTAAAGTTATAACCAGAGAAATTGCCACCTAAGAAATTCCCTTCTAGATCAAGCACTTCTAGATTCCCTAATCCCCAAACCTCAACAGGAATCTCACCAACAAGTTCATTGAATGGAAAAGATAGAACCCTAATTTCTCTGAACTTCCCAATTGCACTGGACAGTGTCCCTTTTAACAGGGCCCCATTAATTTCAGATGAATCGGGACAACTCCTGATTACTCCATGCGCATGTAATGACTCTTGAGATGGTAATAAACAGGAAGGGGCTTTGGAAAAGTTACCTCCAATTGTGATCCCTGAAACCCTGAGATTCGAATTGCAGGACACACCAGACCATGAGCAGTGGTTGAAATTAGCAGCATTCCAGGTTGTGAGAACGCCGGCTGGGTCGGAAATTGATTTCTTGAATTCCAAAAGTGCCATTCTTTCATCAGGAAATTGCCCAGAAATTGATGCAAGAAAGGAAAAGGGGATTGAAATTAACAATAGAAGGGCATGCGCATCCATTGCTGGAGAAAGCACACTGCTTTTCTTCCCCATGAATTGTGGGGGAAACCAAAACCAGTAATGAAGAAAAAAGAATTACTAAATTCAATAGGATAAAATGAAAAATAAATAAAATTGTAAAGTGGGGTTTTTGAATTCAAGGAAAACGAATCGGTAATGGAAACAAAAAAGGGTTTATGGAAAGAGGTAAAAAGAAGGGAAGGAGCAGACAGTGTTGCAGCAGTTGCTTCTTCTGGGCACTGGGTTGGAACTTGGCTGTATTTTTCTTTTTCCTTTTTTCCAGATTTTGAATAGTGTAAGCAGCAGTAGTACTTAGTAGTAGTAGGAGTAATATTTTATTTTTATGGGAAAAAAGTTGGGGACAGGTAGACTTTTTGAGAGGGTGAAGTGGGACCCATAGGGACAAAATCTGCAAGGAAATGGGCGGGCAGTTGCTCAAATCGAGCAGGGGTATTGAGGTCTGTCGCCACGTGTCCAGAAACATGACCGACACGTGGATTGGCTGACAGGGCTGTAACGGTTGTTTTGGTTTTGAATCTTCAAAACGACATCGTGTAGCTCATGCTTACGAATCCATGATGTACTCTAGAGTCTAGGGTACGAGCAAATTAGCCGCCAATATTCCCACTTGAATTATAGTGTGATTATCAAATTTAAATTATACTTCCTCCTATTTATTTGACAAATAAGGGATTTTGTTACTGTTCATTGAGTAACTTTGATTCAACTTTTTAATCAATTATACAGGATAAAATATAATCAAGTGAAATCTTGTTGAATTCGTCTAATCGCATAGATTTAGAATATTAAATTTTCATAATTTTTACTTGTACGCAATTTGAGTTATTAAAGATTGAAAATGTTTATTGGATTGCGTGAAATGTGGGTCCGTGGCAATTAAAAATGAACGGAGGTAGTACTAGCTTTTTCAAAATACTGCTTCCTCGGATGATGACTTACCCAAACGATTAAGTCCATACCTTCCAACCAGAGGCGGATCCAGAATTTTATGGGGGGGGGGGGTCTTAGGCTTCATTGGGATTTGCTATGACTAGATTTGAATGACTTACTGATTTTAAAGGCCTGGGCCTAGCTTATTAACTTTAATAGAAAAAAGGATAAATAGCTTTTTCTTTTCAAAAAATTCAAATCAGTCCTTTTTCTATTTTATTACCAAAACAGTCATCTACAAATGCTAATTATGTCCAAATCAGTCCTTTTTTCACTAATTATATTCTAATTGCTGACGTGGCAAGGGTTTTAATTTAAACCTGACACGTGTGCATAATATTAGTCCTTTTTCTTTTATCTTTTGCCAATTCAGTCCTAAACTTTTATTTTGTTCTATTTAGTCCTCTACCCCAATCACTCATTTTTATATTAATTGGCCTAAAACCTTTCAAATTATTTCATTTTAGGCCCAGAACCTTAAATTTTTTATTATTACTAATCCATTTATCAAATAAATGCACAACATACTTCCATAAATAAAATTAAACACCAAACCTCATATATTGGGTTTGACTGCTTTGTTATCGGGTCTTTCAAGTACTGGAATTTTACGGACTCTCTCTAATAACCACTCGACCGCAACCGATTGTTCATTGGTTTTGGTTTCCTTCAGTAACAATTAACAGAATCTTACTTTGCGTCCTACCTTAGGATGTAGCAATACTTGAGTAAATAATTTAACTTGAATTTTTGGAAGGTTATGGATACAGGAAGCCTTGGTTTTATTGAAAAATATTAATATTATTAAAAATATTAAAAAAAATAGCCTGAATTTTATTGTCCACAAAGTATGATTGTGCTGATTGTTGCTGAATGAAACCAGAACCAATGAACCATCGTTACGGTCGGGTGGTTAGAGAGAGTCCGTATAATTCGGAACTTCGAAGACCCGATAACAAGACGGTCAAACCCAATGTATGAGGTTTGGTATTTAATTTTATTTACGGAAGTATGTTGGGCATTTATTTGATAAAATGTATTAGCAATAATAAAAAATTTAAGGTTCTGGGCCTAAAATGAAATAATTTGAAATGTTTGAGGCCAATTAATATAAAAATGAGTGATTGGGGTAGAGGACTAAATAGAACAAAATAAAAGTTTAGGACTGAATTGGCAAAAGATAAAAGAAAAATGACTAATATTATGCACACGTGTTAGGTTTAAATTAAAACCCTTGCCACGTCAGCAATTAGAATATAATTAGTGAAAAAATGACTGATTTGGACATAATTAGCATTTGTAGAGGACTGTTTTGATAATAAAATAGAAAAATGACTGATTTGAATTTTTTGAAAAGAAAAATGATCTATTGATCCTTTTTTCCAACTTTAATATACCTATTTTTTATTTTATTTAAATATGTCATGTTTTAATTTTTTAAAAACTTATTTAAGCATATTATATTTTTTTCCAATTTTGTAAAATATATATTTAAATATTTTATAGGCTAAGCCTATCTTATTGATAAATATATTTAATAAATTGTAAAAAAATTTAAATAGTTCATTTAGTCGTTTTAGAGGGTGTTTGTTTGTGCGTTTTGGGACAGATTATCTGATTATTGCGTTTGCAAAACGCAAATAATCCGTTAATCCTGTTTGTGTACTAACTTCTAATAATCTATTATTTGCGTTTTGAGGGAATGAAAACGCTATTTTTTGCAGCTACAATTTGGTGCTGCAAGAAAATTGCGTTTAATTAAAAATAGATTTTACTATATTGTTACCTTTTGAGGTAATGAAAAACGCAAATCCAAACATTTTTTAATGATTATCTAATTATTGCGATTTGAAACAGCATAAACTCATCCAAACACTTAATTTTCTACAGCATGTTTTGTTACAGCAATTATCTGATTATCCGTTTTTTAAACGCTGCAGCACTTTTTAAAACGCACATCCAAACACCCTCTTAGTAGGCTTAATAGATTTTTTATAACCTTTGACATAAGTATGTTTAGTTAAATATGCTTTTAAAATGACTTGTAAATATAGCAAGCCTAAAATAGGCCATATATCATAACCAATGTCGGATAGTATATGTCATATTTCCATTTCTAAATTGGGGAAAGAATTTATTAATTGCCACGGGCTTATACGAAAGGAGAGAAAAATTGGGAAGGATTCATGGCTTAATTGGATTTTGACTAAAGAAATAAGAATTTTTTTTTTTTAAAAAAAGTGAAATAAATAAGGTAAAAAAAAAGGAAAAAAAAAAAATGGGGGAGGGGGGGCCTGGGCCTGCCCCCACCAGGCCCCTTATTGCGTCCGCCTCTGCTTCCAACACTAGAATTAAGAGTTTGATTCCCTACCCGGCCTCCCATCCTTCTCCTTTATCCATTTATAATTTATGCGGCATGGCCTCTCACAACCCTTTCTCTGGCTTCAGTGCCTCAAAAAAAAAAATATTACTCCCTTCTTCCCATTTGTTATATCAATTTTGACTTTTGATACTGTTCATTGATCAACTTTGACGTAATGTTATTACAATTATATAAACGAAAAATATAGTCAAGTTCAATTTCGTTGAATTCGTCTAATCGTTTAGTTTTAAAATATATATTTTTAAAAAATGTTACTTCTCCACATTTTAAGATTTTAACTGTTAAACAAATGCATTGGAATATGTGTCCAAAAATTTTGGGACATTTCAAATGGGACAGAGGGAATACTTCCTTGGTTTGATTTTTCTTTTGAATATTTTAAAAGTTTATAGTATTTTTAGAAATATGTAGTAGAAAAAAGAGTGGAGTGTAAGAGGAAAGTAGGATGAAATTGTTTTTAGAAAGAACATTTAGAAATAAAATTGTCAATTTTTTTTTTTGCTGAACAACCTATACAGATTAGAAAATGGTCGTTGGAGCTCATGCAACACAAATTACAAAGGATAAAAATGAGGGATAAGGGTCAGGTGGAGAATCGAACCCATATGTTGGGACTTGACCACTAAAATAAGTCTCCATCTCCAAAATAAAATGGTCAATTAATATGAAACGGAAGCATTATTCAATTTTAACTCAAATTTATTGAAGGTATACAATAAAAAAAAAGAGTACAGTTTAGGGTCTGTTCTGAACATGGAGTTGTAGCTGTAAGTTGAAGCTGCGTGCTAGAGCTGTGAGAGATGTTGTTGTCAGTTTTATTTAAGTGTTTGGTACAACTAGCTGTAGTTGTAGTTGTCATAAAATTTATAAAAGGAAATAAAAGGATAAATATTTATGTAGGCATTATTGGGTAGTGAGTTGGTTATTGGTTTAAAATTTAATTGGACAGAAATACGCTTGCTAGCTTTTTTGAATGCTACCTTAGGTAGCTTCTATTTGTAGAGTTTTAAATTGTAACTACAGGCCTCAAAAGATAGTATATAGAACAGAGCTACAATTTTAATATAAATCAAAAACTCTCAAAAGCTGCGTGCAGCACAGATCCTACGTTAGATACAAAAGTGTGTACCAATCAAGATTACATACAGTTAAAAATGTGTACAAATAAAAAAATATATAGTTTTTTTTGCGGAATAAAAAAAAATATAATAAATACTACATTTGTTTCCATGAAAATGCAATATTCACACATTACACGCAGTTCAATGCACATTTTTAATGACTAATAACTCAAATTGTGTATAAATAAAAATTATAAACAAGTTAATATTTTAAAACTACATGATAAGACGAGTCCAATAAGATCTTACTTGACTATATTTTTCCTTGTATAACTATGATAAAAATTTGAGTCAAAGTTAAATAATAAATAATAGCAAACATGGAAATGTTGCAATATCACCAAAATCGAGGAAGCATATATTCTTAAACTATGCGATTACACAAATTCAACAAATGGGATGTTTGGGAGTCAACGAATCCGTTAGCAGATAGCAGATTGTCTCACATTATCTAACTTGATTATATTTTATTTATTTATTTTTGGTGAAGCCGCAACCAGAAAAGAAATAAAAAAACAATAAAAGTAAAACAACAAAAAACAAAAGGGGAAGGTGTAACTAGTATCGGAGAAATCACATGCCGGAAGAATCCGCTGCTAAATCTCCGCTTACGAAGTCAGGGGAAAGCCCACGTGGTGAAAGAGTTTTCAATGGAAGCCCATGATTGGCCAAAGAGTCTGCCACTTTGTTTCATTCCCTAACGACATGGAAAAAATCATAGCTAACAAAGGATTTTATTTTGTTATATCTTACTTCCTCCGTTTTCAAAATATTGGAACGGACCCACAATGCACACAGTCCAATGCACATTTTAAATCATTAATAACTTAAGTTCGGTACAAGTAAAAATTTTAAAAGTTCGATATTTAAAAACTACTTGACGAGACGAATCTAACAAGACCCCACATGACTAAATTTTAACTTGTATAACTATGATAAAACTTTAAGTCAAAGTGCGTGAATGAATAGTACCAAATTTCCAAGCGTTACAACTTATCAAAAACGGAGGGAGTATATACTTACAACGAAATTAAATAAAAGTTGAATAATAAATTGTATCAAACAAAATCAATAATTTTGATAACTTTTTTGGGTTTTCCACCCATCTTTTTCATTTCTTATTTTAGTACTCCCTACATTTTTTATTAGTTTTGGATAAAATTACACAAATAAAAAATCTCATAATAACCCATAACTTCTCATTTTAATTCTTCTTAATTCTTCTCATTAGATATAATAAGCAATATTTTAGAAGTAATATTTATGTGAACAAAGTAATAATGTTGAAAAAAATATAATACACATATCTAAAATAATGGAATCATATAAGTAGTATAAGTAATACTCCCTCCGTCCTATTTATATCGTCATGTTACTGTTGAACACGAGAATTAAGGTAAAATTGATTTGAGAGTATATGATGGGGCCCACATAGTTGTTAGGGGGAAGATTATTTCTTTTTGTAAAAAAAAAACAATTGTGATGGAATCACATCCAAAAATAGAAATTAAGACATTTGAGTTGTAACAGAGAAAGTAATATTTTAATATAAGTAGTATAATATCAAAATCATCATGCCCACTCTCCAATGCGGCCTGTAAAACCGCATTGGACATTACAATTGCGGTAGCGGGTGTCCCAACACAAAAAATATGAACCAATATTTAAAAATAATTTTTAAAATCATAACTTTAAATTCAGTTGAGAATAAGAGAATATAAGTTTTTGACTCGTTATGAATTTATTGTTTTTAGAACCAATCTTGTTAAAACGATTGAATAAAAGCCAAAAATAATTTCTATCCTATCCAAACAGATGCTGCGAAAATAAGCAATGGGCATACGGACTTATGGATTTGGGATGTGATTTAAATGAGAAATACGTATCTGGATATAGTGATATTATTATCTACTTAATTTGGATCATTTTCAACATGTGTCGGGATCACTTTGTCCTTTTCTTTTTTTAAAATCATTTTGAATTGTAGTAGTTTACATATAAATGACTAAATGAGTGGTGGTTCACCTTCGAATGAATTTGTTTGGCAATTTCAAGACGTGGACTGTGGACTATTGGAATTATTTTGGAATTATTGGAAGTTTAATTAAACTGGTTTACTTTAAATAAGTCTACTCAATACTTGAATTCTAAAGTTTTTTTTTTTTTTAATAATTTTTAAATATTGATACTAATGTGTCGGCAAAAATGTGTGAGAGCCCAAGCCACACAAATAACAAATGGGGATAAAGAGAAGGAATAAATGGTCCGCTGAGAATCGAACCCTCAACCATAAGGTTGGAGTTGGAAGTCGAGAGACATGACCGCTGGGCCAAGTCCCTATTCCCACTTGGATTATAAAGTTGAATTAGCAACTCATTTGTTAGTTTCTAAACTAAATTAAGAAAGAAAATAGCTTCAAGGCCTTCACATTTTATAAAACTACAACTTCTTTAATGAAATAACACGTCACTAATGAAATAGTACTGTGAAACAAAACTATTCAAGGGCTTGATCAAGTCTCAATTTTGAACACTACTAAACTTTTGTTTTTTTTCTTTAAATAAATTTCAATTACGCCCAATGCCTATGAAACTATTTAAGGACTTGATCAAGTCTCACTTTTCAACTCTAGTAATTTCTCATTTTTTATTTCTTAAATTTCATTACACCCAATACCTTTCAACTTGAAGCATTGATGGACTGATGAGAGCTCATATTATACAAAAGAAAGAAAATGTAAAGCCAACTCTTTAGTAATTGATCATATTATTGCATATTTACAATTGAAAAAAAAAACCTTATACTCGGTGAACAAACTCATAACTTTTTAGTAATCCACCAATGGTAGTAAATTTCAAAGTACTATTGTGAGCCCTTCCCTAAGAAGACCTTGCCGGTGCCCAACTCCTTGTGACTTTAAACACCATGACATCTAAAAAGAAAGATATATATGAAATAGCAAATATGGATTTATAGATAATTGCATGAGAAACTTGACTATGGGAGAACAAAATGCAGAAAATGCAGCAGAAGCTTTTCCAGAAAGGAGTGAAAAATTCTTAACTACTCAATTTCCCCCTAGAAACAATGACCAATACCGACCAGAAATCATACAACCAAAAATAAAAATAAACACGCACATAGATCATTAGAACAACCTATTTTCTGATAAGAGGAGATCAGCAGCCACTTCTATTCTTGACCAGAAAGAAAAATTTGAATCGGCTAAACAGTTATAACATCGCATAAAAAGAGAAATTTAGCTGTACCGGCTGATTTTGTCCCATGAATCCAGATGCAATGATGAAGATCGGTGCCAAGTAGAGCATTTTTGCTCACAAAGAAACAGGATGGCGGGAAGATAACATTAAAGCACGACACTGCCCTTTGAATGTCGCCTTGATAGAACTTGGCAGCATGGTGTATGCAAGCTTCCGGCGTCCTTTCAATACAAGATTTGTCTTCCTCTATTGAACTGTAATGCAGACATGAGAAATATTTGAAAATCGAGGATACCAGAAGTTCAGAACAAGGATGCATCATGCATGTGCAGTTGATTCCTTCTAGTCTAAGAAGTCGATACATAGTGTCCTTGTTTTCCAAAACTTTCGTATACACCCCCTAATACTCTCTCCTTGAACACCCAAATCATTAGATTTAGAATTTTATTGAACCATTTAGCCTACACCACACAAGGACGGATGCAGAAATGCAGAATCTTATTAACTTTTGTAATTAGTGAAGTTATAGCGACATGATACAGTATATTAGCAGAATACAATTAAATCATCAATAATACCAAGAAAGAAAAATGCATATGAAAATTAAAATTTTCTGGGGGCCAATCGCCTTAGTCTCACAGTCCATCTTTGCCCACGGTATGAAATACCATTGTGATATAGGACACCAAAATTATTTCAACTGAGATTTAGTGTAGTCTAAAACATGAGTGGATCTCATACAATAAACTATATATGGAGGATATTGCACATCTTATAAAAACACAAAGGCGTTTTGTAAAGTTCAGTTGTGCTTGTTAGCAATGTGTATGTAAATCATGTGGTGATATAATCGAACATGAGGTTCTTACGTGTAATAGGAACGATGGCTGGGTCTTTTCCAGAGTTCCAACACTAGCAGCATTTCCAGGCACACTTAATACTTGAGCAGCCAGAGCAACAGCATTTAGGCCAGCACCCGGAACAGCACGGGGAAAATGTGAAGCATTTGCAGGACCATGATGCTCCAGGACAGCAACAGCATCTGGACCAACTAGGGCAGGTGAACGATTTCCAGGAAGACACTGAACTTTGACAACAGCAGCAAGAGCTTGTGGAGCAACTTGGGCAGGTGAATGATTTGCAGCACGATGGTGAGCTTTGACAACAACAGCAACAGCTTGTGTAGGAACTTGGGCAGACGAATGATTTGCAGCACGATGGTGAACTTTGACAACAGCAGCAACAGCTTGTGTAGGAACTTGGGCAGGCGAATAATTTGCAGCACGATGGTGAACTTTGACAACAGCAGCAACAGCTTTTCAGGCTAGAACAATTTCCAGAGCAACTAGGCCAGCCGCAGGCGCAGCAACAACTACATGATATCTTACAGAAACAGAGTCCCAGACAGAAACCAGGATAGAAAAGTGGACCACATGAAGAATTCTTCCTAAAACATGCAGGAGAATGCTCATCATTCACAGAAAACAAACTTACAAAATCCTGCTAATTAATCCAGCATGAACAAAAAAAGTCCTATAGATTTATTATTTGAATGCAGAGAAGTGTATAACTTGCATGCGTGTGTGCGCACATATATTTCATGTCTGCTAGCATTTGATCTCCAAGGAAATGGCACATGAAACAATAGTTAATGCTAATCAACTCACTTTGGATCAGTAGTTGTTTGGGCTTCAGTTCCACATTTAACTGTAGGAGTAGAAGCACTGGACTTTTTTGAACTTGTCCCAACTTGAGCATCTGGAGTATGATTCAGCCTTACGTACTCCATTCCAGTTTCACCACGATCCATAACCTCTCCTCCTTTAGATGCTGAGGATGCTTGACCACAAATAACCAACTTACCCCCAATTGACACATCACTAACTTTGAAACTCTGTTTATACAATTCCCCAGAATGAAAAGGTTCTTCCGACTTTGGAAATTCGCTAGAGTTTCCAAATTGAAAAAACTCCCCGGAGATGAATAGGTCTCCGTCCTTGTGTAGACCCTCAGACTTAGATAAATCTTCGTCCTTGGTGGCATGATCCCTACTGAAACTATTGTTCCCAATACGAATACTAAATAACGAGTCATTGGATGTAGTACTCCAACCCAATGGTGCTTTGGGTGTTGATGATGAACTCACGGCAGAATCAGGGAGACTAGCTGGATCGGAACCTTCTCGGCGTCTTTCCATTATTTGAATGGGTGGGGACACCATGGGTAAGTTTTCTGGAAATATAGGTTCATGGACGATAGCCAACTGTTGTGAGGAGGACGAAGCCTCGCTGCTGGTATCATCTTTATCAATTTTAAAAGACAGCTCAGTATCTGCATCAGACTGGGGAGCATCATTTTGTTCTTCGAGCTTGGAAAGTAGTTGAGGAGTGAAATGGATGTCCTCTTCAGAGGAAGAATCACTATCAGGAGATTCCGAGGTTTTGTTCAAGTCATGCTCAATTCCTTTAAGATTAGTGTCTAAATCTGGCCTTCTACCACTTCCTTGGTCTGAATTGACGACTTTAATCTCTGGTGTGAAAGAAACTCGTTTATGACTAGGAGCAGAAGTGCTTGCCTTTATATTTTGGCCTTTTTCACCTCCATCTTCCATAACTGAACCAAGACAAACATTTCTGAAACAAAAGCTATAAATTTAAAGACCATCGCCCAAAAGGGTTTAGATAAAAACAAAAATAAAAATAAGAGATTTTTAAAAAGATAAGATCACAAAATCATTTTAAGTGGAAACCAAAGTATGAGAATATTCATATATGAAACCATATTAAAAGCATCCACTGATGTAGCTAGCCAAAAATTTATAAGTAAAAAGAAAAAAATTAAACAAAGAATTATGCAGCAATTAGGGAATGAGTTAAAACTTTGCAGGCCTAACATAGGAGGCAATTAATAACCCGCACCAATTCAATTAGACAAAAGAAAATATTATATCAAGTTATCAACTTAATGGCACTCGTAATAGATTCACTAACAAAACAAGCATAGCCATTTGTATTACTGTTCAAACTTTAAGCGAGCTAAAATGGTGTCTGTTCTATATAAAGTCGAAAGGAACATAACCAGAACATTACAAGTTATCCCCTAAGAATTTCTTATCCCATCATGCATTCATGTTCATGTTTGCACTTTCACTACTTTGTACTTGCAAGTTGCAAAACAAAACACTATTCTTTTCACCTTGCAACATTCTGCCAGAGAACTGTTGCATTCTCAGATTTTGATACAGGAAAATTAAGGTAGGCCTTCATGTAAATTTGTTTTCACAGCATGCATTTCCTTGTACGCAAACAACCAGAAGGAAATTCTTGGACGCTCCAAAATAGAAACTCACAAGTTTAAATTCTCTTCTAAAATTCAAATCAATCCTTTACAAAATCTTAGAGAAAGCAGAAATTCATTTGCAATAGAAATGGAAATCCCTGCTGTAAACGAACAGATAAATGTGAAAGCAGCCTCACCTTAAACAATTTCCCCAACACTATAAAAATTGTACGTTGAATAATACCGTCAAACGTCAATATTCCCGGGCCGGCACCGGTAATCATCTTCCACCCCTTCAATCAAATTAAATGAAAAATCTGGATATCAAACATCACATTATAATACTACCATAAAACCCTATAAAATTATCAAACCAATAAATTCAAAAATAGAAATAAAAAAAATCCCTCGTTTGATGAATAATAATTACCTCAATCGGATGATCCGAAGTCGGAAATCATCCTGGTCTTACCGGTAGGGGATAATATCCCTCTTTTCCTTCTCTTGTTCGCCAAAGAACCGAAATTGGAACCGTGGAAAACAATCGAGAGCGGAAAAGATAGGTGGAAGATGAATTGGGTGCCTGCCAGTGGGAAATGAATTCGGGAGTGGATCCATGAAAGATGGGATTGAAGGAAGAGCGAGGGTTCCGGAGCGCAACAATTTCAAGAAATGGTAATCTTATGACTCTCTTTGGCGCCATGGCCAACGTCGTTATACTTCTCCACCGAGAGCCTCATCATGTGCCCCGCACGTGTCCTCGCTCCAATTGTACGAAGTATTTCTCAAATTTTGCCCTATCCAAATTTATTCCCTTACGTATTAGGGGTGATTAACCAGTAGAGCTACTCGAACTCGACTCGGGACTCGGCTAAAAAAAAACTCGACTCGTACTCGAAAAATTCGAATCGAGTCGAGTAGTCGAGTATTTAATCAAGTATCGAGCTCGAGTACAAGGTTACGATACTCGTCGAATATCGAGTCGAGTACCGAGTCGAGTCGAGTACTTGACTCGTTTTTTTTCTAAATTTTAAAATTTTCATATATTTTATATTTTTAATACTCTTCTACTTTTATTTATTGTCCACTTTCATTTTTTTGATCCATTAATAAATTCATGTTTAAATTTAAAAATAAAATATAATAATTCTGCTTTGGGAGAGGCAACCCTTCAATGTCCACCAGATCCTCGAGAAATTAGTCTTGGGCCCAATGTGGCTTGAGGATACCCGGTACACGCCAAAAATAAAATATAATTAATTAAAATAATTATTTAAATATAAAATAACAGAAAAATAAAATGAATAAAATTAAAATAGATTAATAATATCATTATTGTTATAAAATTATAAAATAAATTTAAAATAACATAAGTTCTTAATATAATAAATTTATTTAGGAATTAAAAAAAAATTTAATATTGAAATATCTTATAAAAAATAAATTAAATTCATTAATTAAATAATAGAAAAATTAAAAATAAATAAAAAAAGAAAAGAAAATTAACTTTACAAACTAATAAAATTATACAATTAAATTAACAAAATAAAATAGAAGAAATTCAATGAACTGAAAAAATAAAATTAAAATTAATTAAATAAATAAATTCAATAATTATATAAAAATAAATAATATAAATGATGTTAAAACATGGTATTATAATATAAATTCATAGACAATTAAATAACATTGTATCTCATGTTATGACTTGTGAACTACACAATTCGTTATCGAGTTCACCAAATCCACTCATGTTGTACGTTTGAGCACTCATGTAGTGATGTTGTGGGATGAGCCTGGAGCAACGACAACCCCACGATAATACCGCACACGCTTTAATATTTTAATGTAATTAAATGTCTTACACAAATATTGAAGTTACTTATAAATGTGACACATTTCTATTAACATTTACTATTACATTTGACAAATATATCGAAATCTGCACTATATAATCAAACTAATGCACAATATATGATGAATACTTATTGGCATATACTGTAACTGAGGTCAAATGCATTCAACTTCCGGGCCTTATACGTATTTAAGTTTGCGAGATTTCACTTTAACATGGGGTGCAATATTAACCGGAAAACATCGAAAAAAGCACTCCGATGGATAAAATCATTATTCCAATATAAGAGACATGTGGTTACACAAAATCTAGCTCAAATGTTGGTATTGTGAGGTGATAATTGGTACCCGAATATTATTCATTACCCAATTCACTAACTAATTCAATAAATTCACTTATTTTATACATTTAGGTACTAATAAATCTTATTCGGCTAATACATACCCACTCTAAATGGTGTAGTGATGTTGTGGGATGAACCCGGAGCAACGGCAACCCTAAGACACGCTTTAATACTTGACTGTAGTAAAATGTCTTATATAAGTATTGAAGATACTTTTAAATATGATGAACTTGTATTTAAATATACTGTAATATTTAATAAATGTATCGTATTGAGTGCCAAATGGAAAAAAAAAAAGAAAAATGACAGATGTTTTGCGACCAAAATTTTGGTCGCAAATTCGGTCGCTAACTAGCTACTAAATGGTTTCGGTCGCTAACTAGCTAATGAACCGTTTTGGTCGCAAATTCCGATCGCTATACTGAAATTTTATTGTAGTGTAAATTTTACAATAACTAGTCAAATATTGATATATCAAATTGAATCAAGTTTTTTTTGTCATAGTTCCAAAATTTAAAATCAACAAAAAAAAATCAAGCTTGAACTACTCGAGCTCGAACTCGAACTCGATGGTACTGGAGCTCGAGCTCGAGCTCGAGAAAATGTAAAAAAAAAAAGAGTTCGAGCTACTCGAGCTCGAGCTCGAGTAGTTCAAAAAGCTGTCAAGTCAAGCTCGAGTATCCCACTACTCGAGCTCGACTCGACTCGATATCACCCCTACTTACGTATAAGGCAAAGATAATGAGAAAAAAAGAAAAAAACTCCATTTATGGAAATGTAATAGAAGAAAATTACACGGCAAATTCCTGTAAAATCCACCCTATTATGAAGCATATATTTCCTCCATTTTTTTATTACTATAATGTGGTACAATTCACACGTTGTTATATAATATATAACTGTAGCTCAATAATTATATATATGGCAATGCTATGATAGAAATATATTATATAGTTTATGGGAGTAAGTAAAGGATTTAATAAAAACTATAGTGAATACAAAGAAAAAGTAAGGAGAGAGTGAATGATCTTGTTATTTATTATCATGTAGAGAGCCTTATTTATAGGCACCAAATTGCACTACACAACACAATATTAGAATAGGCAAGTCAATAAATGTGGGCAATTGAAAGTATCCACAAATCTCTTCAAGATTGTGCATGCCCAATGAATAGTGTAGATGTGATTTGTAACACTCCCCCTTGTGGATACTTTATACAAAGAATATGCCTCGTTAAAACCTTATTAGGAAAAAACCCAGTGGGAAAAAAAATCCTAGTGAAGGAAAAAGAGTACAGTATTCTTGTATTTGTGGCTCCCCCTGATTTGTCATCATTTTAAATTTCGAAGTCGCCACATTCCAATTTTCTTCACGAGCTTCTCGAAGGTTGCAGTCGGTAATGCCTTGGTAAATAGATCTGCAAGATTATCAGTTGAACGGATTTGTTGCACATCTATTTCACCATTTTTCTGTAGATCATGAGTGTAGAAAAATTTCGGTGAAATGTGTTTTGTTCTATCTCCTTTAATATACCCTTCCTTCAATTGTGCTATACATGCTGCATTATCCTCGTATAAAATTGTTGGGGGTATTTTTTCTTCAGTAGTTATGCCACAATTTTTCAATATATGGTGCATCAAAGATCGCAACCATACACATTCTCGACTGGCTTCATGGATTGCTAAAATTTCAGCATGATTTGACGAAGTAGCAGTCAAAGTCTGCTTCATTGATCTCCATGAAATTGCAGTACCACCGCATGTAAAAACATAGCCAGTTTGAGATTTGGCTTTATGCGGATCTGACAAATATCCAGCATCAGCAAAGCCGATTATTTCATGTCGAGAATTATTTGGGTAAAATAACCCAAGATCAATAGTTCCTTGGAGATAGCGAAATATATGTTTAATTCCATTCCAATGTCGTTTTGTAGGAGATGAACTGAATCTCGCTAATAAATTTACTGCAAATGATATATCTGGTCTAGTGCAGTTTGCGAGATACATTAAAGCACCTATGGCACTTAAATATGGGACCTCTGGTCCAAGAATTTGTTCATCTTCGTCTTGTGGTCTAAACGGATCCTTTTTTATATCAAGTGACCTTACGACCATTGGAGTACTCAATGGATGTGCTTTATCCATATAAAATCGCTTTAATACTCTCTGAGTATAAGCTGTTTGATGGACAAAAGTTCCATTATTTAAATATTCAATTTGCAAACCAAGGCATGATTTGGTTTTACCAAAATCTTTGATTTCAAACTCCTTTTTTAGGTATTCAACAGCCTTTTGGAGCTCATCTGGAGTTCCAATCAAGTTGAGATCATCAACATAAACTGCAATGATTACAAACCCTTGTCCATTTTTCTTAATGAAAATACATGGACAAATTGGGTCATTTGTATAACCCTCTTGTATCAATGACTCACTGAGTCGGTTATACCACATTCGCCCGGACTGTTTCAGTCCATATAGGGATTTTTGTAATTTGATGGAATACATATGTCTAGGATTTGATTCATATGTCTCTGACATTTTTAATCCCTCTGGGACCTTCATATAGATATCTGTATCTAAATTTCCATATAGATACGCAGTAATAACATCCATCAATCTCATTTCAAGATTTTGATGGACTGCTAAACTGATAAGATATCTAAATGTTATTCCATCCATTACGGGGGAATATGTTTCATCATAATCAAATCCGGGTCTCTGTGAAAACCCTTGGGCGACTAATCTCGCTTTGTATCTGACAATTTCATTTTTGTCATTTCTTTTTCTTACAAAAATCCATCTGTATCCGACTGGCTTTATATTTTCTGGTGTTTTGACAATCGGTCCAAACACATTTCGTCTAGCCAGGGAATCCAATTCAGATTGGATTGCATCTTTCCATTTTGGCCAATCTTTTCTTTTCCGACATTCATCAACCGAATTTGGTTCATGATCCTCGTCATCATTTATGATGTCAAGTGCTATGTGGTACGAGAATACATTATCTATGATAATTGCATCTCGATTCCAAACATTTCTGCTTGTGACAAAATTGATTGATATTTCATTATTTTCAAGTTCATTCTCCTCTGGAGCTGCAAGTTCCTGCTCCTCTGGAGCAACTTGCTCTTCAAGAGCTTCTTTTTCCTCTGGAATATTTTCTGTAATTTTGTCACTTTCAATGATTTTTGATCCTCTTTTCTTTCGAGGATTTTTATCTTTTGAACCTGCTGGTCTACCACGCTTCAAGCGTGCAGTAGATTCATCTTTGGCACTTGTAATTGGTCCCTCTGGGACATTAATTTTGATTGGAACATTTGCTGCCGGTATAAGAGATTTTGTTACTCTTTTAGAGTCGCATAATGCGTCCGGCAATTGATTTGCAATACTCTGCAAATGTACAATTCTTTGTACTTCTAGTTCACAATCATTTGTACGAGGATCGAAGAAATCTAACGGTGTTTTCCAGTTGATTTCTTTTTCTTTCTTTGGTTGATTTCTGTCTCCCCCTAATGTCGGGAAATGAGATTCGTCAAAATGACAATCTTTGTATTTCGCAGTAAATAAATCACCAGTTAATGGTTCGAGATATCGAATAATCGATGGTGATTCATACCCGACATATATTCCCAATCTACGTTGGGGACCCATCTTTGTGCGCTGAGGTGGTGCAATCGGAACATATACTGCGCAACCAAATACTCTGAGATGGGATATATTGGGTTCATGCCCAAATGTTAATTGTGTAGGGGAGTATTCATGATAATGTGTCGGTCTTAACCGCACTAATTTTGCTGCATGTAATATTGCATGCCCCCAAGCTGTCAATGGCAATCCAGATCTCATTAATAATGGTCTGGCAATTAATTGTAAACGCTTTATAAGCGATTCAGCAAGTCCATTCTGTGTATGGACATGAGCAACAGGATGCTCAACTGTTATGCCAATTGACATGCAGTATTCATCAAACCTCTGGGATGAATATTCACCAGCATTATCCAATCGGATATTTTTTATTGTATAATCAGGAAACTGTGCTCGTAATTTAATAATTTGAGCAAGTAATTTTGCAAACGCATGGTTACGAGATGATAATAATGATACATTGGACCATCGTGTTGATGCATCAATTAGCACCATAAAATATTTAAATGGTCCACATGGTGGATCTATAGGTCCACATATATCACCCTGAATTCTTTCAAGAAAACTGGGGCTTTCATTTCCCACTTTCGTTGGTGAATGTTTGGAAATCAATTTTCCTTGGGAGCAAGCAACACATATATAATCATTATGTTGTAGCAACTTTTGTCCCTGTAATGAATGGCCATGACTATTTGTAATAATTCGCCTCATCATTGTAGAGCCAGGATGGCCTAGGCGATCATGCCATATCATATATTCATCATTAAGCCTATGGCTTCCAATAGACTTCTGGCCTATTTTGGGATGATATATATTAGTGGGACTCTGGCCATTAATAAACCTCTGGTTTATTTGGGGAATATTAGACCTGTGGTCTAAGTGATAATTTTCAATTGTATTTATCTTTGAAAAATACAATCCAGAAGACAGAGCTGGTAATTTTTCCAATATATATTTCTTACCATGTGTGGTATTTGTAATTAATAAATATTCGACATTCTCTGAAGTCGATGTCTCGAGATGATACCCATTTTCTCGGATATCTTTAAAACTTAATAAATTTCTTCGAGACTTGGGAGATAGGAGTGCATTTTTCACAATTAATTTTGTTCCCTTTGGGAAAATAAGGTTGGCTGTGCCAATTCCTTGTATAATATTTGCACTACCACATATTGTGTTTATATTTGTATCTCCCATTTTTAAATTGGAAAAATACCTTATGTCTTTTAGTATTGTGTGCGTTGAAGCACTATCAATAAGACATATATTATCACTTTTAAAATTCCCCATTTTGCTGGAATTAAAACAAGATATAATTAATATTAAAACAAGATTTAACATAAGTGAAATATTACAATACAGAGACAATAAGATAGCACACATACAAAAGTAAAGACAGATACAGAAGTTCAAAGCGTAATAAAAATAATAATACAACATAACAATTAAACTAAATCATTATATAAATCTTCAACTTGAAATTCTGGGATATTGGGCATATTCTCCTCAGAATTCATTCTGTCAACATGGTTTGTTTCAACCACCCTTTTTCCTTTATCCCTCTGGGAATCTTGATAAAGTTTCACCCAATGATCTCTGGTACGACAATTTTTGTACCAGTGCCCTTTTAGGCCGCATCTATCGCATTTTGCTTCTTCATAGTTCTGTTCTTGGACATCACCTCTGGTGTTGCCCTGATTCTGATTACGTGTGTCTGTCGTGGGCCTAATGTAAACATTGTTGCGGAAATGTTTTTTCCCACGGCCTCGGTTATACCCACGACTACGAGGTCTCTGACCCCGGCCACGACTACGGCCACGACCACGACTGGAAGATTCAGTCACATGTGCCTCTGGCAATGGACTACTGCCAATTGGTCTCATTTCATGATTTTTTAATAATAAATCATTATTCTTTTCAGCCAATAACAAAAACGTAATCAGATCAGAATATTCAGTGAAACCCTGTGCTCGGTATGTTTGCTGTAACACCGTATTGGAGGGGTGGAATGTAGAGAATGTCTTCTCTAGCATTTGTTTATCAGTAATTGTCTCACCACACAGTCTTAATTGTGATACGATATTAAACAGAGCAGAATTGTAATCATTTACTGATTTAAAATCCTGGAATCGTAAGTGTGACCAGTCATACTGGGCTCGGGGGAGATTAATTGATCTTAAATGATCATATCTTTTTTCCAAATTCTCCCAGAGTTCAATTGGGTCTTTGACCGTTAAATACTGTGTTTTCAATCCCTCATCAAGATGATGGCGGATGAAAATCATAGCTTTCGCACGGTCTTGGTTTGAAGCCTGATTATCTTTTTCAATTATTTTTTCAAGACCCATTGATTCCAAATGGATTTCAACATCCATTTTCCAAGATAGATAATTATCTCCAGATACCATCAGTGGTCTGAAATCCTGCTTTGTCAAGTTAGCCATAATAGAATTATTGAAATACAAAATATTACCTCAAAGAAATTCCGGCAGAGCTCCGTTCGTAGCTCGTGCTGATAACGTGTTATATAATATATAACTGTAGCTCAATAATTATATATATGGCAATGCTATGATAGAAATATATTATATAGTTTATGGGAGTAAGTAAAGGATTTAATAAAAACTATAGTGAATACAAAGAAAAAGTAAGGAGAGAGTGAATGATCTTGTTATTTATTATCATGTAGAGAGCCTTATTTATAGGCACCAAATTGCACTACACAACACAATATTAGAATAGGCAAGTCAATAAATGTGGGCAATTGAAAGTATCCACAAATCTCTTCAAGATTGTGCATGCCCAATGAATAGTGTAGATGTGATTTGTAACACACGTCCATTTTAACTAAAATTTTTATTATAGTTCTACAAGATACCCAAAGACAATTGGGATGGAATGGAAGCACTTAATTCACCACCGAGCCATAACTCACTTGGAATGACTATTTATTCAAAACCACTCTGATGGCATAACTCACCCTATGCTATAACCCACTTCGAATAAGATTAGTTGGTACAAATGAGCAAAAAAAAAAAAAAAAAAAAAAAAACCGAACACAACCTTAAATTTGGGCAAAAATGAACGTTAACTTACATTGTCCTTCCAAGTATTTTGATCTCAAAATCCTCTAGTTTTCTACCTGTACAACTAAAACTAAAACTTTCTATATTCCAGCATCGCGTCACTCAAAACTACCCCAGTCGATTTCAACTTTGAAATTCGAACTAGATCTTCTTCTCTCAACAATCCGCTTTATCAGCATCATCTCCGATTCATCGCCCTCGTCGTCGTCACTTTCAGAATCCACATTCGACATGAAGCTCGTTGATGTCAGATCCACCGGTCTATCCTGTTTTGTCACCGGAGGCAGAATCCCATTCAGTTCTCTGCATCCGTTTGCGTAACTGCGGGAGGGATCGTCGGCAGATGGCTCGTGTTCTCTTTTCTCCCACAGGCTCGAGGGACTCTGGTGAATGGACGATGACTCTGTTTCGCTGCGAGAAAATTTCCCCTCCGACACAGCATTCTCCGAGTCAAGAACCTGTGCACGGTTTAAGCTGCAGGTAAGTGCCGTCTCTAGTTCCTTGATGCGTGACTCCAGCCTGGATTCAATTAGTTCGTGGAGGCGTAAGCTCAGCTCCCAAGGGGAGACAGAATAGTTCGCAGGCTGAGAGTAGTTGGTGGTCGATGCATTTGTTGATTCAGTTTGTGAATCGTATAATGGGTCGTTGACCAGTGCTGGCTTTAAGTCCCCTCGAACAATCTCTGGTTCAAAATCTGGATCAAGCTGTGGAACAAGGATCAACAATCTTAGCTACAAGGTTAAGTTGTAAGAAAATGCATCATTTTACATTTATCAGATTCCTCTGTAGAACAACTTTCCTCCCTTCAGCATCCGGTGGGATCTCTTTTAACTATTGGCAATTACCGAAAACTATAAACTCGGAAACAATATATAGATGAATAACAAAACTTATTATCAACTTATAGTAGCAATTATAACATGGCTTCTTTTGATTCCTGTTTTCTACTTTCCCCAACCCTTCTCTTCTTTCTGTTCTTTAAGAATTAGACAATTTTAATGTTATCACTTGCAATATCGTCGCTTAATGATCACTGATGGCGAAGGGCTATGTTATACTACAATAATGCTTTCAAAAGAGGGTGATTTTTGTTTGTGACTAATATTTGATCACGTTCAAGATACCACACAAGCAACATGTAATTCATAACTAAGCAGCTTTTCTTACCTCAACAATGCCGGATATTTGATCAATTGTGGATGTGGTGTTCATGTTATTCTCAAGTGTCTCCAGTTCGGCTTGAAGTTCAGCCTCAATTGTGCTCAATAACTCAAGGTTCTCAGCATGTTTATCGCATGCCTTCAGGATTTCGAATTTGGTCGATTTCACATCGGAAGGCAATAGAAATGGCTCCAGAACCGGCAAAGGCTTGCAGTGTGCTCCTGGCGATGGATGGCCCTCAGCCGGGAGCTCCTTCACCATTAACATTTCTTTCATCTCGAGTTCATCTTGTAAATCCTGAACCAAACTCTGCATCTGCTTCAACACCTTGTTTAGCTTATCAACTTCAGTTTTCCAGGCTGTTGTCGCAGATAATATCCCTAGAATCATGCCGGTAATGAACAAAAGCATCGTGCTGTGCCCTGATTGCACAAGTAGACAAAAACTGCAATGGCATGAGTACAAAACACAGGATGCTATATCAGCCATGTAACTGAAAACCTAACCATAATAGCACAATAAATTCAGAACAAAATCAATCTATCCCTTGCCTGACTAAACCAGCATATATTAGTGCAAATGAACTTCATAATATCATCTATAATGACTGAATAGTCGATGTCATACCCAAAAACAGAGATATTAAGTGTATCTTATAAAGCATCAACGACTTAGATAATAGGACCATCAAAAAATTTCCACTATCCATAAACATTACAAGATTCAGTTTAAGCAAGCAACACATGGATCATCACAGACTTGTTGAATCAAGACTCGAGCATCTAAAAAGATATAAAACCATGGCGAAATACAGATCAGAGCAAACTCAACAATGAATCAATGATACTCAACAAAGAGGCGTTAATGAAAGAGTGAAGTTCAAATGGACCTTGTGCATTGATCATTTCGCCGGATGCTCCCTCACCGGAACCGCCCTGCCGGAGATTCCCCAGGCCCCCTTTCGTCTTCCTTTGAAATTCTTCCACCAAATATCCCGACCCATCGTGCATTCCTCTCCAATCCGTAACCAACACAGGCCTCATCGAAGGATACGAGCATGGTGTATCATCCACAGTACCATGCTCGCTACACTCCTGAACATCAAGGTCTCTTCCCAAGGAATTCAATGGCCTGTGTCGATAAAATCCACGTCTCCGATTTCTTTCAGGCCTGCCCCTTTTCTTCTTACGTTCCTCAATTGCCGAGCTCCCCTCCGAACTGAAAACAGTTGGCAAGCTGGAAACCCATCCCAAATTACTATCATCGCCGCTGCCGGATTCCCAATTTCGAAACCCTAATTCATAGCCGCCTTCCGAAACCCGAACGTTTGAGTAATCACTCTCCACTCCCGTCCCCGGATATGAGGCATCCAAAACACTTTCTTCTGCCAATCTGCGCAGCGGGCAAGTCCTATCCCGAAGTTGCTGCAGAAAATTTCTCGATTCGGATTGAAAACTGTATGAGGAAGTGGGAAAGCTTTCCTTTTTATTGCCTTCGAGGTTCTGCAAGTTCTTGGCGATGTATCCAGCTCCGGCGGCCGCTGCAACTACCCATAAATCCATTGTTTGTTAAATTAGCCCAAAAATTGTTCAATATGGATCGGATTCTCATCAGATTCGCCGATTAAGAGCGACGACATAGAGGGACGGAGTATTCCTGGAGCAATGATGAACCCAGCAAAAAATCAAAGCGGAGAAGTATGTGTAATTGATTGAAAGGAAAAATCTGGGGCATGACATAAACGCCTGGGTTGGGAGTTTTCAAGAATCAAGAAATGGTGCATTGCTGGCAGGATTTTGATCGTGATTATTTATGTTATTTGGGATTAGGATTGGTCATTTTTTTGAGTGACGGGGAATTAGAGCGGCCCCTACATGGGATTGTGGATTGTGAATTTGAGATCCACGTTGTCTGCTTGAATTGTTAATCATGTCCGTTGTTCTTTTCCGACATGTTATGACAAAGATTGCTCTTTTCGTTTATTTTCCCAGCAAGTACACAAGTTCTTATCGGGTGTTTTGTAGTAGTAGTAGTAGTAGTAGTAGTAGTAAAAGAACCCAGAATTAAAATTACTGAATTTTTTTCCTCGATTTTGTCCAAATTTTGTCGATTTTTTCTCCATTTTTTTTTTGTCGATTTCTATTTGTATTATGACAAGATTCACAAATTACCAACATTAATTTTTGTTATTAGCAATTATAAATATGCTTTATTTACTATTCTAATTGTCTTTCTAGTTCGGTGGCCAATCTAAACAATTAATTAAAATAAATAACCCAAAATCACCATTGAATAAGAGAAACTATTTTGTAGTAGCAGCTGGTTTGAACAGGTTGATACTTCCTGGTATAGAATGTTGGTATCAAATGAGGGTTGGAGAGTTGTCAAAACATTTTGTAACGAAAAGATTCAATAAATAGTGATTGCCTCAACAATAAGGACTTACCTTCTCTACTCAAGTCCCCGCTATAATGTGTAGCCATCTTCAATTGTCTACAGCAAAACTAACTTTGATGAATCGTCTGGCGAGTGCATCAAGTGCTCAAACCAACCCAGTTCTTGAAGGCAATCAGAGCTTCCACTTTCCGAGAGTTTTTAGTTCTTTTCATCTTCGACACTTTCAGCTTCTTATGCTTCTCCATGAATGCTTGCTTGTACCTCCATTTATCCACAAATATCTTCATTTCCTGCGATTTCTCCACCACCTGCATCACAGCATCGAAAAATCCTCCCTTCACCAAAGCGTAAAGAAAAGCATCTATCAGGCTGGGATCTAATTTGAACCCTTTATCCCCTTCGCCTGGCGCTTTCCTCTTAACCTCATTCCACAGCATTAAGACACTGAAATACTTTTCGATAGCCACGTAACCATTAATGAGGGACAGGTATGTCTGCTCGTTTGGTTCGAATTGAAGGAAAATCATCCGCCTGAATGTCCTCCTAGCATCTTCTAACCTCCCTGCTTTACAGAAAGCATGAATAATTGAATTCCAATCATGGGTGCCGATTTCAATCCTAGGGTCCTGAACAACCTCGTCCAAAAAGGCTGCCATCAGCTCGGGTCGATGATGTTCTGTTAGACCTGTCATGATTGTCAAGTAACTGCCCTTTAACTCGCGGACTCTGGCCTCTCTCATGTCACGGAATATACTGAATGCCGACTGGTAATCTTGGCAAGACATGGACGATTCTATAAGAGCATCGTAGGTGCCAGCATCTGCACGCAATCCCAAACTACTAATCTCGGTAACCAATTGAGCAGCTTCCGCTGTTCTTTGTGCTTTGCAATATGCATTCAAAATCGGCACATAAACACCAAGGCCGACAGAGCTCCCCTGAGCATTCATTTCATCAAGGATTCCGTGAGCCTTATCTAACAAGCCAAGACCAATACAAGCATTGATTACACCATACCCAAAATATCTCTCTACTGCAACTGATGAAGGCTCCAACTTTTGAGCCTCTATGATCAAATTCGCTAACCTCTTGTGATCACCATTTTGTACAAATTCCTTCACCACTTCATCACAAGTACACTGATCAAAACCCTGCACTCCCCCTTCTTTCAAAACACGTAATATCGTGGCAGAGACGCATTCAAAATTGCCCGACTTTGCATATCCACAAACCATATTATGAACAAAATGTTGTTTATCAGAAACCCCAAGCCTGCCTATCAAACCCTCCAATTCGACCACCTTATCGGTAAGCCCCTTAGCAGCATAAAGATAAGCAAGCGATCCAATGCTACGTTCATCCGGCCTAATGCCGAAAACCGACATAATTTCAACGACTTTCTCAGCATCAACTACGGATTCAACCTCACGACAGTAACACTCCAAGGCAGCATTACAAGCAGCCAAATCAGGCTTCATAAAATCCATCTTCTCATCCAAAGCAATCCTACAAATCTCATGGAATACACTCACAAACGCAGCAAAACTACCATTCTTCCTACAAATATCAATTAGAACACTTCCCCACATTTCATAAGGCATGAAAAACCTATTCTTGAACATGGTTTTCACCAGAGCGAAAGCAGGGGCGCCCGTGTTGGCAACCCTCATGGAATTCAAAAGCGTCCTCAGACTGCCGTATTCCAACAAAGACGGGTGCTTTTCCAACACGTACACTACCGAAGCATACGCTCGCTTCAGATTATGCGTATCGGAGAATGAGGACAGATGCGTGATTAAAGAATTGGTGAGGGATTTACTGGGAAGACTTGAGGAATTGCTGAATGACTTGAATGACTTCCACGCTTCGTCCGTGTCGCCGCTGGAGAGGGATTGCTGGAGGACTGCTTCGAGATTGGACTTTTGCGATTGGGAAACTGATGGAATTCGTGGAGAATCGATCGGTTCCTGTGGCTTATTGGCCGTTTTAAGTGCGAAAATTGAAGGTCGGAGGAATGAATAGAGGCTGGGGATTTCCGATTCCGACGAAAAGTATCGTCTTTGGGGTAAAAGCAGCGAAGCCCTTCGCAAATTCATCTCGGACGGTTCGCCGGATCGGCCGAGTTAGGCATTTAAGCCTGTGTGTGAACTGTAGAGCTGTAAGGCCCTGTTCTCTGGGCCTTATTTTTTCTGGTCTGATCTGAATTTGTAAAATCTGATCTGGTCTGATCTGAATTTGTCTGATCTGATCTGAATATTTCTGGTCTGGTCTGATTCCATCTGGTCTGATCTGGTCTGATCTGAATTGATCTGATCTGGTCTGATCTGTTCTGATCTTATTTTATTTATATTTGGATTCTAATTATTTTTTTCGATAAGCTATTTTGATTCTAATTAAATTATGATAATAATAATAATAATATATAATAATAAAAATTAATAATTACTATTTAATATTTATTATATATAATAATAATAATAATAATTAATAGTTTTTATTATTATGTTTAGTTATTTTTGAAAATATTTTTGAAAGTATTTTCTAATATATTTCAAAAATATTTAATGAAAGTATTTAAAACTATATTTTGAAAGTATTTATAATATCAAATATATTAAAAACATCACTAGTATATTTAAATAATATTTTGAAGAGCAAAAAAACATTTTGAAAAATACTTTTAAAATTAGTATTAAATAAGTAAAATATAAATAATATTTGCATACATTCCTATATGTTTTTGCCTTTTTTTTAAAAAAATATTATATGTAATTATGTAATTGTATTATAATGATCTGATCTGGTCTGAATGTTTCTGGTCTGGTCTGGTCTGATCTGATCTGATTTGATCTGGTCTGATCTGAATGTTTCTTATCTGATCTGGTCTGATCTGATTTTGGAAAAAAATAAGTAATAAGGTCTGAAAATAAGTTGTAGAGAACGGGGCCTAAATCAAATAGTTCGTGAGCTGAGCTCGTTTCACGTGTTCGTTCCTTCGTTCCATAAGTTAAACGAACCGAGCTCAAACACATAATTTGATTTGTGTGTTCGTTCGTTAAGTTTGCGAACAATTTGGAATTCTTTTTTTAATGGAATATATATTATAAAAAATAAAAAATTTATCTAGTTGTTTTTTCTATTTTTCATTTTTATTAATTTTACATTTATCTCATAAATTATATTACAATATATATTACATTTTCATACCTAATTTAATTCTGAAACAAATAAATTTATTAATAAAATAAATGGTTCGTTAACTGAGCTCGACTAGGCTCGTGTTCGTTCGTTATTAGCTCGTTCGTAAGGTTAAACGAACATAGCTCAAACATGAAAATTGGCTCGTTAAGATTTTTGGCTCGGTTCGTATTTGTTCGTTAAGCTTAACGAACAGAGCTCAAACACTTGATGTTCGGTTTGGTTCGGCATTTACAGCTCTGACTGAACCGTGAATATGTCAAGGAATTGAAATTATTGCAATCAAGTAAGTAAACTAAGAAGGTGATGAACAAAGCTGGAATAGCTCAGTTGGTTAGAGCGTGTCAAGGAATTGAAATTATTGCAATCAAGTAAGTAAACTAAGAAGGTGATGAACAAAGCTGGAATAGCTCAGTTGGTTAGAGCGTGTGGCTGTTAACCACAAGGTCGGAGGTTCAAGCCCTCCTTCTAGCGAGAATTGAATGATTTTTTGGGTTTTTTTTGGAATTTCCTATTTTAATGGGTCAGCTATAAGTTTAGGGGGTGAAAAGCAAAATACGGCAAATGAGGTTGCCACTATTTAGTTCTCCGGCGAAGTCGTTTCGGGATTCGGAAGTTACATGGACGGCGGCGGTGGAAAGGCGCGGCTAATTCGATCAGAAGTTGCGGTGATCGAGGAATGGAACGGTACTGATTCTTCAAAGCTGACGAAGACAGCAACCGTGACTGTTGCCGGCGACTCGGTTAGAAAGTCGTTCCTCCGGTTCAATCATCTTTCTCGGAGAATCCTCGACGCTTTTGTTCCCGAGGTGAGGGTATTTCTTGATTTGCTTAGTGTTGGTGAAGAATATGTTCTAATTACGAGAATATGTCCTAAACCCTACTCCCTCCATTTTTTTTTCAACATTGGAACATACACGCATTTTCATTGATTAATAATTTAAAGTATACAATTAAAAATTATAAAAAGTTATAAAATATTCTAAAACTAGATATCATTGAAAACAAAGTTAAACTATGTTTTTGTGAATAGTGCCAAAGTTTAATTTGATTGCGCTTTTTGTGAAGTGAAGTTATGAGCAGAGTTTCACATCGATGGTTTTGCTCAGTATTTGAATTGGTATGTGATCTAGGTTTTAGAATACAAAGTTTGTGATTGAAAGATTGAATTTATATATGTAGTGAAACCTATATTTTCTATCTTCTTATTCTGCTGTGGAAATTATTTCTGTTTTATCTGAAGAGGGTTTTAATGCAGGGGTTTCCAAGTAGTGTTACTCCAGATTATGTCCCTTTCCAAATCTGGGACTCATTGCAGGTTGATTCCTTTTCTTTGTATAAAGCTGGCGGTTTTTCTCTCAATTTGGTAATAAGAGGTATTAATGAGTCAATGTCTTTCAGGGTCTGTCAACTTATATGAGAATGATGCTTTCTACCCAGGTAATGGACCATATACATAGAGAATTTCACAACGCCATATCATACTATCAGTACTCTTAACATGTGTTCATCCTTCTCAGGCTCTTCTAAGCGCTATTGGAGTTGGTGAGAAATCTGCTACAGTTCTTGGGGCCACATTTCAGGTACATGTATATATTGAAAATTTCTGGTTTTTCAGTTGAGGCGAGAAGCTTTAACTTTTCTGTATGTTTCTTGTTCTGAAAATCTTTCAGTGGTTTTTGAGGGATTTAACTGGGATGCTTGGAGGTATCTTATTTACATTTTACCAGGTACAATTGATACTTCTTTGATGTCATTCTAGTTTGGGATTTAGCATTTGGAGACTCAGTAGTTTGTACTTTTGTAGTAATATTTGCTTAAGAATGCATTAACAGAGGAAAAGACTGGGAAAAAAAGTAAAGAGGAGCACTGTTGTTAGAGTTATCTTTACCAAAAATGTGCTCTGTATACATCAATGGAAACTAATAGCACTTCAATTTCTTTGGATCATTAGGGATCAAACCTGGATAGTAATGCCAAAATGTGGCGTCTTGTTGCAGACCTCATGAATGATCTTGGTAATGTTATCATCACTTTTTTTCTTCCTTTCTTTCCTGTTTTATTGGATTTCAGATAAGTCATTTGTTGTAATTTATCTTTTTATGCATTACCTTAGATAATTTCCTCTACCAAGATTCACAGTAGGAACTTGATGCGGCTAATTCTCTTCCTCTCATACTCAGAAAGAATAAAAGTTGTTCTCTGTTAATCCTTTTTTTAAAAAAATCATGTAATGAGAGTCTTGGTTATTGTAATAATCTAGAAATTGTAAAACTGTTGACGTTATTTTGTTCCTTGCTTATTCCATGGTGCAAGAGTACAAGTTTAATGTTCTTACGCCCTTATACTTTCTATAATTTTATATTTAATACAAGAAAGTATAAAGAATTGTTGCAGGTATGTTGATGGACCTTCTTTCCCCTTTGTTCCCATCAGCATTTGTGGTTATTGTTTGTGCAGGAAGCATATCCAGATCATTCAGTAAGTCTGAAACTGTGTTTTTGAGTAATTATCAATTATTCTGGACTAAGTTTAAGTGATTAACCTAGCTCTTATATGGTCACCCCACATTTTAATTTCCGTATCATGGATTTGGGGATTGATTATCAAATCATATTCTCCCACAGACATTGTAGATGTGACCTGTAAGGGTGTTCGCTAAATGCTTCTGCTTCCTTCTATTTTTTTATGTCATGCTGATAATTAGCTGGTGTTGCAAGTGGTGCCACAAGAGCAGCTTTAACGCAACATTTTGCCCTGCAGAACAATGCAGCAGATATATCTGCTAAGGTTCACACTACATTCTAATGATCAAACAAATAATTGCATGAACTCAATGCATTGTATTCATGTGAACTTGTTTTATACATTCAATAGGAAGGAAGCCAAGAGACAGTTGCAACAATGGTGGGGATGGCTTTGGGAATGCTCCTTGCGCACATTACTATGGGACACTCAATGGTCATTTGGTTTTGTTTTCTGTCGCTCACCATCTTTCATATGTATGGTTAGTCTTCCTTGATATTCTTATTGTTCATGTTGAATATAAGTATGGTAGCTTCCTCATGCCTAAATAAGAACATTCTCTCCAAAATCAGAGTTTGTCTTTATTATCTTATACTTCATATGCTGTTTCTTGGATTTCTTGCAGCTAATTATAAGGCTGTTTCTTGCCTATCACTTAATACATTGAATTGTGAAAGAAGCTCAATTCTTTTGTTAAACTATATGAAGACTGGTCAAGGTGAGATGCTGACTCTATTGAACGCCTTTCTTCCCTTTCTCTGCTCGATGCTATGCACCATTCCATGTTTATTAGTTAGTTTAGTACTTCCTCCGTTTTTTTTTTTTGTTAGCTACGTTTGACATTTTGCTACTGTTCACTCATATACTTTGACTTAAAGTTTTATCATGGTTATATAATTTAAAATATAGCCAAGTGAGATCTTGCTAGATTCGTCTCGTCTTGTAGTTTTTAAATATAGAACTTTTAGAATTTTTACTTGTACCGAATTTGAGTTATTAATGTTTTAAAATGTACATTGGACTGCGTGCTGGGTGGGTCCGTAGCAATCTTTAAAAAACAGTGAAGTATTTTACTTTTTTATCTCTTTTCTGCTCATTATTCACCAAGAGATATAACAAAATAATTGTTGTGTTCTTGTACATATGCATGTTGCTTTCTCCCTATACATATTGAATTATTTACTCAGACTTGGTAGATACATGTTATGGAGCCAACTTGATCTTTTCTTAGTGTGTTTATTTATGTCATTCCATCAAAACTGACCTGAGGCCTTGCTTTCTGATTTGCTAGTTCTTTCTCCAAAGCAAGTATCTGGAATGGAGCATGTTTTGCCTCAGTGGATGAGTACATGGGCAGGAAATACGGGTGCATACCTGCACCAACGGGTCGGCTTAGGTGTTCGGATTTCTTCACTTGATAGAGATGAAGTGTAAGATTTCAGCTTTTTTCTTGATACTGTGACACTGACACTGTCATATACACATGTCTAATGTCTCAAATTTTCCAGATCCTTATTCCGGTACATCATGTGCATTCCTTTCTTTTTTGAATTCTGATGATTGTTTCCTTTTATCAAAACATTTAGCAAATGCCTTATTTTTTAAACTTGCAAAACTAGTGGATTTGACCAATGTGTTTCCTTGTCATGAAAATAGGGTGGACCTTTCATCACTTATTGCCTCTTATTATGATAAAGGTTGAGTTTACTGTACCTTATTTGAATCCAAGTTCAAATCTAGAATTTTGGATTGCTGACTTGTTTCAATTTTGCAGGAAATCATATATTGTTCCCAAGAAAGAATTCAATCAGTGTTATCATCCATAAAGATTGCACATCAGCAGATGTCTTACAGGCTTTCATCCATGCACTTGTGTTTTTAAAACTTGATAATAAAGATGGAACTCTGCATTTCGAGAGTCAGTCATGGATGGAAAAAAATTATGGCGGCTTTGTTTCTAAGGTATTTTATGTTTCAAAAGTATTTATGTTGTTTTGCAATATTGTGCATGAAAAGGAGGAAGCATAGGAATATGATTGTGCTTACCAGATGCTATTCTAGAAGTCAAACTAGTGACAATTCCCGCCGCTTACTTTTTAAAGTTTGAAAAACTAGAGATTGAATCTTCTTATTAGTATTACCTCTAGGTTATGTGTTTTTTGGCATCCATGTGGTAATTCAACTCTACAATGTCTTTGAATCTCGTCTGAGAAATTGTATTGAAAAAACTAAAAAGCATTATGGTATGGAATTTTTGTTTTCACTGGCAACAACTGCTAATATCATGATTCCCAAGTGAAACTAAAATGATTTAGGTTAAATTATACTTTCACTGCTTAGGTACATGTTGGAGTTCGCTTATGGATATAGGACTACATTGCAAAATATATTAGCATAGCCACCCTTTGAGTCTTTCATACTGAATTTCAGGGATGATGAATAAATTAATTTGTATTTTAACATGTGATACGTGCTGGCGTTTTTTGAGTGTGTGTCTTCTGTTCTCCTGCCATCTAGAGAATCTGCTTCTTTTTTATCTTTGTTTCTGTTTTGTGTGTTTATACTTTGGGCATAACTTCATGTGGCAGCTTCAGTTATTGGGCTGGAAGACTGAACGGCTTCTTTCCCCTTCAGTTGCATGGAAAGCAAATTGGTTTACAAGTTCTTTGGATGAAAAGCTTGACTAGTGCACTTCAAGCACAGATGGAACTCAGTTAGCATTTCTGGCCTCTCCTTAGCCATCCTTGAACAAAACAATTTTCAGTAACTTTATAATTTATTGTTGAAGAGTTCTGAAATTTGATTTCATATTTAAAGTAGCATCATTTCTTCAGCATTTTGACTTGCCTTGCCATAAGACAAATATGTAATCTACAACCTCATGGCGTAGGTTGATCTCGACCATCAATTACTCTTCATCATTGATATTGTGATACATAATATCTAGTCCATGGGAATATATCTAACGCATAACCCAGTCTGATACGTCGTTGTATGTTGTCCATCAACTGATCCAAGCTCTTTCCCATATAGAATATTTATTTTATTTGTCCTGCGGAAGCAATAAATATAGCAGCAGGCACAATGCACATTGATTTCATGGCTGCTCAGAGCATGCCTTTTATCAATGACCTTCTGTACTCACCAAGCAGGACCACACCCCCAAACTGTGATCACCAATGGAAGAGCCATAGTGAATTATATCATATTAATAGCCATTTTCTCGCAGACATTCGAAGATTTTCTCGGGTTCAAGTTGGCATGCCCGATCACTGTCTGCTGCAGCACATCAACAACTTGACCTCCCATAAATTGGAGGTCATTACCATAGCCACACAGAAAGTACAGCCAAGAATGTCCAGCCTTTCCTGCTCAATCCCCCAGGTAAGCTCCAATGAATGATTTGGGCACATCCTAGATAGGACAATATGAGGTGACATTGAGAATGACAGCCAGTATGAAGCATGACATTATGACGGTGAGAAGTAGAAGAATTCAGTGTAAATGCTCTAGCGTGGTGTGAAAGCAGAACACCAGGTTTCAGCGTATGGAAACTGATCATTTGTGGGGCCAGGTTCAATACTGATGAGAAGAGTGAGAAGCAACTTCCTGTAAAAATGTTTTATGGCCCAACCTTCTTCCAAAATAGTACCTTAATTACCCGTTTGTTCTCCAACTCTGAGTTATACTATTAAGTTATACCTACTGCTCAATTCTTTTCAAATCTCCTCTAATGGAATATAGCACGCACGTGTGAATTCTAAAACCCTGCTGTTATTTCGAAGAACAAAAGCCCAAAAGAGAAGGTAAAAAAGGATTATTGTTCTTGTTACCACTGTTTTCACTTATTTTATTGGATTCAGGTATTGCCTTTGCCCTTTGTCCTGTCCATTCAAAATTCAAAATTCAATCATTTTGTTTGTCTGAAATCAGGTGCGATAACAATAAAGAAGGATAACATACAATCCCCCACCTTTGTGATCATCAATCTTTTTTTTATGTTGTTATCTGTAGCATTGGATGAATGAAGTAAAGCCAAAAGCAACAGCAACAAAGAAGCAGGCGACACCACTCACCAGTGAAATCCACTCAGCTTTGTTAATCTTGCCATCTCAGTAGTTTGAATTTTGAAGTTGATCCTGGTAACACACTACATTCCACAACATTGAATACAAGCCAAGAAACTAGTACATACTTCACAAAGCAAGTACATGCTTAGCACCTACTCCGGCCTCCAAACACCAACATTTTCACCAACCAGGTCAGCCTACGCCACAAATGCTAATGTTCCACATTATATATACATACTAGCCTAACCTGCCCGCGCGATGCGCCGGGCTTAGATTATAATACTGATAAGAAAAAAGAAAGATTAATTGAAAAACTAATTTTATTTCTACGATTATAATAGCATTTTAATATTATAAATACCATGGATATTAAAAGAAATATATTATGAATTATTTGTTCAAGTCCAACAAATACCTCTTTAAATCAGTTGTTATTTGTGTAAGGACCTAAAGCTGCACTATTCCCCCACCCAACAATTTGCACCTAATTTACTTCGAACTAAAAATTTTATGCTACTTTTTCCCAGCATGAAAAAAAAAAAACTTAACTCAAATAATAAGCTAATTGGAGGATTTCCCAGTCTCTAATGGAACCACTTCTGGTAGTGCCGTGCTGGTCAAGATAAAACATTTGTGCATCTCAAGGCCGGATAAGGGGCTGCCACAGGCCCCCAAACCCTTTTTCTCAAAAAAAAATTATGTGTTTTTCTTTTTATTTTTCATATATTTTTTAAAATTTTATTTATTTTATATTATTTCTTTAGCAAAAATTTAAATTTGAGAATTTTTTTTTGTATTTTTTTACATTTCGTAAAGAACTATACACACCGTTTCGGCCATCCTCACCCTCAATATATAAAATCAATTCATTGTGATCTCTATTTTTAGTAAATAAAATGAATTTACGGATCATGGAGAATATAACGCTTAGGGCCTCAAAATTATTAAATAAAATCTATTTCAATGTAAATGGAAAACATTAAATCATGTGAGTGAAGAACACATAATCTGTTGGGAAGGGAAATATAAATTAAATCTCAATTAGAATAACAATTTATGAATCAATTTGATAACATTCCAAAATCATATAAACACATACTCCCTCCGTCTTTTTTTTAAGTGTAACATAAAAAAATTACACGGGATTAAATGCAAGGAACAAATGTGCCTTAGTGGAAGTTTTATACCTTTAAAAGCATTCTATATATGATAATGTATCATTTATTATGAAACACCCAAAAAAGAAAAGTGTTACACTTTTTAAAAAAAGAATGGAGGAAGTATATAATAAATTATTGTCAAGCAATTTTAACGTTTTATAAAAATAATGAGGTTGGGTATAAAATAAGGTATCATCGATCAACTTTGGAATTGTATTATGTACTTTTTTTTTTTTAGAATAGCCATTGAAGGCCTAGAAAGGGGTGGTGGGAGCCCATGCCACACAATTACAATTGTAATATGTACTTAATTAATTACTTAACAATGAATGGTTGAATTAATTACCTAACAAAATTAGTGCCTAGTTAATATGCAAAAATTGAATATAGGATTGGAATGAATACAATAGGAATTGGGAAAATAAAAAATTTGATAAACAATAATACTAATTGTAATCCAAATTAATTTAAATTGATATATACAAAACGCTTTTTATTTTTGGTAATGAATACCCACACAAAATCATGATGGTCAGCAGTGTATTAATTAATTAATATGCCAATAAGTTAAATTAAAAAATCAAAGTTAAATGCATGCACACTTACCTAAGTTTTATTATGTCAAGGGAAGAGAATCTCATGCCATTTTTTTCCATTTAAATTTTATTTAAAAATAGAAGAAATTTATTCATTGATTTATCGATACATGCTTCTTATCATTTTCTCTGTCCATTCAAAAATGGCACTCTATCATGAGCGATTCTTACCTATATTTTCTTTTATTATATTTTTTAAGAAAATTTTTGCCAGTGTAAAAACAAATAAAACTTGGTTAAAAAAAATACTCCCTCTGTCCCATTTAACTTGTCTTGTTTCACTTTTGCACACAATCCAATGCACTTTTTCAACTGTTAATATCTCAAAATATGTACAATGAAAAATTTTGCAAAATATATATTATAAAACTACATGATCATACGATTCTAACAAGACCCAACTCGACTATTTTTCTCTAAATATATAATTGTGATAAAGTTGAGTCAAAGCTGAACAATGAACAGTGTAAAAAAGTCAAACAAGACAAGTGTGGTGGGACGGAGGGAGTATTACTTTAGTGTCCAAAAGTACAGTCGGAGTTCTTGGAGATGACGATGCATCTTGGGTTGACGTATAGGGTCATATGGGATTTCCCGTTCTCTTCCCGATCGAGTTATCCTCTGTTTCGCCCACTACACTAATAATTTATTAGTGAAAAATTAACCACAAGAAAGAAAGGAAGAGAACAGAGAGTGAGAAAACAATTCCCACTAACTTGCCATTGCCAAAGCATAGCCTAATAAGTATTTAACTTCAACTGAAGAAAAGGAAATTCGAACTCTCGACTATGATTGGAGCAATGAACTTCAAAAGTTGACGACTATGAATGGAGCAATGAACTTCAAAAGTTGATAAGGTAAACCAAGTGATTCTATTTATGAAAGCAAATATTTTATTTTATTAATAAAACAAATATCAAATTACAGGGAAGACGCTCTTCTTAAAAAAGTTACAGGGAAGACATTGAACATTCAACAACAATTGATCCTATTTTTTACTATCGCTTATATACTGAAGAACACAGATTGCAAAGGAACGAAGCAGGAGATCTATATGTTCGTGAGTTATATGCTAGATTATCTTCGCCTTCAAACTATGCTGATAATTTACAATGGAGCTTTTGTCATGTCCAGCACATCTATGACTGAAGTTGGTATGTATGTGTAATAAATCAAATTTATAGATAACTGAACCACTATTATGCAACCTGTTATGGAACCCTCCGATCAAGCAACCCCATCATGTTGGAACCTATTATGGAATAGACAAAGAAGATGACGTCAATATACCTTGTTTGAGGTGTAATAACAGAAAGCCTAAAAATATATGTTCAAAATATATGTTCAACGCTAAAAAGAAATATAAGAGGTATTCATAGACTAATTCAATTTATTTCTCAAACATACAACCAGTCAATCAAACAAACACCCACAAAACAACATCAACCTCAGGTACGATACAGTTAGCAGTAGGTTCGACCTAGGGGGCTAAAACACCGTATACTCTCTGAGTAATGATGAGTGCGATGACAAAAAGTGTGTTGAACAGATTCTCCACTGCCTTAGTGAGTTTGGAGGGGAGTTGATGGATTTAGGGTTTGTGGTAAGAGAAGGGTAATAAAGTTTTAGGAAAGTGAAAAATGATTTTGAGGTTGAACAGAAATCGGAGGCGGAATCAAGAATCTATGGAAATTGGAAGGAAAAGGAAACGATACAGGGAAGGAAAATAATGAAAGAATGATTTTAGGTAGAGCAATAAATGCGGTCTCATAAAGAGAATGAAAAATAAAAAATGGTAAGTTCGTCAAATTTGGAGTGTGTGCATTGAATAGATTTATGAGAAGAAAAGTGATTTAGGCGGGAATGTGTGTAGGAAAAAGCTTACTTTATACTATAAAAAAGATAAAGATAAAAAGATATTTCGAAATAAAAATTATATAATAAAATCTTATATACTCCTATAAATGTTCAGAATGTTATAAATATCACAGCAAAAGTATATGTCACATAATAAGCTGAGTTTAAATATCCAGAGAACAACCTGTATATAAAATCATAAAACACATATTGACACAAAATTAGAATGAAAAATATTACATATGACAGAGGAAAAAACGTGAGGTTTTGAAAAAGATAATCCATCAATAATCAAATAATAGTCGACCGAGAAATATAATAACAAATCTATATCTAATGAAAACAAAAGAAGGGAAATGGGTGAAACTCATGTGCCATGTACCTCCATCAGCATATTGGGCATGGTTTTCACGGCCTGTGAAAGAAGTGAATTTTACAATGAAATACCTCAAACATGAGAATGGTAGTGATGCTATTCGAAAATATAATTCAGTGAAGATAAAAGACGGAAAAGGGTGAATCTTAAGTGAGAAAATAAAAGAACAGCTTATATAATTTAATTTCTGCTGCTTTGTTAGCTTGTATCTCAAATTCCCATTTTGTAAGAGGTGTATGTGCCTAGAATGAAAAATAATAAATAAAAAACAAATTAAACTCAAATTTCCGGAAAAAAATGCAACAATGAAATGAATTCAAAAGCTAAATAAAAGAAAAATTGCCATTACTATTTTGTCAAGCAAAAAGCCAAATGTCAATCTTCCTGTCAAAGACACCAACCAGTCCAACCCGTAAATATCAGAAAACCTATCAACAAATTGAAAAATCACTGGCTTTACTCAGTTGTGGAAATACTAAAATAGATTTAAAGAAAGAGTATTATGAAGCAATAGTGATGGAGTGCTATTGGCAAACATCCATACATGTGTTCTAGCATCTATATATGGACAACTCACAATTATCTCAAAATTCAATCCGTGAAACAATGTTGCAATCATAAAACAATACCCAAATATCATAACGACAAAATGGAGAGACTTTATAGTTTATACCTGCTTGGTGAGACATCATATGTCCCTTTAGGAGAACTACCAGCGAAGCTTAAATTATTCCAAAAAATTCATGACTGCTACTTCGATCCCCTGGTTGAACCTGAAATTGCCTCCAAAAAAAATCTAACAATGAGAAAGAAAGAACATTGCTCCTTAATAGTAATACTTAATGGAAGATATAATTCCAAATCCAAATATTGATCTTAAAGCAAAGAGCTTCTAATTAGACAAAATAATTGAACAGAAAAGAAATTACCGTGGCGAATGCACTGTTGAAGACCTTTTTAAGCATCAGATTCAACGAAGGGGAGTGGCGAGTGTTTGTGGTAGAGGCTCCCGGCGTGCGTTGGGTGGAGGACAGACGGAGGGGAGTGGCGAGTGTCTCGGGTGGAGGGTGGAGAGGAGTTCATGGATTTAGGGTTTGTGGTAAGTGAAAGAATGATTTTGGAGAGGGGAGGGCAGGCTTCGGCCATTGATTTTAATTGGGAAGGTGAATAGAATCGGAGGAAATTCTGGAAGAAATCTACGGAAAAGAAAAGAGATACAATGAATGTGTGGGGGTGGGGTGTGCCGGTGGGGGAATAAAAAATTATAGAATGGCAAGTTTGTAAATTGTGGAGTGTGTGAGAGAGAGTGAAAATTGAAGTAATTTGTGAGATAAAATATTGTTTAGGCGGGAAACTGTGTGAAAAGAAAAAGCTTATTTTATACTATAATAAAGATTTCTTTTTTGTTACACTCCTAAGAGAACAAAATCGTGCTGCTTATTTGCCTCGTGGAAGCCTATCAAAATTGCAACCTAGAGGCGTTTTAGGAGGTATTTCCCTAAATGCCATGGATCGGATTCCAGACACAATAGGACTTTGACGAAAACGCGGAAAATAAAATAAGAGATAGATGAAACCTACCAATTTGATCAAGAGAATTGAGATGGAGTTAAACCTCGAGGGAATAAGCGCACCTCCTCTTCCAATGATCCTCCTTGGATGAAGTCGAGCAATCCAGTTTCGAAGATTGCAAGGTGAGTTTGCCAATTGAAACACACAGTTTAAAAACACTCAGAATATTGACTTTTGAAAAAGAAAATTGTATTCATCAAATGAATCAAAAGTTGTTTACAAGAGTAATTGAGGACCTATATATAGGCCCCAAGTAAACCTAACAGCTATGGGAATAAATCCCACAAAATAAGGAAACTAAATCCTCAAAATAAGGAAACTAGCTAGATATAGTAAATCTATTTTAAACATGGAAACAAAATAAAATTACAAAAGATATGGAAGCAAGATATGATTCTGCATGCATGAACAGATTTACGCAGCTCGCTTCGTCTCGGAATAGTTGTCGCGTGAAAATGACAGTGTTGCAGAAATCGTAAACTTGCTTCAGTACGCTTGCGATGTTCTTTTGTGAAAAACTTATTGAAAACGTCGCGTGCGGATGTTGCGAGGATCGCGTAACTTTATCTTCAAAATTCCGTTAAGTATCCTCCACAATGTTCCCACGCGATGTTCCTACTCAATGTGATTTATCATAGCGTGCGGCAGGAAACGACATCGCGTGTGGCGAGCGGAACTTCTCAGAAATCTGCTAAGTGTTTTTCCGCATAGCCTTCTTCCTCCGGCAGCTTCCATGTGATCATTGTTCTTCCTCCGAAGGTTGGCTTGGTTAGCTCCCATTCTTCCGCATGCGTTCTTAGCAGTCCCGCCATATGCTCCGTAAACTTCTTAGCTCTTTGCCTCGAACATGGACCTTCGGGTATTTGGATCATGGCTTGGGCTACCATGCCACTAAATCTATTAGTGATATAAAATCATTCTCCACAAGAATGATAGAAAAGTCATTTTTCTTGGGAGATTCTGATGGCCTGAGTGGATGAAAATAGAAGAAATAATGTGAGTTCATATGCTGAGCTAGGGATCTCTGGTTTAAACTTTTGTGGTCATTACTGTTGGGTAAATTTGTTGGGGCTTTCTTATGATCCCTTAATTTTTGGAACTGTTGAGGGCTTTAGTATCTGCTGAGAAGCACATATATAACCCTCTGAACCACCATTAATAATGTGAATACACGCTATCTTTGTTAGATCTTGGTTCTTCACCACTCATCTTTGTGCTCAGGTGGTGGACGGTCAAGATTCGAAGTACTAGACCATACTGCTTTCCTAGATTAATTAGGCACTCTCCTGTTAAATAACTAGCTTTGATCTTAAAAAGAGGTAGCTTTCCTTTGTTTTAGCATTTCATAACATCAGGCACAGTTCCTCTTATTTTCTACAGAACTGTTTAGGACCAATCAACCTAGCAAGTAGCGATGAGATTCTCCATAATTATAATATGATCAGTTCTCATGAACAATTGTAGTTTGAAAAGTTAATCAGCAACTTAACATTTCTTCATAGAAAACTTATTTGCTAAAAATAAAAATAAAAATACTATTAGAATAATCTTACCCTCTGCCAAATTATTACAGTTTTGAAAACGTTGAATTACTTATAGAAAGAAAAAGGGCTAATACGGAGCAAATGTTTTTACCCCTCAACCGACGGATAGAGAATTATGCTAAAGTTGAAAAAATTCCACTAATGATAATGATTGTAATGATAATAATAACTCTATATATAGCTGTAATTAAGCATTACCACATAAATAGCGCTGCAACAGTAATAGGCTATTATAGCTCTCCATAATACAAGTATATCTCAAAAAAAATGCATGGAGCAAAAGGGACCCCTAATTTTCCCACTCTTCTCCCCCAAAAAAGAAGAAAAAACAAATCGCACGGGCCCAACCCAACCAATTTGTGTCCAACATGAACACTACTAACTCTCCATTCAAATCGAACTCATTTCTTTTACCTAATCTTTCAGGGACATACACACCCTGATATCCTACAGCCTCCCTTACATCATCATATCCTCGGATGGATGAAATCATAAGCCACAAGAGTCACCACCACGGACAGTGTAACAAGTGTCACGGTTGATAATAATTTCACATGTCCGCTGCTGCTGTCCGTCGTGCTGCTGAATGGACTACCTGTTGGGGTAAGGCCAAGTCCCCCGGGATTTGTGGTTGTCCCCGGGAAGACCCCCCCAGTGGTCGATGGCGAGGGCATACCGCCGCCTGTGTTCGGAGTGGTTGGAGTCCCTCCAGCTGGGTTGGTAGGTGGCGTCATTGCGCCGCCACCGGTGCTTGGAGTATTATTAGTCGGGGTTCCCCCAATGGTTGGGCTAGCTGGTGGTACTGTGGTGCCTCCTCCGGGGGGGCTACTCAGGTTGGAAAACAACAACATTAATACTAGTATTATGGATCATCGGAGTACAAAGATGTACGATGATAATAAAGAATTACTAAAGTCGATGAGGGCGTGGTGCTCATGAACGTGAAACACAATTATAGTGTGTGAGTTTGAAAGAACATCAACCTAACACTCTTATGGATGATATAGGAGTACTATTTTAGTTCAAAGGGTATGTATGTTAAAGATCGGGCTACAACAATTTTGATCATAGCTAGGGAATCCCAAATTCTTTTCTACACAACAATTTTAACTCAAAAGTAATCAGCAATGAATAAACTAGCTCATGTTCATCATATATATAGATCTCTGATAATCCCACCAACATGTGACACTCAACACACCCTTGTTTAGCTTATTCAGCAATCTCCATTATGTGTAATTTCTTTCTCAACAGAATTCACAAATAAAACATAACAGACAGAAAAAAAGAAGATGAATCTAAAAGAGAAATCACCTGGGACTAGATTGGAACACACATCCTCCAGAACCTGTGCCTGCAAATCATCAAAACCACCAAAGATTAAACCACACATACTGACACACACGGAATCCAAAGAAAAAGAAGATCAATATGATTTGAACAGAAGGTGAGGTGTAAAAACCTAGCTAGGTTTCCCCACCGCTTCCATGCCAGAAGGGGATATTGAGTATTATTAGGAGTTACGTACCAGTAGGTGGGGGATTAGGGGAAACAGTGGCGGTGCCCTGGAAATTACAGGCGTCGGCGGTCTGGCCCTTCTTCTGGTAATAACTATTGACGGCATAGTTGCAGTGATCCTTGATGGAGTTGGGATTGTAGCAGGCGCCATTGGGCTGGATGGGGGAGCAGTCGGCCCCGTGGCCGCAGGCGTAGTCTATGTTCTTCTGGAGAACACTGTCGCTCTGGGCGGTGCTGCACACGCAGTAGTTTGCTCCTGCTGGAGGAGGGGCGACGGCGAAGAAGAAGAAGACGAGTAAAGACAGTAGTGGAACAAGAGTAGTAGGCAACATGGCTCTGGCTATCTCTGTCTCTCTCTCTCTCTCTTTTTTCCCCCTTAGCTTTTCTCTGTGGGATTTAGATGTGGATATGGGAATGGGAATGGGAATGGGAATGGGAATGGATCCCCCCTGCCTGTGGAGGCTGTGTGAAGGAAGAATGAATTGCAGAAAGTAGAAAGTAGAAAGGTGAAAGCAGTGAGGAATAATAATACTAAGGAAAAGGTAAGTGTGAAGTGTGAAATGGAGATAGAATGGGCAGCAGGGGTGAGGGGACGGTGGCAGACTGCCAGGTGTGAGTACGTTTGTGGAGTAGTAGTAGTAGTCTAGTAGTAGTACATAAATATTTACACATGATGATGATGTCTGAATTCAGACAGAGGCGTGAGGACTGTGAAATGTTAATGTTACACATGGACTTGCCTACTGTCTAATCGTCCGGCATCTGGATTCGTGTCCCATGTTCCAATTAATAAAAGAAAAAAAGAATTTAATTACATGAATAAATTAGTGGTTAATAGTAGATCTTTTTGGAATTTGGTGAACAAGCTAGCTTTGAGAATTTACGTTTAAGGCACCGTGGGAGTGTTACTGTTAGCAAGGCCGAAAGGGGTTATGTTATTATGCATTTGTGTTTTATGCGTGCCACCTTGTCGTACGAGTGTTAAATTAGGTTAACGATGTTCTTACTAATTTAACCCTTATATTCATGCCTAACAAAAATTAGGGTATATATATTTTTTTTTGGTAAACAAATTAGGGTATATATATTAGATAATGGAGTATATATATATATATATATTGTTTTTAAAAACACATAAAACAAAACAAAAGGCCCTATTACTATGAATAGGGATTAAAAATAAATGAAAAAGCAAAAGGGGTGATGAGTGTGATGGGATTAGTAAATAGTAATGGAGTTGGTGTAGGAATGGCAGAGGGCCGGTTTCGGGACGGAGTAGTATCCCCATCTCCATCCCCAATAGCATCTTTAATCCCCAAAACCGGCCCAATCACTACAAGAAAAACTGTAGTTCCCGACCGCATTCTGCGGTAACACCATGACACGGGTCGGCTGGAGAGCCTCCCGACCGCACTCCCGACCGCACGAGTAGGTCGGGAGTGAAATCGTCGATAACTTGGGCTCGACCGCAGGTTTTTTCGTCGGCAATGTTCCCGACCACTCTACCGACCGCTTACACGGTCGGTAGTAGTTGCCGACCGCATCACCGACCCGTGATGCGGTCGGCAAAGGCGGGATAAAAAAAATTAATTCGGTGGCTCCCGACCGCTTTCCCGACCGCATATGCGGTCGGGAATCCTGTAATAGGCCAAATGGCCAGTCCGATTTTCTCCAAACCAACCTGTAAACAACAACAACACAAATATCCCTAGAAATATTACCATCCAACCAAATCCAACCAAATCCACAATACCATCCAACCAAATCCACAATACCATAACACTAGATTTATCCCTCAAAACAACATAAAGAACAAGTAATCTAAAAAGAACATGTAATCTAAACATAACCTCAAAACAACACAAATAACAAGCTACATGTCCTCATTCTCCGAACCACAACATAACTTAACAATTATCCATCCAAGAAAATCAACTTACATATGACAATATAAGTCAATAAAACTCTAACACAAACTCCAGAAGTCAATCCAAAATACAAACCACCCAACATCCATCTACAAATCCCAACCTCACTCAACATCCAATATCAAACAAGTCCAAATATGCAAACGTCCTCAATGTGCAGTAATATCACCTGCCATGCCAAAGCCACCCCCGAGATCATCATCATCACCATCGTCCGGAGAAGGAGGTCTGCGTCCTTTCAATCTCTCCACGTCCTCCTGAATCGTCTGCTGCCTCTGGGACCATTCCTCCATAGTTGTCTTTAAAGCATCGAATTCGTCCCTTCTGACATTGTACATGCTTGACTCATCAGTGGTGTCATCCCCGTACGTCTCCGGAATAGCCTTAGCAAGTGAACCTACATGTATAATTTGTCAATATATGCAAATTTCAAAGATGATGAGGGTGAACGTTTCAAATAAGGTCGATTGAGCGACATCTAGAAAAAAAAGAAATGCACTCTTACCTAAACCATATATGGATTTGCGCCTATCACGCCCACCTGCTACATCGACGAAAAGTTGATTTGGATCAAATTCCACCTGAGTATCGGGATCTTGGGTTAATGTCTCCACAATAGCATTGTAATCCTCCTGTTTAACGTTAACAAACAATTTAGATACTATATACAAAACTTGTAGCAAGTTTTAAATGCATTTGAAAACTAATTCATAAGCAATATAATCATGCAGTCAAAACTTTCAAATACAATCAATATTTTTTACAGTAATGTGAGTTTCTATTATTGTACCTGGACCTCCTGATCCCGTGGAGTAATCCACTGCTCCTTCTCGTGCTTCCTTGTATGTGTGTGCTCGTGTAGTTCCGGATAGTACACGGTCCGGCCTTGTTCAGTTTCCTATGAAGTAAATATTTTTTTTGTTGTTGTTAACAAGTAATAAGTTATTTATATAAGTGTCTTATGTTTTTTTAAAAATATAGAAAGTCTATACCAGTGCATCGTGTGCAGCAAGATGTGTTCTGGAACTGGATGTGTGAGTGGGGAGGGCTGGCGCATTTTCATCACCCCTTCGCCGGTTCAATTTTCCTCTCGCTTGTTTCTTCTTGAAATCCTCTGAATCCCAAATTTCCTGCCATCTGGCAGCAACTGCAGCATCAGATGGCATTGGCCTTTTGTGCTTCCTAATATCCAGAGTATAGTCTTTGTACCTACAAGTTCATGAATTGGCCAAACATGTTGTAAAATTAGTCACAAACCATTACGAAAAGTCCGAATAGAAAGACATACCGTGCTATGTTTTTCTTTTCCCATTCCTTCTTGATCGTTACTTCAAGTCGAGGATCCCCATCATGTATTATAATTTCCCCGATTCCCATTGGGGACCCATCGGGATTTATTTTACAAACTAATTTTTAAAATTTTAAAATTAAACACATACGAATTGTTTAATAATAAATTATAATCCACATCAAATGTTCATAATTGTTTCCAATATATAATCAACCTATCAAACTAAATTTTGAATTCTAAATACTTAATTTTATATAATAAAATTTGATAATTCATACAATATAATAATAAAAAATAAATCTACAACATTTACTTTCATGTTTTCCTAAAAAAAATAAAAAATAAAGCATATTATAAATACATAATTTGATTAAATATAATATATATAATTTATAAAATATAACATATAAAACATATCGAGAATGGGCCGGGGCGGGACTACTTCCCACGTCCCCGTCCCCGTCCCCGAAAAAATCCCCGAGAAAATCCCCGATCCCCGGCCCATCCCCATTAATCTTCTCCCCAAAACCGTACCGAAAATTCAGTTTTCGATTTTCACCATCGGGTACGGTTTTTTTTTTGCCATCCCTAAGGTGGTGGTTAAGAAAGTGCTTATTGATGGATGGATGGATGGAAGAATTGAAGGTGTTGGTTTTAATTGATGATGAGTATGATGACTAGTAGTAGTATATATCTCAGCTGATAAATTAATAAAGCTACTTTGTGGTCTGTCTTTGTGCTCGATCAACCTCCAATCTCTATACGTGTCTCTTCTCGGCCTTTCTATTTTCTGCCTAAAAACTAGGAGTAACTATCATCATAAACTCATAATCCTGAAGGTTTCACTCATCAGGCCAGCAATCTACTTATAATCTATCTACCTTTTACTACTAAGAAAAAAGGATAAATGTCAAAAACTACTCCAGTCATGAATTCATGATTCATGAATAACGATAACAATAATAATAACCACAGGATTTTTAACACCAAATATTTTTGTTTGCAAAAGGGCCCCCACTAAATTTAATACTAGCATTTTTTTTTTTTTTTTTGCTTCATGATTAACTCTAGGCTTGTCCCCAAATCCCAATTTTATAATCATCTAGCAACTGCCAAGAGGTACCAAAACTCTTGTTGCTTGGGTTCAAAATTCAGAGTTTTCAGACAACATGTGGATATGCAATTCTACCCTCTAATTCACCAGTTTTCGGCAAAGATTGTTTTCCGTCTTTAATTAAATTGAAAACGTGCATGAATGTCTAGTTGAATGCAACATTTTAAATATAAATGGATTAAATGAAGGGTTGGGGGTTTACATGTTATTGGTTACTGGGTTTGGTATATTTTATAAAGTACTCCTAAACCCTAAGGATGACAATGAGTCCGGATCAAATCCGGAACTGAATCGAATCCAGCATCGGGTTGGATTTTGGGTCTTGACGGACCCAACTAAGACCTACCCCATTGCCATCCCTACTGATTGGAATTCATTTAGCCCAAATTTGACCAAACTATGATAATTTAAAAATGACCCAACTTTACTTTTCACTTAACCTACCGACATACTATCTCCTAACTTTATTCTCCCATGTAGAAGTGCCAAAAAAAAACATGAAACAGCTAGCAAAAAAGTATAAAGGGCATGGTTACGTTGCTTTTTAATGAGGCATTACTCCCTCCGTTCCTTTTTAGTTGTCTTTTTCAATTCAATTTCAATAACCAATGTTTACATTAATTAACTCATAAATTTACATTTTTATCCTTCAACCAAACTCATTCTTAATAAATATCAACAAATAGCATTTATGTAAAGTGAAGGGCAATATAGTAAAAATATAGCATAACTACCTATAACTACCTAAAAATGACAACTATTTTGGAACATTTTTTACTCTCTAAAAAGACAACTAAAAAGGAACGGATGGAATATTAATTAAGCTGCTGTCGTTGTATATGTACTTATGATATGTCCTACACGTGTTGTGTCTGTGTCTGTGTCTGGATTAAAGTTCTATGGGAAGCTTTTTTATCATCATACATAAAACTGTCCCAACTCGTATTTGTAATAAGCGTGAATACACTTTATCCTTATTCGAATTTTCATGGCTTAGTTATAGCTAGTAATACTCTTGCCTATAAATTGTGTAGATCCTTCACTGCCTACAGCTCATTTCACTACACATGACTTCAACATTGGTTAAAAGAACAGTTTTAATACATAGATATTGTACTCTATACACATTAGTATTCCACAATATGGTACTACCTATTGGATCGATCCAACTCCCAAAAAAAAAAAAAATACTATTATTGCTGTTATCCAAATGATCGATGGATTATTCCATCAACATTGGCACATTGCGGTCGGGTCAGGTTATGCCAAACATGTTGGACATATATGTCAAGACTCTCGAGTATTTCCATGAATACAAGAAATTCGAGTGTAAAGATTATTATTAAAGCTACTATACTAATAAAAATCATGCTATCACTTGAAAAATTTAAGCATAATTTTTCATCCAAATTAAACAATTGGTTCTGATATAGCAACAAGAAAACAACTTAGATTGACCAATTTTTATTTTTTATAGATTTTTTTTAAAAAAAACCAGCATAAATTATGATTAAGAATTAAGGGTACAAAAATTAATGATACAATAAAGCATACAATGACTAATTCCTTGTACGCTTTGAATAAATACAAGTGTTGAATAAAGTATTCTGCTTGAGCAATGAATCTTTTGGATTTTTTAAAGGTCCAATTATAACCTTAATTTAAATTTAGGCCTTTTTTCGCTAAACAGCTAAATCCAATCAGCTAATTTATATCACAATATGAGATAAAATAGCTTATTTGAAAGGACAAAATAACTTAAAACAGTGTTCAATCAGTTTTTTTTGAAACCGTTGCAAATAGAAGTATTTTGAATTTTAGCTTATTCTAGGCAAAAAGTTAGCCTCGAAATTGTCAAACAGCTAATTTTAACTAATTATTACTCACAGAATCACTTAACAGCTAACAGATAATTCCCAAAAATTGCCTTAGTGAATTGACTTAGTCTGTAAAATATATGTATCATTTAGCTTTTGAAATTCAAAAAATTCACTATAAATAATAAATATTTTTCATTCTAATAGTATTATTTTAAACCCCACCGGTAGACTCTTAACACCACCCTCCACAAATTTTAACTTTTCATACTTCAATCTCTAAACTTTAATTTTAAACTCAAACATAACACATCATTGTTTAAAATTATCCCAATTTAATAATTTTCACCATTAATTCCAAATTTTAAATTCTAAACTCTAAACTCCAAAACTTTGAACTCTAATTGAGAAACATAGCCTTAAACAAGATAACCTATCTGCTCGAATAAAATAACATAATTAAAAAAAAAAGTTTCATGTTTATTTAATACATTTCTAAATAAATGTTACATTCATACATTTTCAATTTTTAATAACTCAAATCATATACACGTAAAAATTATAAAAATTTGATAATTTTTTTTTTGGATGAGAGAGACGCACAAGTGTCAGCAAAATAAGGCTAAAAAATCTACAGAAATAAAGAGAAGAGGGACCAAAAGCAGAAATAAAGAAAACTAATAACGAGGATAGAAAACCCCCGCTAAATCAGCAGTCAGTAGAGGCCGAATATCGTCTGGAGGAAAAGCCCACGTGGTGAAGAACTCCACAGATCTAGCCCCACGCTTTGCCAAAGAGTCCGCCGCTGAATTCCCCTCCCGCAGAATATGCAACCAACGAATCCCCAGATGGGCATTCAGAAGATCACGAATATTCTGAACTAGAGGGAAGAGAAGGTGATCCACAGGTAGATCCCGCCTAATAAGATGCAAGGCCTCCTGAGAATCCGAGAAACACACCGCCTCAGATACTACCATCTGACGCAGCCATAGAATCCCCCTCCATATATCATGTAATTCCGCTACAAGGTTAGTAGCGACTCCCACAAAACCAGAGAAACCCTCAACCCAAATCCCATCACCAGTTCTAACCACTCCGCCAAAGCCAGCACGACCCGGGTTTCCCAAGGAACTACCATCAACATGAAGAATAATTCCAAGAGAATGCCCAGGATTCCAAGTTACTAGCCTAAGCTGCCCCAACTTCATAGGGAGCTTAAACGCTTGATTAATTGACCATCCAAGAGCATGGGCGCGATGCACTGTGAGTTGAGGACATGGTTGTTCACCCCGCATGCACATCCCGTTCCTCCCTTTCCAAACACTCCATAAAAGAGCCCATTGTAAACCAGACCATCGCCTGCACACTCGATGCAACCAGGAAGCCACATCAGTCTGCAGCGGCATCTGATGAAGATCAGGTCGCCCCCCTATACGAGCCCATGCCTCTGCCGCCCATGGGCAAAAGAAGAACAAGTGCCACACAGTCTCGTCCTCAATGCCACAAATCACACATCTCGCAGAATCAGACAACCCCCTCCGGTGCCGCAGGACGTTAGTAGGGATCGACTTATTCACAATAAGCCAAAGGAGCAGCCGGATCTTCTCAGGGATAGGGACCCTCCAAACCCATCCAGTTTGTTCACCAATGAGACCATCCCTCCTCCGGATAAGCCACTCATAACCAGTAGAAACCGTGTAAATACCGTTAGAGTTCCCCGTCCAACACAGTCTATCATCGGCAGCAGAATGAAGGGACAAGACACCAAATTCAGAAAGTTCACTCACCAAGTCAGTCGGCAGAATAGTCATAAGGCGATCTAAACACCATTTACCGTCCTCATAGACATCCCGAACACGCAATTCCGAATCGGAAATATGCACGAAAGGAATGCGAGGGCCTATGGGGCCACCACTCAAGAAGGAACCATGCCAAAAACTACTATTGCCATCACCAATTCTTAATCGGAAACCAGCTAACAGAAATGGTGCAGCATGAACCAGTGCCTTATAAGTGGAAGAAGACCCTGGGCGTTGGCAGAATACACCTCGACCACATGCATATTTGCTGATAAGAAACCGAATCCAAGGTTGCTGGATCCCTCCCCCCAAAACAGCCCTAATCAATTTGCCTAACAAGGCAATATTCATATCTCGGCATTTCCGGACTCCAAGACCACCAAACTTCCGGGGACGCGCCACTTTATCCCATCGGACTAAATGCAATCCATGTCCGTGAGCGTCCTTCCAAATAAAGGAGCGAATAAGCCGATCCACCCTGTCACATGTGGATGAAGGGAGCCAAAGAATCTGCATAACATAGCTAGGAATAGCATTTAAGACTGCCCTAGCTAATGTAATTCGCCCGGCTTTGTTAAGTAGAGCCCGCTTCCAATTTTGCAACTTAACATGCATCCTGTCAATAATGAACTCAACTTGAGGAGCCCGAACAGCACCAGCTATGAGCGGAAATCCCAGATAACGGCCGAGCTCCAAAGAGAATTCGATATTCAATATAGCAGACAATTGATTAATAGTGACATAAGGCACACTAGCAGAAGCCATAGCAATTGACTTCGTTGAATTTATCTTAAGACCTGAATGAAGTGCAAATTCAGTAAGTACCTCATCAACACAATAAGCACTCTCCATTTTCGCTTTAGAAAACAATAGAAGATCATCCGCAAACATAAGGTGGGAAAGCGGGGGGGAACCACGACCAAGGCATACCGGCTGCCACCTTCCAGTATTCACGCAATTAAGAATTGTGCGCGACAACTTCTCCATTACTATTATGAATAAATAGGGCGAGAGGGGGTCTCCCTGACGAAGCCCCTTAGCCGGAGTGAAAGAAGGCAGTGGAGACCCATTCCAGAGAATGGAGAAAGATGGGCTGCGCACACAGAACATGATTATACGACACAACGTAGCAGGAACTCCCTTGTCATGAAGACAACCCTCCAAGAAATCCCATTGGATGTTGTCATAAGCCTTCTCTAAATCAACTTTCAACAAGAAGTCCTGTGACCGGCGCTGCTTATTTCGAAAAGAAGAAACAACTTCCTGGAGCACAATAGCATTGGCCGGTGTACCCCTCCCAGGCAAGAAGGCGGATTGGTACGGGCCAATAAAAGACATAAGAACAGGCCTCAAACGATTGACTATAACTTTAGTCAAAATCTTATAACTTACATTACAGAGGCTAATAGGACGAAATTGACGAATCGTTCTCGGAATATCCACCTTAGGGATCAGGCATATGTAGGTAGCAGCAAGTGCCAGATCAAAAGATCCCCTCTCCACAGCATCCCTGACAAAACCCCAAACAGAATCACTCAAAGAATTCCAGTATAATTTGTAGAACATTGCCGGAAATCCATCCGGACCAGGAGCAGAAAAGCCCGGCATCTCATGAACAACCTTAGAAACCTCCTCCATAGTGACCCTTGAATCCAGCCCCAGACTTTCAACATTATCAATCTGGGCAAGAGTTGCCAGGGAGCATACTGAACGAACAGGAGGGGGGGAGTAACCAAACAGAGAACTATAGTGCATGGTGACATGGGATTTCAACACATCATCATCTGTAGTCCATTGGCCATCAATATCAAGACCAAGGATTCGAGACTGATGCCGTCGGATAATAGTTTGGTTGTGGAAATATCTCGTGTTACGATCCCCATGTTTAATAACTTTGTACCGGGATTTCTGGAACCAAAACATTTCCTCTTGACGTAAGACTTCATCAAGCTCCTGATTGAGATGTTGTTCCATGAGCGTGAGTCTAACAGAATCAACCCGAGCAATTACCCTCCGAATACCCGCCAGTCGACACATCAGGCGATCTTTCTTTTTCCGAATATGCCCAAAGGTATATTTATTGAAATGGAGGGAGGAATCCCGTACCTGATCAAGTCGTTGGCACCAAGTTCCGGTCCCCCCATTCCAAGCGGCATCAACCACATGACCATATAAAGGATGATCCGACCATGCAAACTCCCATCGAAAAGGCCGATGGCCACCTACAACATTACTCCTAAAACATCGAAGGAGTAGCGCATTATGATCTGATGAACGACGTGGGAGGACTTCAACAACTGCACTGGAAAAAATGTCGCACCAATCCATATTAGCCACAACCCGATCAAGTCTTTTACGAGCTAAAGGACCCCCAGAAGTGTTACGTTGCCATGTAAAAGGATCTCCAATCGTATGCACCGAACGCAGACCACAATCATCAAGCATTTGACGAAAGAGCTCACATTGACGAGTATTCACAACCATGCCCATAATCTCATCTGCATAAGCCACGTCATTCCAATCCCCTAAGGCACACCAAGGGCCATTAACCATGCCAGCAACATTCCTCATATCCACCCAATCCTGCAATCGCTCATTGATAATGGTCAGAAATGACCATTATTTTCAATCCATTTCCGTGTCTGAAACGGGCATTTGATCGCATTCCGGTCTTATAATAAATAAGAAAGCAGTAGAATTGGACTGATTTATGCATAATTGTAAAAATGTTGAGCTGGTATGAAAAATGCATAAATATGTAATTTTGTTACACATTTATGTTAGAAAAATCCAAAAACATGAGAAAAAGAAAAGGGCACAAAAGATGGGAAAAGAAATGAAAAACCCACAAAAAGTTGAATTTTCAGGATATTACGACGCTAGACACAACTACGGCGCTAAACATGGATAACGCCGTAGGAGGAAAATGAGGCTGATAATTGAAGAAAGGCGGACGACGCTAAACATGGATAGCGCCGTAGTCGAGTATAGCGCCGTAAGCAAGGATAGCGCCGTAGGCTGTCCATTCAGAAACAAAGAGTGTATTCGGGATGGAAGACTACGACGCTAGATCTATAGCGCCGTAGAGGGATAGCGCCGTACCCAGCTATAGCGTCGTACTAAGGCTCGGAACTCCAAATTCAAGGCCTGGGGGCCCATGGGCCTAGGGTTTCCCACCTATATAAGGACCAGTTGACTCCAATAATCGGATATTCAATCAGACAGCACTCAAACTTGGAGACAACCTAGTGTTCTTGAGGTGTAGGTTAGTTAGGTAGTTAGGTCTTTATTTTTTTGTATTATTTATAATTCTGCCTTAGATTAGGTTTTTAATATCTAGATTAGTGGTATTATTAGCATTTGCTACCTTAGCTAGCTACTGTTTATATTATTTTCAGCTTTGTTAAACCTTATTAAGGCTTGAACTACTCAAATGATGAGTATTATCAAACCATTTGTTATAAATGGGATGTTAATCACAAAAAGAGTCCCAAAATCATGAAATGGGTATGAATCCATGGATTTACTGCTTTATTTTGATTTAGTGACCACTTGGTCATTTTATTTCACTGTTTCATGTGGGTTCATGTTTTTGGTGTTGTTTTTGGGATTCATGCATGATTTGTTGGTTGAAAACCCTCATTTGGGTTTATGGTTCATGAATGTGTAGTTTAGCATGTCATTTTCTTACTGTTTCGTATCCTTTTTGCATCCTTCTCTCACTATCCTTAACTTGTTGTTTCATTTTTATGCATTTGTGAGCCATTAACTCGAAAATAGGGTTTGCAATCGCAGAGATTGCATCACCCGAACAACAACATGTTTCTGGGCTAGCTACGACGCTAACCGCCCTACGGCGCTGTCTATGGATAGCGTCGTAGGTGAGGTACAGCGCCGTAGTTCCCCAAAACTTGGACAAAATTTATCCTACGGCGCTAGACCTACGGCGCTATCTTAGGATAGCGTCGTAAATTTTGTTCAACGCCGTAGGATCCCAAAATACTTAAATCTTTCACATAACCCACCCACGACGCTATATCTACGACGCTATCCTAGGACATCGCCGTCATTTAGTATATAGCACCGCACCCCCCAATTTCATCAAACACTTCTAAAAACTCTCCCTACGACGCTATCATAACGGTGCTAACTTTGGATAGCGCCGTAGTATCTGTATAGCGTCGTAATTGGCTTTTTCTTGCCAAATTCTCCAATTCTCCATTTTTCTCACTTAAGTGATTGGACCTTTATGTTAACGTTTTGAGGTTGCAATCAGGAAATTCCAACCCATGATTAATGCGACATAAAGAAATTTGTTCAATTCTCCACTAAAAGATTCTTCTACAAATGATCAAACTCTAATGATCTAAGTATATAATCCGGACTGTAATTATTTAATTATGGAATGAGTGATTATTTAGACATGAAGAGTAATTATGGAATCATTTCCATACCTTGCATGAGAAACCAATGTCTCTCATGCAAGATGACCCAAAATATTTTTCTTTTATTTATGTATTTTGTCTTTTCCGTGTTGTGTGCAACAGCTAGTAAGGAATATGTCAGACTAATGTTGGTAGGTAATCCCACGCGGATAACTAGCTCGTAGTCTGAATACTAATTACTAGATGTTATTTTGCATGGTCTGGATAGTGGTTAGTGGAAGCCTTGGCGGTTTGTCCATCCGGGATTGTATAGTTGCTCAGCTGACTCCTATCCGGATACAGTTTTCTTTTCTTTATCTTAATTTCAAACCTGAATTTTGAGCTGTAATATTATCAAACGATGACGATCAACATTGCTTGAGTAGTATTACAGTAAGAAAACATGTAGGTTTTTCCCTCATTTCACAGACAGTAGGAGTTTTGATGATAGCGATCACTGTTATTAAGATCTCCTGCTGTCTAAAATCATCCCACCTTGAATAGTCAGGACCTGGATAGCAGATGTTTGCAGTCCGGATCATCTTGACTATTCTTGTCATCTTTTTAGCCAAAATAAATTCTTTTCATCTCCGGCTATTTCATCTCTGTGTATCAACTTCTGTCTAAACCCGCTTTATATTTTGGGTTATTTTATTTTACGCTTCTCTATATCCTTATGCATGATAACATTATGTACTGTTGTGGTCTGTAATTATTTTGGGATCCTTCCCTTGGACATAGAAGTCTTGATTTTTATAATCAGAAGTCTCACATTAAATTTCCAACAAAAATTCATTCATAAAATCCTGATCTGAGCAAGGGATAAATTCCACAGTTATGACTAATTTAGATCCGACTGGGGGTTGATTTTGGGAAATTAGAAGCAGAGTCAGCGATTAGGTCTCACCTAGACTGAAAGGATCTGTATTTTAATTGAGAGTCTAGTACCTGATAGGGAATGATTTTCAAACATCTTTTGCTTCCCAAAATTGCTGTGTGTTGGAAATCTGATATTAAATACCACACTGAAATGGGATCTACTTGGATTCAAATACGGTGTGATAGATAATTCTAGAGGAACAGCACATAGGCCTTGGTTATTCTCTAAGATAGGGTTGAGTTCCTTTCAACTGCTATCCTCCTCTGCCAATGCCTATTCTTGAGTCCTGAGTGAGTACATCCGGAACGAACTAATCTGTTAGTTTGTTTCATTAGTTTGTATCTCATAACCACCCGACGGGAAGTGAACACTTCGAGCGGTTCACCGAGAATAGGGAATTCTTGATCCACATCCGGTCATTCTGACTGGGGGGCTTTCTTTTACTACCAGGGTCAGACTTTCAAAAACTTTCGAGTGATAGGACTTTAAATGCTTTCTTTATCGCTTCCTTTTAAATGCTTTCGTTAGAGGTCACTCGGTTGCATTGAGGGTTGTGTAACTGCTACTAGGACTGAGAGTTAAGGGATAGTTCAAGGCTTGATTAGAATCTTTGGGTGTGACATGGGGGAATGATAACAGTACTTGACACTTCAATAAATGATTTGTCAGGTGTTGCTTGTCCACCACAGATGGCCAACATACTCTCGCAAGGCATTGCAAGGGGAGTTGTAAGTTTGTGGTATCTTAGAGTTTGTCTTCTTAAGAGCATGTAAACTCTTACTGTAAGTACCTGTCTGTTAAAGGGAACATGGTATAGAGAGCATGAAAATTAGCTAACTGAAAGGATTATCCCAAGTTAAGATCTGTGTAACAAAATGGAAGTTTAATTGTGTTTCATCTGAATCTTGTCCAATCTTTATTATTTTCTCCCTGTCCCTTCTGTCTCAATTTAAATTCGCTTTCTTAGATAGTCTTAATCGCTTTCCTAGAATAATCTTATTGCTTTCCTAGATTAAATTTAATTCGCTTAAATTTAATTCGCTTTCTAGAATAGTTTTATCTGCTTCATTTAATTGCTTTTATAGTTTAGTTTAATTTCTGTTAAGTAGTTGATAGTCAAAACATACACACTTGAATTGAGTAACCGAGTGGAAAATCTTAGTAAACGACGTGGGCCCTGCTTCTATCGCGCATCCTCCAGTGAACGATCCGGTCTTACTATAAATTACTGCAATTTTTGACACCGTGCGCTTTCGGGGGCACAGTTTCTTAACACGAGTAATAAAAACGTGACAACCTATAAATACATCCCTACTCACAACTCCGCCATCATAAATTGGTTTCATTAAATAAAATCCAAAACCAGGATCATGATTTTTCGGAAAATACTCATGTAGTGGAAATCTGTCAAAAGTTTCATGGCAGGGAATCTCATGGCAAGAATTGATGAGAAGTATCATGGCACATATGCCGGGGACCCTCAGTGTGACAGGCTGAAGGTCAATCTATCCCGGCTGTACCATGAGATTTGTCAACAGTTTCATGACAGAGAGGACCACAACGCCATTTGAAATTAAAGCACCACACTTGAATAATAAAAAGAATAACAATCTTGATATATCCCTGAACCCCTTCCCGTGAATCATAACTCTTTTCATTTAATAAATCTAACCTGGTATATTTAGAAAATACTCGTGTGGGAAATTGTCAAAAGTTTCACTCATGGCCTGACGGATTAGCATAAATAAGAGATAGCCGCCAATGGGAGGAACCACAACCAATATCAATCGTCACCACACGGCGACAAACAGACAACACAGCATAAGAGAATGGATGTCCAAGACGACAAAGGACCCAAAGACCCCCAGACCGTCCATTACACTCGGATATATGTATGGCATCATAATTCAAACGATATAGCAAGGTCCGCAACCGCTCAAAAAGGCCATTGAGCCTCCATAATAAATAAAACCGACGGATTATACCTGTGGAGTATATCAGCAAGGTGGCATTGAGTGTTCCTGTGCATGGCGCCACGTACGTTCCATGCCAGGACCGAGAAATCTCTGAACTCAATCATCAAGCGTCGGTCCCAATGAGAGCCCGACCACTGGAGCCAGAAGGCTCCGCATCCATGGCATTGCCATCCAAAGCTAGAGGTGAGAACGGATTCCTCACTGCTGTCACCCCAGAATCTTTTGAAGTAGACGATAGTCGGATCCGCTTCCCCTTATTTTTAAATGGAACAAGACTTTGATCACCAACCAAAGTCTTAGGAGAATACGATGGTTGAACCCCTAATAAAGGGTCACCAATAGCAGGCTTAACAATACTCAGCTTTGTCGCAACATCCCCATTTAACCTCTGAGTAGTACTAACTTCATTATTCTTGGCCAAGGGAGGACTCCCTCCTGACTTCTCATCAAAATGCACACGGTTCTTCCTCGGACGCATTGGTCGTGTTACCGTAATCCAATCGCCATGAGTGGCCACAGCAACACCCGCACTACCAACATCAGACTTCTCATCATTGCTACTCACTATCGCATTAATGGGGATATGCTCTTTTTCCGCGATATCATCCTCATCATCAGAATATAAAGGATTATCAACCGCCTTATCCCTACCCAATTCCGTCTCCTGCGAAGCAGTAGCCGGCGGAGGATGACTAGACGGCCCAGGTACAGGATCCCGCAATTCTGAACAGGATGCCTGACGACAAGCTCCACTCCCGAACTTGAATCGTCCACAACCCGTACAAATATTATGTAAACCTTCATATGAAATTAACTGCCATTCGCCATTCACCCTAACCTTGCCAATCACCGGCTTAGTGAGATCTATTTCAACACAAACACGTGCGAACCTTCCACGTTGCATGTCCTTCGAGTTATCATCAAACGAAGGGGCCTCCCAACCAAACCTCCAATAATCATTAACGCCTCTTCATTATAGAAAACCTGATTAAGGTCCGGGAAGCGGACCCATACAGCAGTTTTAGTCACCTCAACATCAGGCCGAAGAAATTCACGAGACCATGGAATCACCGCGAGATGATGATCGAAAACCGTCCAAGGCCCCCCAAAAAGGGCCTTTTCACGATCCTTCTCATTATCAAACTTAACAAAAAAGAAACCCTTATTCCCATCAAACACTTCCATATGCCCGAGAGGCTTCCAGATGCGTTCAAGTCTATTTTTAAGGATATGAATCCCAATATACTTTCCCAAAACTTTCACAACAAGTGCATCTTGGAAAGGCAGACATAACTGATCCATAGCAGTCGTATTGAACACAACTTCAGGCAGAAGAGGATTACCTTCATACAACGTGGTGACAACCAGATCGCGCAGCGGCCGAGAGGGAGCATCAGCCGTCGAAGGCGACGGCGGTGGTCGGAATGTGATGTCTCGGAAGGAAGGCCGGGGAGGGGCGAGTGTACAGTTCTGCTCCGGAGCAACAGGCGGGCGAAAGGAAACATCACGGAAGGAGGGCCTCTGACGTGTTGGTTCAACTGCAGTCGATGGTGGTGCTGGTGTCGGTGTCGGCGAGAAACGAGAAGGCGAATTCAAGGCGGTGGTGAGAAACGATTTGGTGTTGGGTCTGGCAAATCAATCGTTGGGGAAGAAGATACAGGGGGAGGCGGGCTTGGGGCAGTGCCGTCCAGGGGATCCGGAGGCTCCGGCGGTTGAGTCGGTAACATCCAAGACGAAGTCGGCGCATCGATTTCCATGGCCATCTCGTTCTGGGGAAGGCGGTGCTACAGTGTTTTAATCGCCAATTTTTCAGAGTAACTAAATGTTGATAATTGATAAAAAAAAAAGAAACCCTTATATTTTTGTGTTAAAAATTTGATTAAAAATAAAGAACAGTAACAAACCCTCCTAATTATCAATTATAATTTGATAATTGACTATATTTTTCTTATTTAATTGTGTTAAAAATTTAATTAAAAATAAAGAACAGTAACAAACCCTCCTATGTAACATTTATTTAAGAATATATGAAATATATTTCATATATAGGTTGAAAATTACTTCCTCCGTAAATACTTCTTCTGTCCCAACTAAGATGTTCTGTTTGACTTCTGCACACAATCCAATGCATTTTTTTTTCAATCGTTAATATCTCAAAATATATACAAGTAAAAATTATGTAAGATATATATATTTTAAAACTATACGATTAGACGAATCTAACAAGATCAAACTTGAATATTTTTTCCAAATAAGGAGTATATACTTACAATAATATTAAGTTAAAGTTGAACAATGAATAGTGTTAAAAAGTCAAACGAGTCGCCTTACCTGGGACAGAGGGAGTACTAGCATTGACATAGTACCAACTATTCAATTAATTACTTTGTTTCGTTGTTTTAACATAGTATTATAAGATAAAATATAATCAAATGAGATCTTGTTAGATTCGTATGATCACATACTTTTAGAATATTAAATTTTTATAGTTCTTTTATATATAAAATTTAAAAATTTTTGAAATTGGAGGAAGTATAATGCATATGTTTTTATAAAAAATATAGATAAAAATTAACATGCATATTTTATATAATTAAATACTTCAATTTTTTTATTTGTACATTTTAAATATTATTTTCAACTGACTTTGGATAATTTTATATGTGTATTCACAAGGCTAAATAATTTTAAAAAAAGAAAGTTATTGTTGAAAAAAAAAAAACAAAAAAAACAGAGAGAAAGTAGTAGTAATATTTAGGGTTTAAGGTTTAGCAACAATATAATTTGAGGGCAAATTACCAAACTAACATCGGAAGTCTGGAGTGGTGACCGGAACTAACTTGCATATCCCCCTCAACAACCCTAGCACAGATTCTGTTCGGTGTATTCGGTCCATTCTGCACTCCAAAATGCCGGCAATTTTGCCGCCGGTGAAATTGCGGCCTTTGGTCGGCCGGCTGTGTTTCAAATCCATGTTCACGGCCGTTCAATGCTCCCGGTTGGCTCCGCTGGCGGAGGCTGACAGATGGGAGATGCATCCATCGGCGAATCCTGCTTCTGATAGCCAACTGTGCAAAGGAAACTGGCGGAGCCGTCAAATGCATTCCGCCACACTCGCCGCCAAAGTGGCGGGATTGCCCGTTAGCCTCGGGTTTCTCCGCCTTATTCCAACGGAAGAAATGCAATCAATGTCGAGGACGCTTGACGCGAAGGGTTTGATGGATAAATTCGCTCATTGGATGAAGGAACGACGTTGGGCGGATGTGAAGCAGCTGTTTGAGTTTTGGATTAGGACTTCGGATGCTGATGGAAATCCGAAAAAGCCTGACGTGAATCTTTATAATTATTATTTGCAGGCAAATTTAATGGTGGGAACTTCTACAAGGAAATTGCTTGATTTGGTCGCTCAAACTGATGATTTTGGGATATCTCCGAATACAGCTTCTTTTAATGTTGTGCTAAAGGCTATGCAGCAGGCTGGTGAAACTCAGGCAGCTGAGGAATTTGTTGAGAGGTCGGATTCTTGGGGTCATTTTTTAATTAACATCCTATTTTTATCATGATGTTCAATTACAGAAAAAAAAAAGTTGCCTTCTTGCTCTCGATATAATATTTTCACCGTGTGTCTTGTGAAAGCATACACATTTATGTCTCCTATAATGTGGATTGAATTGAACAAGGTGAGGTTATAATGAGGAACATTAGATTTCAACACATCTTAAAATTGACTTTAGACACTGTGTGGTTACACATTTCATTTATTGGCATTATATAGTTGTTTCTGTGGTGATCATGGTTTGTGGCACCTGGAGTCTTAAGTGTGAATTTTGGTTCCTTCCAATTCATGCTCACTTCCATCATGAAATTTCTATTGAAGCTCTTATGCAATGGTGGTTCTGCCCTCAATTGTGTCCATAGTGTGGGTAGCTTTGAGGAATTGATATTTCTTAATCCTCTTAATGTTTGTCGTACTATATTATATTTACCTTTCTTTAAAAAGCTGTAATTCATTTTAAATACAAAATGAACTTTTGTGGTATTTACCTTTTGTTGGTTGAATCTTCACATTATTATTGTTAGGATGCTTCAGAATGGAAAAGAATACAGTGAAGCTTTGCCAGATGGTGAATCATATGACTTGATAATTTATACACTCCTTTCAGCTAACCAGATTGATTCGGCACTGAAGTACATTGATCTGATGCTGAAATCTGGATATACACTGTCAATGAGTACATTCATTGCCTGTGTTCGGGCATGTGTTAAAAATGAGAGGCTGGATATCTTGGAATCAATTATAGATAGGTGCAAGGTACTTATGTTTGGCATGCTATTCGATTATCTTCCGTATGATCAGTGCAAATTTTTATGACTGATTTTGTGGGATGTTACCAGAAAATACATCAGAACAAACATTTATGCCCTCCTTGGCGCATATGCAATTATATTGCTGATGTTGCAATGCAATCCGACGACAGTAAACTAACTTATCATGCTTTTGACTTCATGGCTAAATGGGTTACCGGAAGTAAAACTACGGTGTCAGTTATTCATTCTGTAGATGAAGGATTGGTTGTATCTGCCCTTGCAACTGCGGGTCGGACATACAATTCTAAACTCCTGGATCTTTCATGGGCTGTTCTCAGACACTCATTACAGCGGCAGAAGGTTCCTGCTCCTGAATCTTTCCTTGCGAAAATATATGCTCATGCTAATTTGGGAAATCTGCAGAAGGCTTTTAGTACTCTGTACGAATTTGAGGCAGCACATGGAAGTTCAGGAAGAAATATCTTCTCTCCATTCTATTCTCTGAATCCTCTGGTCAGAGCATGCTCAAAGAAAGGTTTCTCAACATTGAATGCTGTAAGTTATTTTGCCAATTTGCTTTTGGCACTAAATATTGTCCGCAGCATGGGTAAATGCATTTCCAACACTCACCAAAAGGCTGCTTTTTTAAAAAGTATGATGGGGCCATCATTAATACTCTGTTGTTTGTAGATGAATGAAATTTGTGTTAGTGGTACTTCTCTCATTGTGCCTTGTGAGCCTGAATCTTTTTTCGGAAGGTTTTATCATATTGGGTTGATTGAAAATACATATCTCTCTAGCTTGATCCTTCTCTAATATTTCATTTGTATAGTGGGGAGAATGCATTTCATGATTGTCTTTTTTGACTTTTTAAAGTGGAGTATCAAATATTAAACTTCCATTTATATGTTATATCTCGTGTCAAATATTATGTGCTTTTAATCGGGATATATTGCTGTTGGAAAATGAAAACCATGAATACAATATACATTGTCATTATTTTTTGTTTTATGGTAATTTGCTGAAGCTTTTGAAAATTTTTGACAGGTTTATTGTCATCTGCAACATTTAGGTCATGCTGATCCTCCAGTCAAGTCTATTTCTGCTATAAATTGTATAATTCTTGCTTATGCAAACATATGGGATGGTGATGGTGCTTACCAGGCCTTTAATTCAATTGTTGGCACTTTTGGACTGAGACCGAACATCCATTCATTCAGCGCCCTGATATGTGCGCTTGGGAAGCTCAGAAAGGTATCTCATGCATCTTTTAAATCTTCTCTCTTTCACAAACTATGTGAATCTCTGTTGATTCCATATTTTATTATTTAGTTTCAGAAGTGGCACATAAATTGTTTTTCGAAGCCCTTCTCCTATCAATTCTGTCAGTATCTTTCAGCAAAGTACTCCATTTTTAAATGCTCATCCATGTTTCTTAAAAACCTTGTTCTCTGGAAATGTATCATGATGCATGTTGTATGGTTGTCAGATAATTTTCTACTGAGCGATGTGTCGGACTGTTTTTTCTTGTCATTACATGCATAACAAAATATTCCTATGGGTGTGGCCACTAGATGCTTCTTTGATCCATCTTTTTTTTTTTAAAAAAAAATCTATTTTTGGCTTGATTTTCTATTTCCCTGAAAACACATGCAGTTTTGTGGGCATAACCTTTGAAATTTAGGCTTCTTTCCTTTTGTAATTAAGAGGTTGTCTTACATGGCAGAGGGATGAAGCTGTGGAAGTGTTCAATCTTTTGATTGCGCAAGGCATAAAACCTGATATGATTACTTATTCTATACTTATTGATGCACATCTCATCGTACGAGATCCTAAAGCTGCTATATCATTAATTAATGACATGGTAAGTTAAATGCCTTGTGCAATACATGTATTTGCAATATTTTTCATTTTGTTCTTTGGTCTATTCTTGGTTTGAGCTGAAATTGAAACATATCCTCCCTTGAAGCAGATATGTACTGGCTATAAGCCTTCAAAGGAAATATTAAAAAAGGTCCGGAGGCGATGTATTCGAGAAATGGACTACAAATCCGATGCTAAAGTGGAATCATTGGCAAGACAATTCGAAATTCAAATGGGCACAGAAGTGCGGAGAGACATACTGTTTAATCTTGAATACAACAAGGATCAGAACAAAAGTAAGTTTTATCTAACATGTACTGTACCCCAGGATTACTTACAGAGTATGATGGAATGCTTGTTTATTTAACTTGAGAATTCCTTTTCAATTCAAATGTCGTTGGCAGATTTTGTTGCAAATATATTTCAGCACTCATATGGGAATCGAAATTGAAATGGGAATGACTGGGGAATTGTGTGGGATTAGAGCGAACCTTCGCCCCTCTCATTTAGATGGTTATGAAGACACCAAAGTTTTTGCGAATTATTCCAAAATACAAAAATATTGATTTCAATGGTATTAAACAATTATGAACCATAGGGCATCATTCAATGTGCAATTCCTGCTACCCCATTCTTGGTTTGCAAGTCCCCTTTACCTCAAATCATACTACATATGCCCGTTGTGTATTATGCTTAATCAATCCTAATCTCTTGCAACTTTCTTCAGGTCGGTGTACACTGTTCTGAAGATCTTTATCCTTCTCTGTGTATACTATGAAATAAAGAGGCATGTGTCATGCAAAGAGGCAGGATTCAATTCTGCTGGCCCTGGCATCTTTATTAAAACCAGAGTTATTCAAAGTTCATCGACTAAACAGATACACAGAAGAATCTTGGCATGCATAGTTAGTATAACCACAAGCATTCGGCAATTACAATACAATCGAACTTTGACAATCTAAGCAAAACCGTGAAATGCAGACCAAAGTGAATTTCACGAAGCATACAGAACCTTATACCCCGGGATGGAGATCTTCACCCATCAAAAAGCAGAAATGCTTGATTTTTAACGGTAACTTTCTTACCTACCTACCTTTTTTTATTTTTTTTTTCAAAAAAAAAGTCACTTTTCACATTCTGTTGATATTATATTGCCATTGAATTTTTCTTATCTGATTTAGAGTGTGGGTGCCTTAAGATGCATGAGCTTGAGCATCCATTAGAGTGAGTATACATGGAAGGAAAGTATATTGTTGTGCCATAGAAAATAGTACAACTTTTGTGTACAGTATTTTGGTTACCAAATGCATGAAGGTAAATTTATCACTTCTTTCCCTTTAATTTTCCTGAAAATATAAATTTATGAAAAGATAAACTTGACCCATTTTTAGGATTTTTATTTGTGCAATCTGTGAAGTTGGTTTGGATTTTCCTTGAACACACGATGATTGGAATCTAAATATTTATTTGCATATTTGCATTAGAGGATAGTTCAGCTTAGGGGTGTAAACGAGCCGAGCCGAACCCGAATAGTGGTAAGCTAGGCTTGAGCTCATAAGAATTCGAGCCGAGCTTTGACCGAGCCGAGCATTGACCGAGCTACTTCGAGCCGAGCGTTGATCGAGCTTTGACCGAGTCGAGCCGAACTCGAACTAGTATCATTTTCATTCTTACATAATTTATCAAAGAAATTATATTTAATATATTGTATATATTTAATTTAATCTACACATTTAGATAATTTTAAAAATATATATTTAATTAATAATATATTTTTAATTTAAAAATTAAAAGATATAAACAATAATAATACTATACTTTTAATATTTTATATAATTTTTATATTTAATAATAAATAAATATATGTATAAAAATAAATCGAGCCTATTATCGAGCTTTCGAGCCGAATAGTGGTTGGCTCGGCTTGAGATCATGTGTGTTACGAGCCGAGCTCGAGCTCGAACCGAGCCATTTCGAGTCGAGCTTGAACCGATTTTGACCGAGCCGAGCTCGAACAATTCACGAGCCTATCAGTCTCATTTACACCCCTAGTTCAGCTATATTCACTATATTGGCTGCGGAAGAATGTTTGAGGGTATAAAAGCCCAAGTAAAATAACTGTAAGGCATATTGATACATACTTCACGAGAGCGCTAGTTTCTTCAATACAAACAGAATTCAATTACAATAATAAAACCCCCAAAAGGCTCTCAAGGACAAAATAAAGAAATAAATTGATGAATTGGTACAAACTTCTTTGTAAGGGGAAAAAGTTACAAATTCTTTTAGCGGCGACTGTTTATGCACCAGGCGTTACTCTTATCTACAATGCCCCAAACTTGTTCCTTCTTTTGGAGGACTTTCTTCTCCAAGAAAATATAGGATTCTGCAAACCTGGGTCCGGCGGGACATGACAGGCGTGTGTTTTCTGGCTGAAGCAGAAGTAATTGTATGGAAGAGAAGCTGCTTATGCACACTTTAGTGGTTGGTTGTCTTAAATGTCTAATGATGTGATGAAGTCACCAGTGGTATGCAATGGAGATGGATTTAGCTTTAAATCATTTTTTCTGGAATGGTTTTTGGCATACTAGTAGTCGCTGGTCGCTTCCATTCTCGAGATCTATCACCCGGGCTTCCCAATTTAGGTGAGTAACAAGGTTTCGAGCTGTTTCTATATGACCAGCTTTATCAGAAATGATAACCCATCCCTGAAAACAAGCAAACCCAGCATTGGGCATCAATTTTTGAGGTGTGCATTGTGATCGGTATGATAAAAAATATGATGATGATGATGATGAGATGAAATGAATTTATCTAGATAGGGGATTCTGTTTGCATCACCTCTGGCCGGAGAATCCGGTCCATCTCGAAGAGTAAGTTAACCATACTGCATCTCTCTACAGCAAGGTGTGAGAGAAGTCCCTTGGCATGAAGCATGTCATATGTCCGGGGGTATGTAGGGAAGGGATCACACCTGCATTGTTACATTTACAACGTAATGAGATAGGGATGATGAGTAGCTGCTGAAATACCAGAGAATGAGGAATTATTTCATTTCATAAAATACACAATGGAATTGACATTTGTCGAACAGGAAGTTGCCTCTCTTACCAGTTATGTAAAACACCAGCGAAGCCTTGATCAAGGATGACTGGAAGGGTGTTGTGTTCACCTACTGGGACAACATTCATCACCCACACAGACTTCTTAGCTTCAATTAATGCAGTGTTTAGTCCTCCATAACGAGCATTCATGTCCATGACATTTCGAACCATGTTGTATGGAGGCATTGGATCTTCATCGCCAGGCCTCTTTGGATGGTCAGAGAAGATCAAAGGAGACAGCAGTGACCAATAATTACTTAAAGCAGATCTCCAAAGTTCCAAATCTGCATAGAAAGCTTCAGGTTCGATTCCTGTATGACAATGGAATGTTAACTAGTCTGTTTGATGTACTTTGTTCTGAGCTTGCGCCTTGTGATGTACAAAGGCTGAACCAATATTCGATTTGAAAATTGTTTCCATACCAGTTTTACTTACCATGGATTACAAGATATTCAGAACTCAATGAAACAGAGGTCCTATTCTGAATTGGGATCCAACGCTTGCTTCTAGTCCCACTTATACATTGTGTGAGTGGTTTATAGTATGATCGGTCATCCTCTCCATTACAAATGGGGAAAGTCCTCTCCTTACTTGAATTAAGAGCCAAAAACATTAAAAGAGGCGTGAGTTTTATGGATGAGTACAATAAGGAAATGGGATGCAAACAAGAGAAACGGGATTGCCAAGTAACCTCACCTAGATATGTAGCATTGAGCATCATTAGTTTTCTGCCAGATGAAAGTTTCCTCTTGGTGTGCCACAAATCTCCAACAAAGTTTTTCTGTAAATTCTTCATATGGAATAGGAAGGCTTCCTTTGGTTTGTTTGCTTCTTGGCTGTTTGCTTGTGGGTGAGGTTAAAACCATGTACCCTCCAGGCTTTAGCACTCTGTCCACTTCTATAAGAAACGTCCCATCTGTCAAAGATAAACGCCATCAGATCAAACATAGAACACACAATTGCCAAGTTTGTTTTTTTTTGCTTCAGCAAGCTTAACAACCACAATAATATTATGATGTTTTATTTCACTGGGTGGGGTTGATTTTATGGACCACATGGCAGCATTGTATTCAATAAAAAACACACAGATATTTATTCAGATTTCACTGAAACGATATGTTTTGTACGATCTATCTATCTGCTATTAATATGGGTTGAGCTGAGCAAATTCAATATTCCACCCGTCGCAACAGGGCATTTCAAATTTTCAATATCTCTAGTAATGACGAAATCATTTCAGTGTAACGTCACTTTTGTTTTGTAATGTATTGCACCATGCCTGCAAATCGATGTCAACATTGTTTTCAATTTTCATCATATTAGCAATTGGCGCTTAATGATTTTACGGTATCAATAACTAAATAAATAAATAATAAAGGAACCTAAAGATGACAAAAGGTTAATGCAGACAGGAGTTTCTCATTTCCAGCTGTTTCTTGAAATTTCTTGTTTAGAATGTGGTTGAATGTATTCTTTTATTGAATAAAATTTCCTAACAATAATATGGAAGTGGAATTCAGATTAAATTCTGCTGGAAAACAATAGGATTCCAATTGTGTGAAGGGAATGACTATTTACGTGGCCTGTACTAATTCCTTATAAATAAGATTACCTACTCCAACTGGTCCCCTCCTAATTGGATTATATTGAGTTGGTTAGGATTCACATGAAAGCCACAGAAAATTGTAGAATTCCCAACAGAGTGTTTGGACTATAAAGCATACACTGATAACAAGAGAGTAATTAATCCGGCTAGGTTGACTGACCACAATAAACCAAAAAAAAAAAATGTAAGATTGCAAGTACTAAGAAAAGCATCGCATCAATAGAAGAAGAAAGGAACCTATTCAGTACCTTTGTCATCCCAGAAAATGCCACACTGAGTGCAGTGAACCATATCATATGATAATGATGGAAATGGCAGTTGTCTTGATATGAAGTTTCCAATGATTGCTGGGAGGCCTCTCTCAAGGGCTAGCTGAACTTGGCTACCAGTCGGTTCATATGCTGCCATGCAAATAGCCATCAGCTTAAGTGAAAGCAAATGAGCATCAAAGCTGCCAAATCCGCAGCCAATGTCTAAGACATTGTGCACCTGTAATTCAGAAAGAAAAATCTTCAAATCCATCGGGATAGACACATACCAAACAACAGCCCCTGTTAAAAATGTGTGCCAATATTATTATTCCCCATGAAAAGAAGCTTCACCAATATTTTTCCAGGAAATTTTACTTCTGGCACTACCCTCGATATCAAACCTGCTAAAATTGGGAATGATGTCCAAAGGGAGAAAAACTTACACCAGCTTTGTGAAATTCAGCATCGCTTCCCAATCCAATCATTGCAGCGATCCGATGAGAATAATCTTTTATTCCATCAACAATCCCATCTTCCGAATGGAAAGAAATTTGATTCTCTTCTAGCAACATTAGCCTATAAAGGTTGCGGTGTTAACACAAAGTAATGTAGCAATTTCTTTTAATATATGCTACTGCCTATCTCCAATGAAATACACAAAGATATACCTTTTTGTCATGCTTCCTGATGAAAGGAACTGGTCTTTGCTCAGCTTCACATTTCCGCTCCATACAACATCCCTGCCACTTGGCCAAGTCAATGGAATCTTGTAATCTTTTGGGGATTGAACCAAACAATAATGTTTATCTGGAGATAGTTCACAATGACGATCAAACTCCTCCCCATCTTTAAAACCAGCTAGAAGATTTGCAGAGACATTATAGCAAGGAACATAATTCTCTCTTTCCTTGCCACAAAAACCCACCTCCTTCAAGAGATTGGTCCCTAAACTTTTCAACTCCAAATAATCATTTTCTGCTTTCTCATTGAGTCGTCTATAGTTCAGGTAAATGTCAGGTCTCATAAAAGCAGTTGCAGAATCAAATGCAATAGAAGAACATGATCCCAAAAGTGCTATCAAAACTATGGCGCTAACAAGGCACAAAAGCAACCAGTTGAGTGGCGGCTTTGGACCAAAGATCGACGATAGTTTACCGTGCCCCCAAGAGCTTCTCATGTCCAATCTTTAGTATCCTCTCCCAAGTAAAATAAAAATATGTTGCCCGCTTGCGTCCTACTATTGCTCCAACATCAATAATCTTCAACAACTCCGAAAACTATATTCAAACATCAAACTCAACCAATGTCCAACTTAATCACTCAATTTTGCCACTAAATACCTGAAACATACCACAAAATTAGAAAATGATCCAAGTCTATACTTTGACAAACCAAGCTCATCACGAAAAAATTCCCCTCGAATAAACACGTCCAATAAACAAATCTACCACTAGTCCAAATCAGCCCAGTTCAATTTCCGAATATAGCAATCGCTCACTCCAACGACAGAAGGAATTCCTAATCCCAATCAATCACTATGCATACAGCCCCAGATCAAATCAAACCTGCGCATTACGGCACCACAGCCAACAAAGCAACGTCACAACAAAATTCAAACCAAAACTAAAACAACACGCGTACAAACACAACTGGAAATTAGATCCTAGATCAGATCCACAGCACCGCTCGACTCCAACACCATCAGCATTCTCACATTTGACAGCCAACAAACACAACGCAGCACACTACACAGCACACAAAAAAGGAGCTAATAATTAGGGGTGTTTCACTACCTGCAGCTGGAACAGGTAAACACGGAACACGGAGCTTTGGTTTCCGCAGCGGATTAAGCAGCAGAATCTGAATTCGCCATTGACATCTGGAGAGAACCTGCAAACAGCTTTTTCTGAGCGTGAATTCTCTATAATTGGGAACAAAAATAATAATAAAATAACTGCTCGGGTTTTCACTTTTTATACTGCGCCTCTGGGTATACATACACATATATGTATGCATATATGCATGCAATTGTTTATAATTATTCTCTGATTTCTAGATCCGACCCAAACACTGCCTTGTCATTTTTTATTTATTAACTTTTTACCCATTCATCTTTTGCTTTTTACACTTTTGCCATCACATCTCTAAATTAAGTTGTCGTTTGAATTTATTTACTACAGTTTGCTTATTATTTTGTTCAAAAATAAAAGGGACCACTAAAATAGTCATAAATTCTTTTTGAATATAGTTTATGATAGCATATTTGCCAAGGAATTTCCTTTTCAGGGAATCTCAATCAATTTGGTATTTGTGACAAAATTGTTGGTTTTATTTATTTATATAGTAATGAATGAGAGTTCAATTGGTGTACATAGAAAAAAATATTGCAAAGAAAATGTCAAATTTGGCGTCATTAGATCATTAATAAAAAATTGTAGGTTTGGATTATATTTGATGCCAAATGAGGTTAAATGATCTTAGCTTAGGCTATTTTCAATTCAAAAATAGATTTTGTTTAATGGTAGACTTGACTTTATTAGAGCTTTGCCATGGTGCCAAAGACATGCAATATATTTATTAAAAAAACATTGACTATGTTAAGTTATTAAACAAAACCAATTCAAATTTGAAGACATTTAATTTGAGTTTAGTTTGAAATTGGAGATATTTATTACTAACCTCTTTATAAATTTAGACATGATAAGGAGAGCTGTTTCTAACTGTTCATAAATAAGTACCACTATATAGTTTTAAAATAGTACAGCTCAACCTTGCAATAAATGGGTCAAGAATTTGAAAACACAAAATTAATAAATAGCCCAAAAAAATCAAGGTTGGTGACAAGAATCAATATACTACTAATAATGTCCCAAATTTGCACCACCCTACTCAAATAATTTTATGGTTTTTATGAATTTATCTTCTACTTTACTCTACCCAATTGATGATTAAATTAATTAACGATGATGGGGACATCATGAAATTACCCAAAAATATAAACAGTCAAGTTTCCTTTACTTTTTTGAGGTAATAATTAAAAATGGCCACCATAAGGAGTCATTTTCACTTTTTTGCCACAATATTTTGATTTAAGGAAAATAGCCGTTAGAAGGATTTCGGGCCTGAATTTAGGCCATTGGGCTGGAATTCGGGCTGCGATGGCCTAAAAATGGAAATGACTCCTTCTGGTGGCCTATTTTAATTTTTTTGAATTATTTTTTATTTTATTTAATTAAAATAAATAATATGCATTCTGTGTCATTATTTATGTCCTACTGTCTTTTTTTCTTGTTCCAACATTTTTTATTTCCATTTTAAAAATAATTAAATATTAATTACCAAATATACTCATCATTTCGCATTAATAAATAAATATATTAAACTTTCAAGCTCATTACCATTAATAATTCTCATTGAACCTACATACATATATCAGTAAATCACACATAAATAAATAAATTTAAATTATAAATTCATTACAACCACATTATATAAATTCTTAAGCTATATTTTTTAACCCTAATATATCATTGTATTTAATAGGAGTACTAATTATCCCTACATAAAGTACCATGTCTGAAAATTTTGGAATACTTATAATAAAACATGTTTATTTTCTACTTTAGAATTTATCTGAATATGTGTTTGTTCTACTTATTTTATAATATATTTGAATTAATATTTATTTTATTTCTTATATTACTTCATTCGTCACAATATTAGTCTTAAAAAAGTAACTTAAAAATTTATATAATATGATTGTAATGAGTTTATAATTTTAATTTATTTATTTATGTGTGATTTACTGAATGTGGTTGTGGGGTGGACTGTAATTATTAATGGTAGAGGGTAATTTGAAAGTTTAATATATTTATTTATTAATGTAAGATGATGAGTATGTTTGACGATTAATATTTAATTATTTTTAAAATGAAAATGAAATAAAAATATTGGAACAAGAAAAAAAAAGTAGGACATAAATAATGACACAAAATGAGTATTATTTATTTTAATTACATAATAAAAATAATAATTGAAAAAACTAAAATAGACCACAAGAATGAGTCATTTCCATTTTTAGGCCACCAGAATGAGTCATTTCCATTTTTAGGCCTAAAATATTGCCCTTACATTACATACTCTAAAGGGCACGGAAGGTGATGCATTGGAAATATTCTTTAATCTATGGAAATCATTGTTCCAATGTTAAAATTTTGTACTACATTATTATTGAGTCGTCTAAAATTGTTGTTGAAATCATCATTTTCTAATTAGTCTTTTACGTAGCATATTTTATGAACTCAAACTTGACTTATTTTCGAGCACCACCTTGTATGGGAAACAACCGATGGGTCCACGCCATTCATGGAATGGACCCCAACACACGAATGGGTCAGATCATCTGGTGTTAGGGTCCAAAGAGCTTAAAACATTCAGTCATCAACAAGTGAGCTCATTATAGACCCAACAACAACAGTACAGCTTTCTTCAATTTCCTCAACCTGCTCCAATGAAGCAAAGATGGGCGTTTCAACAAAACCAACAACATGGCCCCCACACCAACTAAACAGCTGGAAATTAAATGAGGTGGGTGTAATAGATTTAAACAAAAAGTTCACATACCTCCGGGTGTAGTGCCAAGTTTTTAATCCTACCTGCATCGGCTACAATTTTCAGTGAATCTTCTACCATGGAAGTTCTTGCTGTATCCCAAAAGTGCACCTGATTCAAGATCAGATGTCGCAAACAGCAATAGAGAGTTACAGACATATATCAGCATGGCAGAAGATTTCAGGCCTTAACACTTAAGTTCATTGTGGCAAAATAGTTTACAGACGTTGAAATACCATTTTTGGGAGTAATGGAAGATAAATAAGGTATCATATGGGCCTTTAGTGACACAAATAAGAAACATACAGGAAGCCTATGGGACTGAATATCGTGATGGATTTGGTTGCTTTGTGACATTTAACCAACTTAAAGCAAAAGTGAATCTTTCTATACTGTAGGAGGACTTTGCAGCTCTTGATTGGGAAATAAAAGATGGTAATGTATGCAACAGGATGAAGATGTTTTCCTTGGAGCCTGAATAATCTTCCTCTGCATAGAGAGAATTTAACTGTTTCCTAATTCTCTATTCAAGTAATCCACAAACATCCTCTTAGCACTTTCTGCATCCGATGGTGGTGGTGGACCACTCAAGCTCGATTGCCCAGTTAATTTAATAAAGGTTCGTCTGAGCTTTCGCAGTTCAGGCAGACTGACAGGTCTTGACACATCAATACTTGACAATCCCGGTCCAAGGGACACTCCATTGAGGGGACCTCCCATAGCACGGGATTGCACTTCTACAATCATATTCATTACCTCCAACGTCGCTCTGTCCATCTCATAGAGAGAATTTGCGTCTGTTACCCGGGCATTTTGTGTGGCAATAGTAGGTTGTAAAACCTTTACATCCCTTGTTTTGGAGTCTACCTTTTTTGTCAGGTAAGCGACAGCATCTAATACAGCAGCCGATGATTTTCCAATCCCATCTCTAGAAGGCCATAACTCAAACAATGGCGAGTCCCAACGATTTTTGCTGTCTGGCCTCTCAAACCTTCTCACTAGATCATCAAAGATTTTATCGTCATAAGCAGCCTCTGACCTTTCCCTACGTTCTTCGTTCCATTTTCGACAAACTGTCTCTTCAGCATCACAGTATACAACACAGTATCTAGTTCCAGCTGCCCGAGCTAAACACCATAACTCATATCTGTAACCCTTTATGTTGTTTAAAGAGTCCACAATGATGATGCTATCATTGGACAATGACCTATCAACCTCAGATCTCAGCACACCCCTAAGATTTTTTTCTGCAGGCATGTCTGCATAATGTTGGTTACGAGTAAGGTGAAAGGAAGATTCATTAATGATCCTTACTGATGGTTTGGATTCTGCTTCTTCAAGGGCTTCAGCCAGGATTGCTGCAGCTGTTGATTTCCCACTAGAAGGTTGACCACAGATAACAACCAAAGCCATCTGCCAGAAATTCAATGCTTTCAGTAAGTCTTCAAAGTCACTCACAAATACCAAACCGATCAAATATAACATCATTTTAAATATATTTTCACCATCCCACATAAATATACAAATGCAAAATTTTTTACAAAATTCAATAGATAAGTAATCGTCACCCTATTTAAATTATTTTTCAAAATCATTCATATTCACATTCACTTATATCCCTAAGTAAAATCTATTGCTTCCTATTAGTCCCATATCATATCAATTCATTTAATCATTATATGTTAATATTAGTGGCTCATTATAAAGGGACTGCGGCTTGAGTTGAATAGTGAAAAACCGATGCAATGAGAAAATTGATAAAAATCTGTATCTTTTTCTCTTCAATTTCACCTTTAGTTCCGCTTCTTGCATTAATGTGTACAGTACAAAAATATAAAATAACATAAAAAATCTGCATCGTCATATATGTGTTTTTCTCTTAAACTTTGCCTTTAGTTCTGTTTTTTGTGTTAATTTTTCCAACATAGTATTCAGTAATGCCTAAAAAATCTGAGTGATCATCATATTCATGTCCTTTTCACTTAAATTTAGCCTTTAGCTCTGGTTTTTTTTTCCTTTTCTTTTTTTTTTTGGCACTAAGTTTTACAAACATTATATACTAGTGCCGAAAAAATTTTGTGCCTTTGCATTCGTGTCTTTCTCTTAGGCATGCCTTTAGTTCTGTTTTTGGAGATAACTTTTACACCATTATTATAGTAATGCCTAAAAAAGCTGAGTGGTACAACACAGGAAGGTACAACTTCAGAAATTTTCAGCTATATGCCAAAACGGAGATCAGTTGGCATGTTAAATTGTTAATTATCCTTGGAAATTTCTTCTAAAAAATCACTATTCTCGAGCTTTAGCACTAGGGGCATGGAAAAATTTCATCCATTGAATTAGACTGCTGCTACTATAAAAAGAACTGCATCCACATAAAATTCAGGGACAATATTAGAATTTGTTTCATGTCGTATTGACGTTTTAAAGAACATCTTAAGAGCCTCCAATCAACCCAAAATGTTCTGTGATTTTGGCATATCTTCACTAGTTGCTAAGAATTCGCTATATTCATTTGTCCTCATTCCACATAGTCACAAAGAAACTACCAAATTTCATTGCAACTAACAGCAAGGTAGCCCTAATTTTTCTCCTCCATACAAACGCTTCATAGATATTCACAACCACGCAATCGGTTCTAACTAGGGTTTTGCAGTATCCATAAAAATAAGTAAATAATAATAAAATCAAACAACAAATTAAAAACTGCCAAACTCTATTATTGCACGTGAACAGAAAAATAACTTAATAGAGCAATCGATTAAGCGAAAGGATATAAATATATGTATAAGGATATACTTACCCCCTGGCCTTGTCCTCAATCTCACCCACCCCTCTATCTTATGAAACGATTCAAGAAGCAGACAAGAAACTGAAGGAGAAATCTAAAACTGAAACTGAAGCCAGAATTCAGCCGGATTGCGATCGGAGATGCAAGTAATGATCTCGGCGGAGAATGGAAGTGGAGACGACGAGGAATTGGGGCTGAGGAGCTTAGGGAGGGTTAGCTGTTTGGGCTTTTCTACAAACTACAAATGACAAAGGTGGACTTTATGGAGGAAAAGAAATTTAAGCCAAGATATTGGGCTAGCCCATCTTAAATTATTCAGTTATAGAATTCGAATGTTTTGTTTGGGAGAAAACTCTTGATTAACTTTTCAAACTAAAAAAAAATAATACTAGTAATACGTAAAAGAGAACATTTCTGAAGAAAAATGTTGCAATTGTTTAACATAAAAAAACTTTTTATTACGAAAATATTGGATAATTCCTTGCGTTCCAATTGTTAATTGGGGTGGAAAAGGGAATATTGGCGAAAAGTGTTTTCAAATGTGGAATTGTTTAACATAAAAATCAACTATTTATTATCAAACTATTTTGATGAGTACTTAGAGGGTGTTTGGATAAGCTGCGAGAAAATAGATTATCTGCTTATTGCATTTTAAAAACGCAAATAATCAGTTTAACCGCTAAAAAAATGTGCTGCAAACCTGATTATTTGCGTTTTGAAAACGCAATAATCAAATAATCTATTTTATATCGCTAATACAAACACCCTCTTAGTCAAGTGATCAAGTCTCCACCTCCTAATCTTAAATTGGATATTCGATTCTCCACCCGGCCTATATATCTATCCTTTATCTCTTTATAATTTTTTTTTTCGCTCGACAGCTAATGAAGGCTAGGAAACAAAGGAAAAAGAAGAAAATCTCTTTATAATTTGTAGCGTATTGTCAATTTTTAACATTTTAGAATTTGATTATGATTACAGAATATTTGAAAGATATTTTGTAGGTACTAATAAGTTAAAGGATTCGTATTAAATATGTCTGGTGTAACGTATGCAGATATTCAATTAATTAATTAATATATGTATTGAATGAAATATATAATAGACAAAATCATTAATGAGGTGATAGTGTAAATTTAAAGTATCAAATATTAATAGGTCTTAGTTTTAAGTTTTCGACTAGAAATTACACGGCACTCGACTGAACTGCTAATGGTAATTAAGATATTATATTGGTACAATTTTTTTTTTTTTTTGTTAAACATTGACACTCATGTGACGGCAAAGGTGTATGAGAGCCCAAGCCACAGACATTACAAATGGGGATAAAGAGTAGTGATAGAGAGCCTGGTGACAATTGAACCATCAACCATAAGATTGGAAGTTAGGAGACATAACCACTAAGCTTCGTCCCCATTCCCTAATTTTACAATTAGGTAAATGATATGATTCAAATGAATTGTTTTGTACAATAAGGGTTTGAAGCGATGAGCTCAGATTTACATATATGTCAACTTAAAATATGAAAACTTTTAGTTAAATTCTCATGCTAAAAAATATTTTAACAATTAAATACGTGTCATTCTTTATCTTGATTTACATAAGATGGGTTTTTAATCAAAGTTTGATGGGCAATCAATATTTCTTGTGATAACATTCATGTTGTTGACTTTCCCTTTTTTTTTTTTTGTTACAATTGGTTAAGTTATTTGTTATACAAATGTTTTGTATAGTTAATTATTTTTAATTATATCAAATACAATATTTTTCGATCATGTGAGTCAAGAGTATGAGACTAAAAAATTAGTTGAGGATAGTAGATTCTGTTAAATACGCATGCATTTATTAAATGCATGAATATATGAATGCCCTGTTCATATGCACGAAAGTTTTGCACCAAGTCCATTAATGTGGCTGTACACATTGATGTTGTAACGCCCCGAAAATTCAAACCTGATTTTCGCAAGCATTACCGCTGTACTAACTATCCTAAACTAGTGGCCAGCTAATTTAAAACAGCTAGTACAAGACTGAGTAAACCTAAAGTGATCATCTGATTAATCCAGTTTAATGCGGAAACTAAAACAAATAAAATACACAAGCACATAGGAGGTCCCACCATAATAATCAAATAAACATTCCAGCAGCTCATCCAGACTGCAAGCCTCTCAAACAGCATACCAATATCTCAAACAGGGCTACCAGCCCAAAGCTGTAAATCACATAAGGCCACCGACAGACAGTATATAAATCTCAGGCTCACAGGCCTCAACCAGCATTAGTCCAAATACCGACCACAGATAGTCTTATAGTATCACATAACCACGTAAAGATAGACATAAAAGTCCTATCTATGTGATCTCTCAATACCCTCAAACCCAGTCATGCTCCAGTACCTCCAGCAGGATCTATAAAACAGACAAAGCAAAGGGGTCAGCACAAGTACTGAGCAAGGTCATGCGTGCAGGGGTTTATAGGGGGATAAAATATAATAATAAACAGATAACAAAAGAAGCAGATAAAACATCACACCGTCCCATACCGGTGCTTCAACCACAAACATACAATTTATGCAAACATCACACCGTCCCATACCGGTGCTTCAACCACAAACATACAATTTATGCAAGTGATGCATGGCCTAACATACACCTATCTACCCTATATGCAAATGCAATGATTATGCCTAGCCGGCACCTAAAAACCCGGGCGGTATGAACCCACGGGTGAGGATATCATCAACTCCAACCACTTACAGGGTAACATACACCATCCCCGCAGGGATCCGCAATCGCGCCAGCCGCAGGTGAATATCATATCGCAGGCATCACAACCCAAATGTATATATGCCCAGGACGGATAGATTCTCTTACATGCCCAGCATAGCTCGAAAGCATGTCATACCGAGAATCCCCATATCCTCGAAAGCATAATCATATGACGGATAGATTCTCTTGCATGCCCAGCATAGCTCGAAAGCATGTCATACCGAGAATCCCCATATCCTCGAAAGCATAATAACCAATAATCCAGGCATAACAGCCAATCACAGGCATAACAGCCAAATATCCAGGCATAACAGCCAAAATCCACCCCGCATGGCCATCGGGACTCAACAACACCTATTGTTACGTATCTGCACACTCATACCACTGTTGGGTATTCACCGTTATGCAACTCTGCAGAAACCACAACACAAAGAAAACAGGAGCACATAACAAAAAAATATATGCGGATAACAATAATACACAAAGTATAAGACAAATGGAGAAGACAACAAACAAATAAGAGATATGAATCTCAGATGATGTCGATCAATCTTCAGGGCTCAGGACCAATCCCCAATTAATTGCACCAAGCAACACGCATTGATCACCAAGATCCTGCAACACATAGAGACAACAGTCTCAAACACGTCACAATGGTAAGGTCACTCAGATTTCTCACTGGCTCACTGGAGGTCTTCCTCACACACTCAGATAACTCACACACTCATGTGTAGTTTGCTCACTCACTCGGATAACTCACACACTCACTCACTGAGAGGCTATTGTGGTGGTTTTGCTACATTGATAGGATTGTCGTATTGGTGGTTTGGCCAGTTTGTGGGATTGCCGGATTCCACACTGGTTGCTCTAACGGGGTGACTAATTTATAGGAGAGCGCACAGAGGCATGGCTACAAGAAAGTCACAAGGGGAGAGGGTGTCTGGCACAAAGGCAGAGGTCGGGCGCATGCGCCGAAAAGCGGTAGGGTGGCGTTAGGGTGGCGGCAGGCGTGCGTAATAAATTGGGAGCAGATTGAGGAGTGATACACGGGAGACAACATATTCTAACTTAGCAGGCTATGGCTAGGCTAAGGCTAAGGGGAGTGTTTGAGACCGATGATTGCCCCCGATGAGTGGGTTTCACAAGGGCTCTAGTGTGCTTGTGCTTATGCACAAGGTGGTATGTGCCACAATTTTTACATACTCCACCTTGGCACATATACCGTCACTTAGATGGGGGGGTCAATTAAAACACATAGGTTCATCATCGCCCTACAGCTTTCTCCCTGCACAAAGCAAAAGAAAGCAAATATAAAGTCAGTCACAAAGAAAATTTGCACCTAGCAAACATGCATTTAACTAATAAATGCATCAACACAAAGTTTAAAAAATATAAGAGATCTCACCACATAGTATTACATTACTACACACAAAGTGAGTAAACAAAATCCACAAAGTAAAAGTTTCACATAATAAACAATAGACACACAGTATAATAGCATCAAGCATGCACAAAGCTAAAAACACATAACCTAGCACACAGTATGTGACACAAAGCCAAATAACACAAAGTATACTACACAAGGCCAATTAACACAAAGAAATAAACATAATGGGTACCCAGCACAAAGCTCAACAAATAATCTAGCACAAAGCTAATCACAGAGATACTAGCACAAAGCTAAACACAAAGACACATAGCACATAGCTCCACCTAGAATGATATTATCTCAATTATCAAATTTTCTTCATCACAAAGATTGATTATCACCCAGATTTCATAATTTCATCATCACAAAGATTTTAACAATTTTCAAAAAAATATATGCACAAAGCATATTGAAAAACATGAGATAACACATAGTGAGGCACAAAGCAAACTAAAAAAAAAAAGGGTTTCATGTTTTAATTCTAATTTTCAACAAATGAAAAATTAACACACAAAGTTCCACATAACCCATTTCAAAAAATTCTTTACACAGGGTAAATCAAATTTTTCACAACTCATGTTTTCCTCCACCCTAAACAGGATTACCAACAAATTCATTTTTATGCAACAAATGCAGAGAATAACTAGGCACATAATCACATAGATTATCATCACATGCTCCACCTTAAACTTAACCACATCAGAAACATATTCATGAAAGGATTTTTCAATTTTTTAAGGTAGAAACTCACATAGAAATAATAGCCTTGGTTAATTTTAAAACAAAAACACATCTCATTTTAGTTTTCCAATCTGCAAAATGATTTTAAATATTGAAAATTGCAACACAAATCACATAGAGAATAAATCATACATATGCAATCACACAGATATCCAAATTTCACATAGACCACAAAGATAATTAAACACAAAGTTATACTGTAAATTCACAAAGAATTTTAATAATTGAACAAGCACTGCCTGAGCGGGAATGTCTCGAATCTATTCCCGACTTACAACACAGAGATAATGAGGAGCACCCAGCTCTCAATTTTTCCACGAACACACTGCTCCATTTCTTTAAGCACCCAGCATTCATTTGGGAATTAATAGCACACAGCTTCTACACTGCTTCCTCTCAAAGCACTTAGCTATCCTCTACTTCACAGGTAATCCTAAGCACAAAGCTTCTGCACTGCTTCCACGTTTTAATTCTCACTACCCCAATTTATTTCTTCATCTTCGCTGTCTTGTTCACATTTATTTCTCTCAACCGCCCCACTTTCTCTCATTCAATGTGAAAGCATAGCAGCAGTAGTACACATTCTCCTCCAAGCACACAGCTTAATATTTAAATTCCATTTAATAATTTCTGGGTGTACTCCTACACCACTTTAAAATTGATTTGGCATATTGGTAGCCATTCTTCACAGCATGCAGCTGCATCAATTTCTTTGAATTTTTCACAGCCAAAAATAGCCTCAATTATTTCTTCAGCACACAGCTTCATCAATATGTTTCTCTTGTCTTCCACACAGCAGCAATTTCTCCTCCTCACATAAAGAGCAACAATAACCAGCATCAATAAATGATTTCCTCTCAGATTCCTTTCACAAATTATTGTTGTCTTCTTTCTGCTCCACACATTCCAATAATAACCCACTCTTCAAGCACAAAGCTTCAAATTAACTGAAAGGAATTCCCACAAAGAATCCACAGAAAATTCAAGCACACAGCCTCTGTGGAGCAGCAACACGGTGGAGGGAAATCGGCGAACGGAGCTCTGGCGGTGACGCTCGATGGTTCACGCAGGGGCGATGGCGGCGCTGGGCGGTGGTCGTTCGGCAGCTTCACGGAGAGCAAGAGTGAACGGCGGAGGCAAGGCAGCGATGACGGCTGAGGCGTGGGCAGCGGTGGTCGCGACGAACTGGAGGTGAAGGGGCGGTGCCCGTCCGCGGGTGGGCACGACAGCGGACGACGCGAACGGCGGAGTGTCTGCACAAAGCAGTGTTGGGAAAGCTGCTCCGGAATTGGCAGCAGATTTGTTGCACACAGCAGCGGAGGGGCGCCGACGATGCGCACAGAAGCGACGGCGGCGAGCGTGGCGGAGGCGATGGACGCTGGATTCACAAAGGAGAAGAGACCGGGCTTGTGTCGTTCTGTAGAAAGGGGCAGATCTGGAACGGGCTTCAGATCTGAAAAATGGTTCATTCTTTTGTACCCTGTTGTTCTCCAATTTTTGTTCTATAATCCTTGAATTGGTTTTCTGTTTGGATCGATTTCTCCACGAAGGCTCTGATACCACTGTTATGTGATTTGCTCTGATACCACTGTTACGTATCTGCACACTCATACCACTGTTGGGTATTCACCGTTATGCAACTCTGCAGAAACCACAACACAAAGAAAACAGGAGCACAAAACAAAAAATATATGCGGATAACAATAATACACAAAGTATAAGACAAATGGAGAAGACAACAAACAAATAAGAGATATGAATCTCAGATGATGTCGATCAATCTTCAGGGCTCAGGACCAATCCACAATTAATTGCACCAAGCAACACGCATCGATCACCAAGATCCTCCAACACATAGAGACAACGGTCTCAAACACGTCACAAAGGTAAGGTCACTCAGATTTCTCACTGGCTCACTGGAGGTCTTCTTCACACACTCAGATAACTCACACACTCATGTGTAGTTTGCTCACTCACTCGGATAACTCACACACTCACTCACTGAGAGGCTATTGTGGTGGTTTTGCTACATTGATAGGATCGTCGTATTGGTGGTTTGGCCACACTGGTGGGATTACCGGATTCCACACTGGTTTGCTCTAACGGGGTGACTAATTTATAGGAGAGCGCACATAGGCATGGCTACAAGAAAGTCACAAGGGGAGAGGGTGTCTGGCACAAAGGCAGAGGTCGGGCGCATGCGCCGAAAAGCAGTAGGGTGGCGTTTGGGTGGCGGCAGGCGTGCGTAATAAATTGGGAGCAGATTGAGGAGTGATATACGGGAGACAACATAGTCTAACTTAGCAGGCTATGGCTAGGCTAAGGCTAAGGGGAGTGTTTGAGACCGATGATTGCCCCTGATGAGTGGGTTTCACAAGGGCTCTAGTGTGCTTGTGCTTATGCACAAGGTGGTATATGCCACAATTTTTACACCTATGAAGGCTGCCCGACCAGACATTTCCAAAATGTCCATCCATCCATAATGCAATATCATGCATTATAATAACCACCCCAAAAGGGTAACAAACATAACAGTCAATAATACACCCCGCAGGGCCATCCAGACTCAACAACACCTGTGAAGGTTGGCCGATCAATCATAAACGTCATAATAACCCATCGGGTTAATAACCATCAATTTCAATGCAATAACATGCATATGAAAATAACATGATAATCAAGAATTACCTTCGCAAGGTTCGCCTGTTCCACAATACCATATAAACATCCCGCGTACCTTTCAAAGCTAAGACAACATCCCGACACAACATAATGAGTGTCATTTCACCACATGAGTATGAACCTCATGTCCCAACAGGTTGTAACGTTATATTCACGACCTCCATGAGTTATATACACATTCCCAAATTTCAAAACACCGCAAGGAAATCATAATTCATTCATTAGAGCGAGGAGTTCGACAAGAACACACGAATAGGCATTCATCACCATCCAATAAGCGATATGATAACCCGATAAGCATCTCATCATCTAAATTATCATACCATAAGCTTAAACCCTCATAAATATTGTGAATAATAAACCTGCGAATCAAACGGAAGAAAAATCGAGCAAAAACTCCAATATCATCCAAAAATCACCCCAACACACACAATAATGCAAGCATAACCCTTGCCTTAAATGAGTGATGATCCACAAGCTTTAATAACAGCTTCCAAGCCTTCCAATCACCAACAGTAAGATAAGTCTCCTCAATCAAGATCCAAACTCCAATTGAAGATTTACACCTTCATTTCAAGCCGGTCTCAAGTTATAGTGTGAATCACCCACTTGATTTGGCACTAAAATCCTCAATTTCTCAAGAATTTCAAGATCCCCAATTTGCCTCTTACATAGTGACGGAAATGGAGAAGTAATTGACAATGAAATGGATTTCCTAACCCAAAAATCTGATTTGTAGGCTCAATAATTGCCTCGGGCCGGGCCAAGGGTTGCGGGTCGGGCCTAAAGGTAAGTAATTGGGCTGGGCTCTCAAGTATTGGACCAAATACACCTTAATTCTTCAACTTGAGCACTTGAGCTCTTATTAATTTGTGTGTTTGCTACCCACTTATTCATCCACTTAAATATAATAACTCTTCTACAAAATAATATATATTATTTATCTCTATTAATTAAATACAATTAATTAAATTAATTATGCATTAATTAATCGGGATGTTACAATCTCTCCCCCTTAGGATCATTTTGTCCCCGAAATGCATAATAAATCACATGATCATCAATGAACAATCAAGGGGAGAATGTTACTTCATTATGAAGAAGTAAAAATCAAAGTCTGGCTACTTCAGTTTCATATGCTCCCCAGTTTCTCCAAATAACATCTTCAGCTCCGTGTCTAGACCACAACACCTTAACCATCAACATGGTTTTATTCCTCGGAACCTCATCATTTGTATCAATCACCCGATCTGGAACTCCTCGAACTTAAGACTATCATCCAATTCAACTTTATCAAGCTGAATGATCTTATCTGGATCAGACAGAAACTTCCTGAGTTGGGAAGTATGGTATGGAACACATCATGAGCTCGACCCACTTCTGCTGGCAAAGCCAACATATACGTCACTTTCCCAACCATCTCAACAATCTCATAGGACCCAATATATCTCGGAATCGGCTTGGCTTCTTACCAAATCGGCGTACCCCTTTCATAGGCGATACCTGAAACAACACACAATCTCTAACCTCAAGATCTACAAGGCGACGAGCTAAATCAGCATTGCTCTTATGTCGGTCTTGAGCTTCTTTCATCCGATCCCTTTGATTCTTCAATTACCTCAGGACCTATATTTACCCGATCTGCTGGATCATTTCAGCACAAGGGACTCATGCACTTCCTCCCATATAGTGTCATTAGATTTTCAAAACATGAACTACCGCTTCCGTCTCCAAATCATGCGTCGGGTAGTTCTATTGATCACCTTCGCATTCTGCATCAACACACCGCCCAAACTTTTAAGTGAGGTGTTGGTGAAAACTTCGTACTCACCTAACTCATCAGGTAGAGTCAATACAAGTGCCTTTATCATTTCATTCTTCCAAAGTTTGAACGCTTGCTCACAATCATCATCCCACAGGAATCTGACATCGTTATACAACAATCTCATCTGAGGTCTAGCAATGCTAGAAAATCCCTCAATAACATGATGTAGTAACCAACAAGATCCAATAAACTCCGGATCTTCCCCACATTCTTATTAACAGACAACACTAAAGCTCCCCAAAGCAACTAATCGACTAAATATGCTCTTTACTGGTTAGCTCATCCAACTGAGCCACTTATAAGGAGCCTTAGAAGTAGAAGCTGCATCAGGCATCAGCTCAATAGTAAAATCAATCTTCCAGACAGGTAGGAGACTAGGAATTTCATCAGGAAATATATCCCCAAACTTAGATACAACCGGGACATTCGAGGTAGCTAGAACCACTACTCGAAGATCCTTCATTTGCCACAGGGAGAAAACAACCCCTGGATATCAAATCACAAAATGAAGCAACAGAAACCACACTAATAGCAGGTGGAATCAAATCAGGTCAATAAGAAACATACTTACCCAAAGGATTCCAAAAAGGATATTCTAGGAACACCACAATCAATCACAGCACGATGGCGAGACAACCAATCCATGCCAAGTATCACATCAAAATCAACCAGGCCAAAGACCATCAGTTCAGCCCTGAATTCAAAATCCTCGATGCACAACACAAAATCTTGCCACATATGATCACTTTAAACAATATCGCCCAAAGGCAGAGACTAGCATGTGGTAGGGCACTAACAGTCCTACTCCAGGCTCACGAATGAAATTCAGAGTCTCAAAAGAACATGAGACTCTAGAGTCAAACACAGTAACCGTAATACAATTGCAACATTAATAATTCCCATAACAGGGAAACAAGCTTGCCTCTCAACCAGAGAGTCAAAGAGAAACACTCACGGTACAAGAATTTAAAACACTTACTAAAACGTTATCCGATCAACATAACGTTTCCATCACATACAGGCAATATACTTGGCAAGTCCTCATAGATCGACCTTGCCCTATATGCTATGACAGTCCCATATCGTACATATCTTGTCATGCAGAACAGCCACCCGGCCTCGTATACGATGTAAACACCCAACGATCGAATAATAATCACACGTTCTATCGATTGACCCCATAGTCAATCATGTGTCTTGTCACACAATTATTCTGTCTGAATAACCCAACTATACTCTCACTAACATAGATTACATTGGGTTTCCATCGTATTTCATAAACCAATGATATGCTACTGTTAATCTCACCCAAGTTTGTTATCCCACTACGGAGACTTGAAAGTTGCATCTCACTCTCTGGGGTACTTTAAACCCCTCTAGATATCACCCACAAGATTGCTTTCTATTAGAACACCATTCAAATAGCTCGACTCCCAAGAACCAACCTTTCATTTCAGACGTGGGTTGGTCTTAATCACAACTTTAACAAACAATGTTAGCAGAAATCACCAATCGTATACAAAGCAGTACATATAAATGACAAAATTAAATAACCGATCAACAGTCATTCATAGTTCTCAATAACTGTGAGATAACAAGGATCCTGACTGGAGTACCACGGTTCCCTCACAATTCCCCAACTGTGAATTAACCTGGTGTGCGCAGAAATAATCAGATATAATAAAAATACAATTCTATACTATATGTACTCCGCACACAACTCACCACCTATGTCTACACAAGTTTTAATAAGATAATAGAGCACACAGGCTCTGATACCACTCTGCAACGCCCCGAAAATTCAAACCTGATTTTCGCAAGCATTACCGTTGTACTAACTATCCTAAACTAGTGGCCAGCTAATTTAAAACAGCTAGTACAAGACTGAGTAAACCTAAAGTGATCATCTGATTAATCCAGTTTAATGCGGAAACTAAAACAAATAAAACACATAAGCACATAGGAGGTCCGACCATAATAATTAAATAAACATTCGAGCAGCTCATCCAGACTGCAAGCCTCTCAAACAGCATACCAATATCTCAAACATGACTACCAGCCCAAAGCTGTAAATCACATAAGGCCACCGGCCGACAGTATATAAATCTCAGGCTCACAGGCCTCAACCAGCATTAGTCCAAATAACAACCACAGATAGTCTCATAGTATCACATAACCACGTAAAGATAGACATAAAAGTCCTATCTATTTGATCTCTTAATACCCTCAAACTCAGTCATGCTCCAGTACCTCCAGCAGGATCTATAAAACAGACAAAGCAAAGGAGTCAGCACAAGTACTGAGCAAGGGCATGCGTGCAGGGGTTTATAGGGGGATATAATATAATAATAAACATATAACAAAAGAAGCAGATAAAACATCACACCGTCCCATACCGGTGCTTCAACCACAAACATACAATTTATGCAAACATCACACCGTCCCATACCGGTGCTTCAACCACAAACATACAATTTATGCAAACATCACACCGTCCCATACCGGTGCTTCAACCACAAACATACAATTTATGCAAGTGATGCATGGCCTAACATACACCTATTTACTCTATATGCTAATACAATGAATATGCCTAGCTGACACCTAAAAACCCGGGCGGTATGAACCCACGGGTGAGGATATCATCAACTCCAACCCGTTATAGTGTAACATACACCATCCCCGCAGGGATCCGCAATCGCGCCAGCCGCAGGTGAATATCATATCGCAGGCATCACAACCCAAACGTATATATGCCCAGGACGGATAGATTCTCTTGCATGCCCAGCATAGCTTGAAAGCATGTCATACCGAGAATCCCCATATCCTCGAAAGCATAATCATATATACGCCCAGGACGGATAGATTCTCTTGCATGCCCAGCATAGCTCGAAAGCATGTCATACCGAGAATCCCCATATCCTTGAAAGCATAATAACCAATAATCCAGGCATAACAGCCAATCACAGGCATAACAACCAAATATCCAGGCATAACAACCAAAATCCACCCCGCATGGCCATCGGGACTCAACAACACCTATGAAGGCTGCCCGACCAGACATTTCCAAAATGTTCATCCATCCATAATGCAATATCATGCATTATAATAACCACCCCAAAAGGGTAACAAATATAACAGTCAATAATACACCCCGCAGGGCCATCCAGACTCAACAACACCTGTGAAGGTTGGCCGATCAATCATAAACGTCATAATAACCCATCGGGTTAATAACCATCAATTTCAATGCAATAACATGCATATGAAAATAACATGATAATCAAGAATTACCTTCGCAAGGTTCGCCTGTTCCACAATACCATATAAACATCCCGACACAACATAATGAGTGTCATTTCACCACATGAGTATGAACCTCATGTCCCAACAGGTTGTAACGTTATATTCACGACCTCCATGAGTTATATACACATTCCCAAATTTCAAAACACCGCAAGGAAATCATAATTCATTCATTAGAGCGAGGAGTTCGACAAGAACACACGAATAGGCATTCATCACCATCTAATAAGCGATATGATAACCCGATAAGCGTCTCATCATCTAAATTATCATACCATAAGCTTAAACCCTCATAAATATTGTGAATAATAAACCTGCGAATCAAAAGAAAGAAAAATCGAGCAAAAATTCCAATATCATCCAAAAATCACCCCAACACACACAATAATGCAAGCATAACCCTTGCCTTAAATGAGTGATGATCTACAAGCTTCAATAACAGCTTTCAAGCCTTCCAATCACCAACAGTAAGATAAGCCTCCTCAATCAAGATCCAAACTCCAATTGAAGATTTACACCTTCATTTCAAGCCGGTCTCAAGTTATAGTATGAATCCCCCACTTGATTTGGCACTAAAATCCTCAATTTCTTTAGAATTTCAAGATCCCCAATTTGCCTCTTACATAGTGACGGGAATGGAGAAGTAATTGACAATGAAATGGGTTTTCTAACCCAAAAATCTGATTTGTAGGCTCAATAATTGCCTCGGGTCGGGCCAAGGGTTGCGGGTTGGGCCTAAAGGTAAGTAATTGGGCTGGGCTCTCAAGTATTGGACCAAATATACCTTAATTCTTCAACTTGAGCACTTGAGCTCTTATTAATTTGTGTGTTTGCCACCCACTTATTCATCCACTTCAATATAATAACTCTTCTACAAAATAATATATATTATTTATCTCTATTAATTAAATACAATTAATTAAATTAATTATGCGTTAATTAATCGGGATGTTACAGATGTAGTCAAAACACATGTATCACGACAATGAATGCCGTGAATACCTTGTCCACCAAAAGGTCCAACTGAGTTGGCTACTCCGTATTATAAATGTATGACCCATGCAGAATGAAAATGAAAAAAGCAATTCTATCTTTTTCTATTGCTCTCTCGCATTTATTGAATCCCCATCCAATCCTTATTTTCTGCATTTACTATCCATCTCTTCCTCTCTCACACTCTCTCCTGCATAATCCCACTACACATATATATACATATACATCTCATACATACTTCATATTGTTATATATATAATCTACAACACGTTATCAGCACGAGAAGACCCGAAGGGTTTAAATTACCTGAGTCTTGCAACTCAAAACCCAGAGAAACTTATTCCATCAAATTACAAAAATCATTGTATGGGCTCAAGCAATCTGGCCGAATGTGGTATAACCGCCTCAGTGAAAGTTTGATAAATGAAGGTTATACAAATGACCCTATCAATCCTTGTATTTTTATAAAGAAAAATGGGTCAGAATTTGTGATCGTCGCAGTCTATGTTAACGATTTAAATCTAATTGGAACTCCTGAAGAGTTGAAAAAGGCGATTGAATATCTGAAAAAGGAGTTCGAAATCAAGGATTTTGGGAAAATAAAATTTTGCCTTGGCCTACAAATTGAGCATTTGGAGAAAGGCATATTCGTTCATCAATCAGCTTATACCCAAAAGGTATTAAAGCAATTTCGAATGGATTATGCTCATCCGCTAAATAATCCAATGGTCGTTCGAACACTTGATCCTGCAAAGGATCCATTTAGGCCAAAAGAAAATGGTGAAGAGCAACTTGGCCCAGAAATGCCATATTTAAGCGCAATTGGCGCTTTAATGTATCTTGCAAATAGCACGCGACCTGATATCGCTTTTGCAGTCAATTTACTCGCAAGATTCAGTTCTTGCCCTACTCAACGACATTGGAAGTGCATAAAGCACATTTTTCGGTATCTCCAAGGAACAGTTGATCTTGGGTTATTTTACCCAAAAGACTCTCGACATGAGTTAATCGGCTATGCCGATGCAGGTTATTTTTCAGATCCACACAAAGCTAAATCTCAGACAGGCTATATCTTTACTTGTGGCGAAACTGCTATCTCTTGGAGGTCAATGAAGCAGACTTTAACTGCTACTTCTTCTAATCATGCCGAGATATTAGCAATCCATGAGGCAAGTCGAGAATGCGTTTGGTTGAGGTCAATGACTCAACATATATTGAGGAGTTGTGGTTTAATCATTGGACCACAAATGCCCCCAACAATTTTATTTGAAGATAATTCAACTTGTATAGCCCAGTTGAAAGGGGGTTATATTAAAGGAGATAGAACGAAACATATTTCACCAAAGTTCTTCTATACTAATGATCTTCAAAAGAATGGTGAAATTGATGTGCAGCAAATTCGATCAGAAAATAATTTAGCAGATCTATTTACCAAGGCATTGCCGACTGCAACATTCGAGAAGCTCGTGAAGAAAATTGGAATGCGGCGGCTTCGAGATTTAAAATGATATCCAAATCAAGGGGAGCACTGGATACAAGAATACTGTACTCTTTTTCCTTCACTAGGATTTTTTTCCCATTGGGTTTTTTCCTAGTAAGGTTTTAACGAGACATATTCTTTATATCGAGGACATTCAAGGGGGAGTGTTAAATACGCATGCATTTATTAAATGCATGTATATATGAATGCCATGTTCATATGCACGAAAGTTTTGCACCAAGTCCATTAATGTGGCTGTACACATTGATGCAGTCAAAACACATGTATCACGACAATGAATGCCGTGAATACCTTGTCCACCAAAAGGTCCAACTGAGTTGGATACTCCGTATTATAAATGTATAACCCATGCAGAATGAAAATGAAAAAAAAACAGTTCTATATTTTTTCTAGTGCTCTCTCGCATTTATTGAATCTCTATCCAATCCTTCTTTTCTGCATTTACTATCAATCTCTTCCTCTCTCACACTCTCCCCTGCATAATCCCACTACACACATATATACATATACATCTCATACATACTTCATATTGTTATATATATAATCTACTACAGATTCTAATTATTTTGAACATGGAGGATTTATTTTTATTTTTTTTCTAAGGACACTAAAGCGTAGCTAAAGAGAATTCTGAGAAAAGCTAAAGCAAGAGGACAAAGGGAGAGGAAAGCAAAAAAGAACACATAACTACTGCAACTAACGATGGGGACGCCAAACTCCCATCATCAAGTGGAAAGGCCCACACAGTGAAGAATCCAAGCGCTCAGAAACCTCGGCCAAAGAATCGGCACAAAGTTGCAAAATAATATGAATTCTAGATCCTTACGACTGCATTCAAATTCGTCATGGAATGCAAAATAAATATGTTTGATCAGATGGGTTTTTGAGCCATGAATTATAACCTAATTGAAAATATTTAAATTCAAATACGTCAATCAAAATGAGTTTCAAGGACCTTATAAATTTTTAAAAATAAAAAGTTTGATTAAGGGTCTGTTCTGCATGCAACTTTTGAAAGCTTTCGGGAGCTTTTGGTAATTTTAGCTTTTATTTCAAAACAAAAGCCCCATTATGTATTGTACACTAGCTTGTGAGAACTTTTTGGAGCTTTTGGAAGCTTCTTTTCAGAAGCCACAAGAGGTAGCTTTTGGGAGCTTTCAGAAGCTACTTTCCAAATTTATTAATTTTTCTCTTCAAATTATAATTTTTGACAGCTACAGCTACTTGTACCAAACACTTATGCAAAAACTGATAGCTACAGCTCCCACACCTCCCAACACCTCCCAACAGCTACAACTCCCTATAGCTGCAGCTATAGCTCGACGTGCAGAACGGACCCTAACCAACCTTAAGAAACACCAACCGCAGTTGATTTATGTGGTATGAAATTTTATCACTTTATGGAAAAATACAAAAATTTCGAATTTAAACATTTGTACTGCAGAATTCTGCTCTGAAACGGATACTTGCCCCATAATAATCTCTTTATAATTTTATTTTGCAAAATTTTATAGGTTTTACAATGATCACAGTCTTACAAATTAGTCAAGTCAAACATTCTTTTTAGCCAATAATATAACAAAATCCATTTAGATGGACTCTTGAAAATTTGTTTTATCTTTTTTCTTTTCCTTGAAATCTTTATGAGTTTTATGAGTTTTGAAGGGGCTTTTGTAAAAATAAATAAATAAAAATATCATGTAAAATTTTATTTTTATAAATAATGTTCGAGTGTCAAATAAGTAGTGGGAGATCATGACAAGTAAAAAATTAAAGCGGAGAAAGAGAGAGTGAGGTGCCAATTTGAATCCCGAACTATAAAGTTGGAAATTGAAGAATTTCAAGTGTCAAAATGGTACTAATAAATAAGGCCGAAATTCATTACTTTTTAATTATAGGTGTCAAAATGGTATTAATAAATAGTTTTTCCTATTTCTAACCATCTATATACTCTATACCTTATCTTTTTCTAATTAAAAATCCTATATCATCCCCAATAAAAGCTCTACTGGTAGTATAAAAATTAATAATTTAAAACAAACAATTATTTATAAATAAAAAATGTATCATTAAATAACATTTGTTTAAAAATATTCTTTTATATTTTATAAATACATTTTTTTCCTTACCATTACTAATTGGTTTGAATTGTAAATGGATAAAACAATTTCATAAAAGTTAGGACATGCTTGTTAACCTCTTAACTGAATGTTTCATAGGGCGAAACAAATATACCCTTAGTTTTGGCCTCTAAGAGATTTTAGAAATTTTTTTGATTAAAACAATATTGACATACTTCCTCCGTCTTGTTAGAATTGTTTTTACTTTTTGACACTATTCTCTGTTTAAGTTTAATTTAAATTTTTATCATAGTTACTAGCACACCAGCCCGCGCAATGCGCGGGAAGTAAAATTTATATTTTTTAAGAAAATAGCATAATAATTTAAAAGTTCAAATATTCTATTTTCTAAACTTAATTTGGTCATGTCCATTTCCGACCACATATTATTAAGAAAAAAGGTGAGAAAAACGATCATAAAAAATATTAGTCGTACCATAAAAATGTAAAGTAAAATTTCCCACCTGCAGAATGGTGTGTATGAGCTTTTGTGTGATGCGCGAGATGGTTTATGTGATGTTTAGATAATGGGTGATGGATTGCACAATTATGACATGATTAAGTACTGGGAACAGAATAATGATTCCGAACATCACAAAAATTATACTTCTCATTACGCCTACACATGCAGGCAGCATATTGTCCGCACGCTAACTATATTGAAATATCCTTACCAAAACGTTTATAAAATAAAAGACTGTATGATAGTCATTCACCATAATTTACATGAGATAAACAAATTGTTAGAGCACACTTTACATTACATAGGATGAATGTATTTCACCTTAAAAATTCAACATAAAATTTATGACATACAGGCCAATATATTTTCCTAATTTTGTTCTTTAATTAATTTAGACCATAATTTAGTTTTACTTACTTAAATAAAATTAATAAATCTTTATCTTCTATAATAAATAAAACTAAATCTTATAATACTAAAGGCGGTGTATTCAATCCGGACTCTATAGGATTTTTAAAGACTTTTAAAGTTGGTGTGTATTCAATTCAGATTTTAAAGTCTTTAAAAATTTTGAGGTATTCAATGCAGATTTAAAAAAGTCTTTAAAAATCTAGGTGTATTCAATACATATTTTAAAAAATCTTTAAAAATTTTGAGGTATTCAATAGTTCATGGATTTTAAATCTTTATAGATTTTAATGGATTTTTTAAAAAAATATAACTAAACAAAATCTATCTAAACAATCCAAGATTTCTAAATACGGATAGTAGGGGGTATCCACTCCCTATGGCCATGTTCACTGATGACTCCCAAGAGCTCTTATCGACGGAGTCGTTTGTCCCCTCGATGTCGACAAAATATATATTAAAAAAATGGAGAAGAATAAATGGAATTTCACTTATGTCGTTATATAGATTCCAAATGTCCATATTAGGAAAAAAAAACTATTTCACTTAGAGTCTACACAAAATCAATCAACTCTACGTGGAGTTTATGTATTTTCCAAATCCACCAACTTTTTAAAATCCATAAAAGTCTGAATTGAATACACCCTCCTAAATCTTCAAAAACATTATTTTGAATGCCTAATTTATAGGGATGAAAAAGGTACGGATACGGTCGGATAGTGTCGGATACTGATATTATTCATATATTTATTTCAATTTCGAAATCGAATACGAATGAGCCGGATACGAATACGGTTTCGAATATTTCGGGTTACGGATACAGGACGAATATATAACGAATATGGAGTCAATCAGATACAGATTATTGGATAATTTTTTATAATCTTTTTTTGAAAATTTGATAATTTTAATTTAAATTATCTGATAATTTGGTATTTTTTATAATTATTGATAATTTTTAATTAATAAATAATAATATATTAATCTATTCGGGTATCCATATTTAAAATCTGAATAATATCCTATCAATTTTTGGATACGGTCGGATATTTTCGGATACGGTCAGATATTTTCGGATACGAATACGAATATTAAAGTATGGATTCGGATTCAGATACGACTATTGAAATATTTGTCCGGATAGTCGGATGCTGATTCGGATTCGAATATAATCGGATACGGCATCAGATCGGTCGAATATTTACCGTACCACTTTCACCCCTACTAATCTTTTAAGAAAAGCGAACTAAATCTTTTGAAAGGAAGGAATATGAAAAATCTATATCTTCTATATATAAATAAATAAAACAAATAAATATATATCTTCTATAGACTAATTTAATATTATAATAAATAGTGTAATACATTCGATTTGTACGTAATAATTAATACTTTACTAATCAAAAGTGAACATAAAAGTTTATGGGAGGGAGTGATAATTAATCTTTATCCTCTATAAATAAATAAAACGAAATTTTCTAATACTAAATTTTTGAAAACACCATTTGCCTAATTAAGCCAATTAAATCTTTTGAAATCAAGGTATAAGAAAAATCTAAATCTTGTATAAATAAATAAAAATAATAGATCTATATATCATATATCCTAATTTCATACTATAATAATAAAATCTTTTGAAATCAAGGTATAAGAAAATCTAAATCTTGTATAAATAAATAAAATAATAGAGCTATATATCATATATCCTAATTTCATACTACAATAAATCGTCAAAATATTATATAGATAGATTATTAAGGTCGACTTGATTAGTAATAATTACACTTTGTCACGAAAAAAATACTCACGAAATATATATATAATGTTGAATGAAAGATAATCAACTAAAATTATTAATTATAATTTAAATAAAGTAAAATCATCTTGTACACAACAATCTATTAATTAAATTGTATAAATCATTTTGAATCAATTATTTTTTTTTGTTGTATATGTAATTTATTGTGATTGTGAAATAACTAAGTATTCTCTATGATTGATAGTAAAATATAGAGAAAGACTAAAGCATAAAGGTAAATCATATAAACATATATAATTGACAGAAACAATATACATAATACATTAAAAAAATAAAGATACATTCAAAGAAAATATATGTTTTTTAACTCATCACAACCAAACAATAAATCAAAATTAATAACTATAGGAGTAAAGTTTGCCACTATCTTTTGAAGGTTAGGCATAATATTTTCGAATCTAAGTTCATCTAATCAAGCCACATAACGGATAGAATCACAGAAAAATACATCATAAATTGTATTAAAAAAATTCTGAATTTGAACAACAATGTATGTGATTGTAGAAAATCCACTGTCTTGTTAAGAAAATCTCAAAGCCATCTTCATCCAGTTCACATTTTTCTTGTCCCTTGAATGTAGATTATAAAAGCATTCGATCACACCCTTGCCAAGTTCTCTTTTTGGGAAGAAAATTGATGTACATGCCTTTAATCCACTCTACCATTCAACATTATCAATAGACATTCCTGCAATTATAAAGGCAAAAAAAATTAAAAAAATCAATATAAATAAAAGAGACAATATTTGAATTTTCCTTCTTCCCTGAACTGTCCCATGACTTTTTATATGAAGAGAGTCTTTGATAAACGCACATGTGTTGTACGGAAGATATATTTTTCCTTAAAAAATTGGTGAAAGAAACTTATTAAATGATTAAAATCACCTATAAAACATAAAGTATCATAAGATGATAACAAAAAAATAGGAAAAAAAATCTAAAATACAAATAGAAAAAAGTATTAATAAGACATGCTACAATCATATACATACCGATTCACATGAGTCAATCACGTATACGCTATAAAAACCAAAAGATGAATAACCATTAGATTAGAGAAATGACTAAAAAATTATCTAAAGCAATTTTAAAAAATGACAAAATATGAGATTTGGAATAGAGATGAATGAAACGAATATGGATGATCGGATGTATTTATAGTTATTTCAAATAGGTGTATTTAATGAAATAATTTAAAATTTTAAGAGTATTATAGATTTTAGATTTAGGGAGTATATATGATATGATTGAGTTTGATGAAATTAAATATTAGATTATATATATATATATATTATGGATTTAGGGAATTTATATAATTGAGGTAGTTGAATTAGATTATATATATATATATATTAGATTTAGTGAGTATATATGATTGTTGAATTAGATTATATATATATATATTAGATTTAGTGAATATATATGATTGTTGAAATTGGAGAAAAAAGTCGAATGAGATGTTGAAAAAGGGGGAGGGGAAGTGGGGGGGGGGGGGGGAATTAGACTATATTACTTATATATATATATATATATATATATAGATTAGATTATATATATATATGTATTAGATTTAGTGAGTATATATGATTGTTGAAATTGGAGAAAAAATCGGATGAGATGTTGAAAAAGGGGGGTGGGGAAGTGGGGGGAAATTAGACTATATTACTTTTATATATATATAGATGTAAGAAAAAAAAACATAGTCAAGTGAGATCTTGTTAGATTCGCCTAATCTTATAGTTTTATAATATTAATTATTTTATAATTTTTTATTTGCATGATTTAAGTTATTAACCATTAAAAATATGTATCGGCATATGTGTCAGATGAGTCTGTAACAATTTTAATAAGACAGAGGTAGCATTTTTCTTGACCCACCGTAACTCATGTTACTCTTGAGTTTAAAAGCGGCTTAAGAAATTATTTTGGTTCCTAAAATGAAATCTTTCACCCACCTTCAAATCCCATTCTATATTCTATTTTGTTGAATATCACAGTATCCCTATGCCATATTGGACACAAGACTAATTCATCCAGAATCTACAAGAGCAATTAAGGGCGCATCTACCAAAACAGTTTTTTTAAAATATTTTCAACTGCCTTTTGGTTTTATTGTTCTATTTATTCATTTTAAAAGCACTGCCTAAAAACTTACCTACATATTAAAAGAATTAAATACATTTTCTTTTTGGAGTTTAGTATTGAAAAAAGGAAAATTTCTTTAAAGTCTCATCCATCGCCATCTCGAATTCAAATAAACAAAATATTGATACTTTCTATTTTTTAATTTTTTGGTGAATTACCGGGTGTCCCCAGACCACATTGGACGTAAGACTAATCCATCAAGGATCTGCATGGTCAATGAGCCTCTCCCAAAGCAGTTTTTTGCATACAGAAAGCTCGAAACCGAGATCTTGCTTAAGCGAATAGAGTCTCAATCCACTCAAACCAACAGCTGTTGGTATACTTTCTATTTTATTTTTGATCTCATTATTTGTTTTTTAAAAAAGGTTTAACAATAATTCAATAAACCATATAGGAGTATTTATTTTAACCTTCAAGTCCAAATATTTATCAATTTTAGCAAACGTATACGCCTACTTTTAAAAATAAAAATGAAGTCAGAAACCATAATTGCAATTTACTAACTAACCAAAAGCACACACGCACAAATATCAGCATTGCTATAAATGCACGCATCTCTCTCAGGGACAAAATAGTCATTACACCCTCATTAGCGGCTGGGTATATATAACAGGCAGCCCTTTCTTCTTTGAAAGCGTTTCAGAAAAATTGAACCAAAAATGAAAACCCACACAAAGAGAAAGTACATGTCCTTATGAATTGCGAAAAAAGCAGCAATTTTTCTACTTATGTTTGCAATTGGTGATCCCATTTGGCTTAATTTGAACAAAATCCATTAGATTTTGACCCGTGTGCAATTTTGAAGCAACTCCATTTCTATCCTATTTTAAGCTCGCATTGGGTTTCCCATCCATGCATGGAAGGAATGGAGTCTATATATATAGAGAGAGGGTCAGAGACGGAGATACATACATTTATATATAGAGTGAGAGAGGAGAGTGATATGTGAGAGAAATAAGAGAAGGGAGGAAAGAGTCTTAAGGGTTCCGTTTCAAGAATTTCACATCTTGGCTAGTTTAAGAGCGATCCGATCTTTATTCTTCCAATTTGGAAAATTCATCACGAAATTGGAGGAGTAAAATTGATATACTTATTAGGGCGTGTCAATTTCGGTGTTCCCCCCTTTTCTTTTACTCCCCTTTCATTGTGGGTCTTATTCTTCACTTCCTCCAGGAGTGTCGCATTGAGTTCGATTGATCTTGATTTCATCTACTCGCGCGATCAATTAAGGTATTGAAATAAAATTATGAATCTTTGCTGCAATCCACATTCTGATTTGTGTCTTGGTTTCTTTTGTTTTGGTTTATTTGTTTTTGGTTACGGAGTTTATCCGAGCTATTGATTGTGGGATGTGTTTGATTGATGAATTGAACTGAACTGATCTTGAATTGTTCGCTGGCTTTTGTTTTGTTGAATTTGGTGTTTTGAGATTATCTTGTTGTGGTTGAGGAGAAACGAGACGAAGATTGGAAGTGATGGAGGAGTTCAGATTTGTTTGCAGGTTATGCAACAAGAGATATCCTTGTGGGAAGTCATTAGGGGGCCACATGAGGTCCCATTTGGTTGGAAATGCAGCTGGATTTGATGAGAAATTCGAGCCGAATCTTGGAGGAGGGGCTGGGGAGGAGAGTGTTGTTGTGAAGGAAGGGGGTAAGGTGAAGATGATGGGCGATTTCGGGGACGGGCAATCTGGCTATGGTTTGAGGGAGAATCCTAGGAAGACATGGAGAGCTGTGGATACAGGGGAGGAGAGGTTATGCAAGAGATGTGGCAAGGCGTTCCAATCGTTGAAAGCTCTGTGTGGGCACATGGCCTGCCACTCGGATAGGGACAGGGGAACTGGCTTAACCAAGGATGATCAGTCGTGGACTAGTGAGAATCAGAAGATGGTGTTGGATAGTTGTTCGGATACTGAGGCTGAGGGGGGGACGGGGGTGGGGATGAGGATGAGGACGAGGCTGTCCAGGAGTAGGAGATGCAAGAAAGTTGTGGATGATGAGGAGTCGAATTTGAATGGATCGTCGTCTGTTTCTGAGATCGATGAGCACGATCAGGAGGAGGTAGCAATGTGCTTGATGATGTTGTCGATGGATAATGGGAGTAAAGGGGGTGTCTTTTCGGTTGTCGAGTCTTCGGACAACATCTCTGGCATTGTGGAGACGAAGTCTTCTTCCAAGGAAAAGGAAAACGAGAACGATGGCCGTTTCAAGGATGGGAATCAACAGACGGCAAGAAATGAGGATAGGAAGATGAAAGGCAAATTTTCTTTAGAAGATGAAGCAGCTGCTCAAGTGGCGGATTCGGATTCTGCATATTTCTTGGAAGAGTGTAGCAAGGCCGAGGAATCCGAAGTATCTTTTGATGGGATTCATAAGTATGGTGCTTTTGACGATTGCAGGAACAAAACTGGGAGAGCCTTGAAACTGATCAAGACTTTCCGGACTCATTTCAGGAACAAGACCAGCTACGACGAAGATGACATGGCCTTGATTTTTGCAGGGATCGAATCAAGGAAAAGGAAGTATGGTCCTGAACATCCCGATCAATCCACACCGAGCACAAAAAAGAGTCGATACGAATGCTTCAACTGCAAAAAGACCTTCAAGTCCTATCAGGCACTCGGTGGGCACAGACCGTGCCACAAAAGGACCAGCACGGTCTACAACCCGGGATATGAAAGCGATGACAACAGTTTAGACGATTCTACTGAGTACCGTACCTCTGGCAAGCTAGTCGAGTCCTCCAGCAGTAGAAAACTGAGCAGCAAGAAACCATCTGCCAACAATGACAAAAAGATCAAGCCTAAGAACAACAAGGGTCATGTTTGTCCATTCTGCAGCCGAGTTTTCAAAAATGGGCAGGCATTGGGCGGTCACAAAAGGTCACATTTCATCGGCGGTCATGATGAGAACAGCCTCCGGAATGCAAGAGCTAAGGCAGAGCTGCCGGATACACTTGATCTCAATCTTCCTGCTCCCGAGGTGGATGAGGACGATTAGCTGCTTTCTAGGTGGATTGGAGACGAAGAACGACAACCATGAGCGTGCTTGCTGACTATACCACCCTGAAACATGTTAAGGGAAAAAAAAATGGGGCACCGGGCAAGGCCAACGCCTCTGCTCGACGTTCATTGCAAGCATCATCAGGTACTGATGAAATTCATGAATATGCAGGGATTTGGGCAGAATTTGAAAGAGATTTTACTTAGAGGTTTAGTTTTGTTGAATGCAGAGTAGTCTTAGTTAAAAAAGATGCATTTGTTTCAAATAGAAGATCCTCAAGTTGGTTTTGTAAACCACCCTTTGCTTGGCATTACATTTTTGTTGCTCCCTTCGGTATAAAGGATTTGTGTTCATGAATCATTTTTTTTTTTTTATCAAGAATAATCAGGGGACTGAAGCTCATGAGCTGGTTTTATATAAAAAATAAAGAGTTGATGTTGTTCAGGAGTGATAAATTGATTTTCCAAAATAATCTTACTGAAGTTTGCAATCCAATTCCATTAAACTATATTAAGCTCATGAGCTGGCATTACATTTTTGTTGCTCCCTCTGCTATAATGCATAATATAGTTCAAATCTTTAGTATCTTATTTGTTGATTACTTCATGTCTCCAAGTTACATGTTCCCTTTTCCCTTGAATTTGTTCAAAACGATATGTATAATTTGAGATTTTTGAGGCTTAGTATTTCAACCTTACCCACGTAAGGAATTAAAATGGACTCCCACTACATTTTTATCTGGCTTTGACTCCTTAAAAAAAAGCAAGGAATAAAAGTATAGTACTTCCTCCGTTCTTTTTTACCATGCACCCACATTTCACGCAATCCAATACATATTTTTAATCCTCAATAACTCAAATTGCATACAAGTAAAAATTATGAAAATTTGATATTTTAAATCTATGCGATTAGACAAATCCAACAAGATCTTACTTGACTATATTTTATCTTATATAATTGTATTAAAAACTCGAATCAAAGTTACTCAATGAACAGTGATAAAACCTCCAATGTGTCACTTATAAAAGAACAGATGAAGTGTTAAATTGGTAATCTTCTTAAGAAAGGACAGGTCTTTTGTTTTGGATGCTCCTAAGAATTATTGGGATTAGTATTACTGAAGGTATTTTGATAGGTAATTTAATAATTATACATATATTTGTATAATTTTTTGCTTGGGAACTCATCTGGTGAAGAGGGTTGGAAATGGATTTGGGATACCACCTTGCCTGCAAGGCTGCAAAGTTAAGTTTCCTGTTATGGCTTTTGGCGAGCTCGGCATTACCATGCAATTTTCTTCGACATCATAGGCAGCTTGCAGACTCCCCTTTGTGTGTAGCATATGTGGAAAAAATATTGATGGTTGGTGCCATTCCATTTTCTATTGTAGATGGGCGGCTGCTGCATGGGATTTCATTCATGTGGAGATTCCAAGTGATTTGCAATCTGTGGACAGGGGCCAAATATGTTGGTGGCTAAAGGGCATGTATAAATATTAAGGGCGTCTATTTATGGCTGCACTGTGGCTTCTTTGGGGAGAGAGAAATCGACTTACATTCCAAGGGAAGAAAACTCCATATAATTCTATGATAAGAAACATAATACAAATTAGAGGTCGCGCTTCCTCCCCCAATATTGACAGGCTCCATCCTAGATTGGTGTTGTGGCATATGGGACAATGGACAGGAAACTTGCTGCAATCTGACGGCTCAGTAATGGCTGCTCAAGGGCGTGCAGGCTTCGGAGCAGTCCTTCATGATACAACAAGTGGAGGTTGGTTGGGTGGGATTTCAGGTTATGGGGGTAATATTTTCATTCTTCAGGCTGAACTTATGGGACTGTTATATAGTTTGAGAATGGCCTATGAAAAGGGTTGCAGTGAAGTGCTTTGTTTATGTGACTCCAAAGTAGTAGTAGGATTGGTTAACTCTAATGATATTTCTGCTTGAGCTAGTTTTGCTTTCCCCTTTCTAGTTTAGTGTTATTTATTTTCTTCTCTTTTCGTCTTTCCTAGCCTTTATTGGCTGTGTAGCAAAAAAAAGTTGCTATTTAATAGAGGATGATGACTTGGCCCAGTGGTCAAATCCCTGACTTTCAACCTTCAAGTTGAAAAGGGTGGTGGGAGCCTATTGCATACCACACAATTACAAAGGGAACAAAGGGGTCGGTACTTTTTTATGATAGGGGGCCGGTGGAATTCAATTCATTTCAATTCATTTGCATTTTATCGATAGCAAATACTTACCTCCGTTCTTTGTTAAGTGCCACGAACCCACATTTTACGCAATCTAATACACATTTTTAATACTCAATAACTCGAATTGCATACAAGTAAAAATTATGAAAATTTGATATTCTAAATCTATGCGATTAGACGAATCCAACAAGATCCCACTTGACTATATTTCATCTTATATAATTGTATTAAAAACTCAAATTAAAGTTACTCAATGAACAGTGATAAAACCCCTCTGTGTCACTTATAAAAGAACAGATAAAGTATATATTTCAGCAAGTTATTCGGTACATTTAAGCGATTTTTACTTCAAGATAATAGTTGAAGTATTTGAAGTTGATTAACTTAAACCGTATAAGTTTTTGTAAACAATTATAGCAAGAATATTTATTGATGAATTAATGTATATCTTTTATAACAATGATTAATTCACTGATTAATTCACCAGCACTAGATTTTTTTTTAACAACCTATACAGGCTAGGAAATGAGTGGTAGGAGCTCATGTCACATAATTATAAATGGATAAAACGAGGGATAGGAGGTTGGATAAAGTATCGAATCACCCAACCTATAAGTTGAAAATCAAGGGACTTGTTACTAGGCCAAGTAATCATCCCACCCACATTAAAACTTGAATACAAGAAATGATTTTTTGGAGAAGATACTGCAATTTTAGTTTAGGAGGTGTTAACCCAACAAAATATATATTAAAGTCCATCCAAGATTACCTGGCCCAGTCCGTGGAAATATATCTAGAAGAGAGGACGCGTCTTCAGGACAGTAAAGATATATCCGGAAGGGGGACACATCTTCAAAGTCTCAGTCCATGAAAATATATCTGGAAAAGAGAACGCACTTTCAAAAGGACCAATCTATTTTTCTTGGCTCGGTCCAATTCAAGATTTATCCGGATAATGACCAAGGGAAGCTGTCAATCCTCAAGTCGTCATCCTCTCGCGTGCGCCGCCATCCTCTCGCGTGCATCGTAGGTGTCACAGAAGTCAAGCCGCCATCCTCGCGTGCGCCGTATGCCGCCATCCTTCGCGTGCGTCTCAGCCTAGGAGGGTGTCAGTCCCCTCCCTATAAAAGGAGGAAGAGATGCATTCCAGAGAGACCATCCACACACCTCAAGAGGAATCGCACTTTCATTATCTTTATTTTCAGCCATTTCTTTCTGCAAGTTTTCTTTCGTATTTTTCAATTCCGCAATTTAAATCCTTTACAGCTTTCTTATTTCTGTGTAATTCCTTTCTGCAATTTTTGTAATCCTTTTGATACTCATCAATCAAAAAAAGAGGTTTCTCCCTCAAAGAAATTTTTGGTTAACAGGAGGGTGCCACTTATAGAAATCCGAGTCCTGAATATAGTCCTAATTTACTAAGAATAATAAAAGTGTAATAGGAGTATTTGATATTTAAAAGGGAAAATTTTTAATAATGATTTTTTATTTTGTTTTTAACAAGCTAACAGGGCGTGGGGTTTTTATTTTTATTATTTATTTATTTTAATTGTTATTTTGGGAGAGCTATTTATTTTAATTATTGAGGGAGGGAGTAACTGAGCCAGCGGTTCCCGCCAATTAGTTGGGCGGGGGTTGAGCTTATGCCAAAATGGCGTGGACAAAAGAAGGGTCTATCAGCTGCTGAATTATTTGGTGTGGGGTCCACATACAAATGTGACATATCCTAGGTCAAGTTATACCGTATTACCGTTATCATGGCCCACACCCCATACCCTCCTCAAAATATAAATACTTCCTCCCTTTCTCAAAGATGGCTCTGCTCCATTGGGCTGGGTGGGTACTATTTAACTATACATTATACTTAAAGTTTTATCATAATGGTACAAGTTAGAATATAGCTAAGTGAGATTTTGTTAGATTCATATCGTCGTATAATTTTTAAATATCGAACTTTAGAATTTTTACTTATACCAAACTAAGTTATTAGTGGTTTAAAATGTGTATTGAATGTATCCGTAGCAAATAAAAGAAAACAGAGGAAGGACTCCATATTTTTTCCTTTAAAAAATATCAGAATAATAGTAGTATTTGACTGGACAAACTGGTTTAAGTCTGTGTTTGGAAAATTACCAGTTTTCAGATTTAACTTTTAAAATATATATTAAAAATAGTTTAAAATTCTATATATAATAAATATATTTTTAGCTAATTATAACATTTGAAATTTAAACTTTAAATGCTCATTTCCTTAATATTTTATTTTTTAAACTCTAAATTTTAAACTTTAATTTTTAACACCATTATTGAATACAATTACTCAAAACTATCTCAATTTAAAATTGTTTTTCATCACTAATACCAAACTATAAACTCTAAACTCTATAAACTTCAAACTCTAACGTCTAATTATTTCCCTAACACAACCCGACTCGATTATTTTTTAATTATATACTTACAATAAAATTGAGTCAAAATTAAACAGTGAATAGTACAAAAAAGTCAAACATGACAAGATGGTTGGGGCGGAGAAAGTAATGTTTTTTTGTCGTTTCCTAAAAGAGAACACAATAAAATTGAGTAGTATATTACTACAATTTATTAAATGATAAAAATATAATTTTATTATGTTTAAACTGAAAACTTTTGGTAGTGAACATTTCAACAAAAGAATGCTCCCCCTTTTTTTTTTATTAGTTATAGTTTGACTTTCGTCATTATTTATTATATCACTTTAACTTAATTTTTTTTTTTATAGTTATAGTAATAAGTTAAAATATAGCTAAATGAGATCTTATTAGATTCGTTTCGTCTCGTATTGTAGTTTTTAAAAATCAAATATTTAGAATTTTTATTTGTACTAAATTTAAATTATTAATGAATTCAGAATGTATATTGGACTGCGTAAAAGTTGGGTTAATAATAAATAAAAACAGAGGGAGTAATAGATTATTTTTTTGGGACGGGGGAGTACGTACTAGTTACTACTACAGTAATGGATTGGTATACTGTATGCAGACTGCAGTTCAGGCACCATGCATGTGAATATATGCAGTCCCCAATTGATCGAACAATAAAATACTTATCATTTCCCTTGTTGAAAAAAGAAAAACTTTAATTTGATCCAACCACACCACATTCATTGCCTATTATTACATGTCTTAGATGTCTATAAACATAAGAAGCTCATTTTCGAATACTTTGGGAAGGTAATGTCAATGTCGATGTCATTTCTAATTCTTATTATGCTTCACTTTTTGGGCATTGCGTTGCATTGCAATGATCCCTTGTAGAGTACTATACATTTAAGAAATGGGGATGTAACTTACCAAATGGATAGACTTTTTTCTTTAGAAAAGATGGTTGGGGTTTATTCCTATCTTTCATATGGAAAACTATGTTCATTTTATCCATTACTATTATTACTAAGAAAATTAAACGTAGTTGGTCTGAATAGTATGAGGCTTTGGTTTGAAAAATGTATATTTATTTTAAACTAAGGCATTGAGTTCAAGCTTTTGTGTATGCAGAATAAAAGAATAGTTAAGTAATATTTTATTACATATGTACAATTACATAGTTTTAAATTATATATAGAGTAATTATATAATTTTTTTTAATATATTAATTATTAAAATAATATGCTGAGTTCATTAAGAAAAAATAAAATAAATATTCATGGAACTATTTTATTACCTACTTTATTAAATTATTACTCTCTCTGTGTTACTAAATAGTTGTATCTTTCAGCTCAATTTCAATAACCAATGTTTGCATTAACTAACTCATAAATTTATATTTTTACCCTTCTACTTAATTTATTCTTAATAAATATCAACAAATAGCATTTATGTAAAATGAAGAGCAATATAGTAAAAACATATCATAACTACCTATAACTACATAAAAAATGACAACTTTTGTGGAACACATTTTAATATCTAAATTAAAAAGTAAGGAGCCGGAGGTAGTATTGTACTCCCTCCGTTCATTTTTAGTTGTCTTTTTAGAGAGTAAAAAGTGTTCCAAAATAATTATCATTTTTAAATAGTTATAGGTAGTTATGCTATATTTTTACTATATTACCATTCACTTTACATAAATGCTATTTGTTGATATTTATTAAGAATAAATTTAGTTGAAGGATAAAAATGTAAATTTATGACTTAATTAATAAAAATCCTAGTTATTGAAATTGAGCCGAAAAAGACAAATAAAAAAATTAACCGAGGGAGTAATATAGATAAGGTGAAATGATTCTGTACTTGACAAATGCAATGCAAGGAATTCCCATAAGTAAAAGAAACAGAAAAAGGTCAGAAGAAAATCTTGAAACAGGGTCTCTCGATAAAGGAAAATCTTGAAAACAGGAACGTGGACATGGAAGTGGGCTCGGCTCTGACAGCAGCAGCAACATTGATTTCCACGCACTCATGTCATAAACCGAAAATTTGGACTAAAATTAACTCGTTTTTTTTTTTTTTTTTCCCATCGCTTTTCTTCACTGTAAGTCTGTAATTACACTCGATTTCTAATTCACTAATTGTAAAACTATAATAAAATAAAATTTATAACTATCATTAAAAATATTAAGAAAATTATACACTCTCAATGTATCTCTTTCATCTTCCTCATGACTTCAGCAACTCCGTCGTCTCACACTCGCCACCACCACAAGGCCACTGCCACGCCACCCTGCCTCCGTCGTCCTGTTTGACATTTCAAACCAGACTGGTGAAAAATCAGTCCGGCGAAAGGCATGGCATTGGTATGGCGAAGTTGCAGTACGACTGTACGAGGAGGGGGAAAGGGGCAGTGGCGGTGTTGACGGGTAATTTTTTGTGTTGTAACATAATTAAGAATTTGGGAACAATTTCATTTAAAGTTCAAAGTTCTGGGAAATTTTAGCCGATTTTTTTTCACCCGTTTAACCCCCAAGGGGAAAAAAATACGACCACAAATTGACCTCCTCTGGGGGTAGTTCGATCATTGTCATGAACCAGTTATTTCAGTAATATATATACAATTAACTGGTAATAAATTCAAGGATACAGGAGGAGCCAGTCCTGGGCCACATATAAAATCTCTTAAAGGTGGTTTACGAAGATGAAATTAAATACCTCACGAAAGGGAATAACATTATATATATAGTTGCATATCCCTTTAATTTCCCAAGTTGTTATAAATCATGGGACATCATGAAAATGATGTTATTGTGATAGAAACATCATGGCCATGGGTGTGTGTTTGATCACCTGTACCACGAAAACTAGTTTGTTAGTTAATACTAATTTCCATTGAAGATTTCAATTACATATATACTACTAGCTATATCCTGATGAATTATGATATTAAAAAGCAATGGATTAATTTTTTTTGGTTAGTAACAACAATAATATATGAGGCATAATTCAGCAATTGAATTGTGGAGTGGAAAGATCAAATTTGTACTCAAGAAAATGCGAGGAATGTGAAGAGTAACTTTTCTCACATTTATAATAAAGCTTAAAATAGGGTGGCCAAGGAAATACTATTATAAAACAAAATATCGAATAATAAGTATCAACACCATTACACTGGGAGCTTCTTGTTCCTCTTAATTCTCTTTGTTTCTTAGACAAACTTCCAAGCCAGCCCTAAACAAAAGTTCACCCTCAAGAGCTCATCAATTTTTATGTATATATATATATATGAAGCACTAGGGTTTATGGGCTTTATTAGCATGCCAAAACCTATAAACCCTATATTTTATATAGTTACACTGTGCAAAAATGACACATTATTAAAAAAAAAAAAAAAAAAAAGGATGAGTGAGATGACTTTCATGTCTTAATATGTAGCCGATTCATATACAGTGGTTTATGGAAAAAAAGAAAGAGTAAAAGATTATACTCCAACTAAACTAAGCGAATAGCTGATTATAAAGATTGGTTCACACAAAAAAAGAGAGTATAGATTAATGATGTATGGGATTATATTTGTTGTTCATATGCATGCATACATAAACCTCAAAAGATTATAACTAATTCAACCAAGCAAATAATAAAAGTCAGGGTAATATAATACTAACAAGCTTATTAGATTGAATGGAATAAGGATGTGTACCTCATTCTTTGTGCATCCTAGTTGGCACAATATTACGGATATGCCCAGGATGCCCAATAATGAGAGGAGGTTGTGAACTCATCATCATCCCTGCCTCCTGCACTTGATGGGATTCTCCACCTGCTATGGCTCGAATAGAGGAGGTTGGAAAATGTGGTGTAGTAGTAGTAGTATGCATAGAATTCATCATGTCCGCATCATGAAATGGAAGTCTTGAAGGTAAGAAGCTCCCCCTGGGAAATCCAATTGAGTGGTGACAGTGCTGTCCTTCATACGTTGTGATCACAAGTGACGAATCCTCCGATGATCTTTCAACTCTCTTTTTCACCATGCATTTACTGTTTGTACAACGGTAATAGCTCCTTCAAGAAAAACGGAATATTAGTTTTTTATTTTATTTTTTTATTTTTTTAAAAAAATAAGGCATATATATCAAGGTATGAGGTGAAATCAAGCGTAAAAAGCACAGGGTAATATATATATATATATATATATAGAGAGAGAGAGAGAGAGAGAGAGAGACCTTGGAAAAGGGCTATTCTTGACCGCTTTCTGTCCGTATTTCCTCCAGCGATAACCATCTTCAAGATGATCTACTTCACTCTTGGTCACAAATGCAAATCGCTGCTGTCGAATTCGCTTTATTTGCACCTTCTTCTTAGTCTCCACCCTGCAAATTAAATGCGCAAACAACGCACGTTTACTACATATTCCTGTGATTATCATATTAAAGAGACTGTAAAGATAAGCATATTCACAGAGTAGTGTAGTGCAAATATATTATACAAACTCGGCCTCGGCCTCACTTGTGATTACATGTTAAGATGAACTAAATGACTACAATGTATTTCTCAAAACTGCAACTTACAATTATGAAAATATTGAATGAACAATCCCAATTCAACCTAGCTAGTAATATTAATATACAGGCAACTAACGAATAAACCCACTCTATATATATGTGCATCGTGTGTGTGTATTCATATTTAATACCACATCCCCAAAATGGAATACGGTAGATTCTATCATTATGTGGTACAACTTACTAATGCAACTTTTTGGACCAAAAGTATTTTTTTAGAGAACAAAGATACTATATACTTCTGAACCATAATTTATTCTTATTTGGTTATGAAGACATGCATGTACCATCGTCATTTTGTTATTCATAGAACAATCTTTTTGTGATAATGAATACAACAAAACCAAAACAAATGTAATATACTATACTTTTATTAGGGTATGTCAAAAACTATACGTGTAGAATTTTTGTAGTGGGAACATTAAAATTTTAGTATGTATTGCCACATATTGAAACTACTTTTTTTCTTCCAATATGCATAAAATGCAAGTCATATAAGTATTTTTTTTTTTTTGGTAGTAGTATTTTCTGTTTTAAAATTTGCATCAAGTTTTAGTTTTATTGAGTCGAGGTCAGTACTCAGTCCAACTAGAACACTACAGAACTAAATTTGTGTATTTGATCATCAATATGATTGTTTTCAAATGAAAAGAAATCACACAAAGCACGAAAAAAAACAAAAGAATTATGCAGCACGCCATTGCCGCCGAAATAGCGGCTGGTGGGCTGGTGCTTGGTCCGTAAATTCGATTCTTTATTTTATGATTAAATACCGAAAGTGCCCCTAAACTTTCACGGGATACCGAACATACCCATTCCCCTGCCCATCCCACCCCCAACTTTGCGTGCACGAAACGATACTTTTAACGGACTACTAATAGAATGCAGAAACTGTACGGACGATGGAGGACCTTTTTAATTATTTTTTGCCCGCGGCTACTGTCTGCAAAAACGAATTGGATAATGAAAGCATTTCGATCGGAGTTCAGATCCTCGAGAATCGGAAAAAAATAAAACAATTCTTAATTACTGAACATGCATGCAGTTACCGTACAACTCAGTAGCTACTTACGCAGTCTCCGCCGTTGGATTGGCCGCGGCGTCAGCGGATGAGGCACCGGATGCAACCGACTTCTCCGTCAGATCCGCGGCGGATGAGCTCGAAGACATAGACGGATGCGACGACGGCGAAGCCGCAGCCAAAGCCGAGAGCTCCACTTTCCCATCCGCTAGAGCCGCCGGCGCCTCCGCATCACCCGCGATACCCTCGCGACACCTGCCAATCGATAAATCAGCCGAAAAGTAATCATCGGTGAAATCGGACTCGATCCTGTCAAAATCGAACAAGCCGCTACTGCAGGCGTAGACGCCGCTGGTTTCCGACGGAGTATTCCAATTACTGAAGTCGCAGAGAGCGCTGGTATCCTTGTAATCAGCTGATTCGAAGAATCGAGAGTGATTTGCGGCGGCAGCGTCAGAGCAGTGGCGGACGAGGTCGGCGGGGATGAAATCGAGATCGGCGAGATCCTCAGCAGCCATAATTAGGGAATTGGTTGGGGGATTGATGAAAAGGAATCGAGAAAAGACATGGAACGCGGAGAGAGAAAGCTAGGGTTTTGGAAAGAGGGGGAGAAAAGGAAGAATCGTGCGTGGAGTATAGTGTAGCAGATCGTCATTGGATTTTGTGGAGTTAAATTTTTTTAATTAATTTTTTTTTTTTTTTTGGATTGGAAAAAGACAAGGCATGAAAAAGGCAAGTGTACAGGCTACAGAGAGTGGGGACATAAACCACGCGCGTGAAATATTTGTACTGCTTGGAATTGGAATGACTTATAAAGACATAAATTATGACACCAGGCTACTACTCCTCCCTCCTCTAATACAGTCCTTTTGATTACTACCTTGTATTCCCTCCCTCCCAACTAACGTGTCCTGTTTAACTTTTTGACACTGTTCATTATTCTACTTTTACTTGATTTTATTGTATGTATATATTTGGAAAAAATAGTCGAGTTGGATCTTGTTAGAATCGTATAATCATGTAGTTTTAGAATATATATTTTGTATATTTTTTTGTTGTACACATTTTGAGATATTAGAGGTTGAAAAAGTGCATTGGATTGTGTGCAAAAGTGAAAAAAGACAAGTTAAGTGGGACGGATGGAGTAATTGTTACGAATTCATCTGATAAGTTTGTTGATATACAATATACTTTCTTCATTTTTATTTATTTGCCCCCAATCCACTCACCACGCAGTCCAATGCACATTTTAAATCATTAATAACTCAAGTTCGATATAAGAAAAAATTCTAAAAGTTCAATATTTAAAAACTACGCGACAAGACGAATCTAACAAGATCTCACCTGGCTATATTTTAACTTATATAACTATGATAAAACTTTAAGTGAAAAGTGTATGGGTGAATAGTGTCTTAAGCCCCAATGGGACAAATAAACAAAAACGGAGGAAGTATATTTTTCACGGTTAATAACTTAAATTGTACTCCCTCCGTCCCAATATAAGTGGCCCCTTTCTTTTGGGCACGGGAATTTAGGTAGTGGGATTTAGTAGTTAAAGTGGTGTGAGTAAATTTGACTAATTCATCTATCTAATTTATAATGGTTACATTTGACTTTTAACCATATTTATTATTTAACTTTGACTTAATGTTATCGTATGATGTAGAAAGACAAAAATAGTCAAGTGTGATCTTGTTGGAATCGTCTAATCGTATAGTTTTAGAATATATATTTTATATAATTTTTATTTATACCCATTTTGAGATATTAATGGTTAAACATATATAGGGGCTTTGTGCAGAAAGTACAATTGTCATTATTGTGGAGTTTTTAATTATGTTTATGTTAATCTAATTTACTTAAAAGGGAAAGTGGCCACTTTTAATTGGACACCCCAAAAAGGAATAGTGGCCACTTTTAATGGGACGGAGGGAGTATACAATAAAAAATTAGACGAATATAACAAAATTTTATTTGACTATATTTTTTTATAATATATAATAAAAATTCAAATCAATCTTAAATAGTAAATACTACCAAAAAATCGAACATAACAATTTTAATAAGACAGAGGATTTTTTTTTTGTCCCTACAATTTTGATTATTATAAAAACAACTAAATACTATAATTTTATTGTAATGTACTGTACTTCATCCGTTCTTTTTTAGTTGTCTTTCTAGCAAATATTACACAAACCAAGAAACATAATTGTTACAACACAATCTTCCATTTCTACACTTCTCACTTACCAAGAAATGTACTTGGGGTGGAGAGAAAATGAACACCATTGGGGGAATAAAGGGGTAATATTGAAAAACTCTCATAGAAATACCCAAAGTGATAACTATTGTGGAACACTTTTTCATCTATAAAAAGATTACTATTTTGGAACGGAGGAAGTATTTATTTAGGATGTGTTTTATAATTTTTGTTTATACACCCTTGGTGATTTTAAAATGTCATGTTAGATTTATACATACAATCAAATACATTTTTTTAATAGTTACTGGGGATGTTTGGGAGTCAGCAGATCCGCTAGCAGATAGTAGATTCGGAGAAAGAACTGTGAGACAATATACTCTTTCAATCCGCTATCCCGCTCGTCAATCTACCAACATCCAAACATCCTCTCTATCAAAATAGTATATACAAATTACACTTTTTCCATTTTTTATTTTTGTAAATTCACATACCACAAACAAGTAATATAATACACTATTCTAAACATGCCCTATACATACACTAAAAAAATAGTATGAAATAAAAAAGAAAAACAGCAATTGAAAAACTTCTTATAACTAATTCAAATAAAGGAAACATAACAATTCAAATATAGATTATATCACATCTAATAATTAATTGGTCAAGTTAATTGATTTTCACTCTTTTGGTTGGGTACAATTCCTCGCATGACCCTTATCACTTTTCTTTGTTCATTTTTAATTTGTGTGATATGGACTTCTACCATCTTTTTCCTGACACTCGCTTATCATTGTTAAAAAAAATTATTTCCATCCATCCAAATAAGATCTACATCCACCCATTTTTAGGTCTTCAATAGCTCCTCCAAAAAAAAAAGAAAAAAAAAAGAAAAAAAAAAGATCTACATATTTATTTTTTGATATTCCTTATGTTTTTAAAAGAGTAATCCTTTATCTTTCTTGGCTACTTTAAATAAATAATTTATTTTCGTATATGGTATAGGGGATGTTTGGGAGTCACCAGATCCGCCAGCAGATAGCAGATTCAGAGAGAGAACTGTGAGACAATATGCTCTTCCAATATGCTATATGCTGGCCAATATGATGTCATCCAAACAGCCCCATAATAAAATGGAGATTGAGATCTAAGGGAAATGATATGAAATATAAATGTATATAAAAAAATGTCAAATGAAAAGACGCTACTTATTAAAAAATGATCGAAGTATTATTTATTTATTATTTAATTTTGATGCAAGATTATTACATGTATGTAATAATAAACTATAATCAAATTAAGTTTTGTTATATATAGATATTTTTTTTGGAAGAGCCAAAAGCCCGGGACTTAACCACTTGAGCTAAGTCATCATCCCAAGTGGGGACTATAACAAATTAAGTTTTGTTATATTGGTATACTACATAGTTTTAAAATATACTTCACTATATATTTATATGATTTTTATCAAAAAAAAGGTGTGAGGAAATGGAGTCTTAACCCATTGTTCGTTATGTCCTCTAACTTCTAACATTATGGTTGGGGTTCAATTCTCACCGGTTTTCTATCTTCCCTTATCACCATCTGTAATTTATGTGGCTTGAGCTCCACACACATTGCCGACATATCAATGTCAATGTTAAAAAATACTCCCTCCGTTCCACGAAGTTTGAACCCTATTCCTTTTTGGGGTGTCCCACGAAGTTTGAAACCTTTCCGTTTTAGAAAAATTAAATTAATATAAGTTTGATTAGAATCTTAATTATTGTCAAATCCCATTAAAATACTTACTTTTACTATTCTGCACAAATTCCAATGCATTATTACTTTCCTACACAAAGTCCCTTATATTTCTTTAACTCTTAATATTACAAAATTGATACAAATAAAAATTGTATAAAATATATATTCTAAAACTACACGATTAGACGATTCTAACAAGACCACATTTGAATATTTTTCTCAAATTACATTACTACGATAATATTAAGTCAAAGTTAAACAATAAACAATATCAAAATTCATTATAATCTTAAACACAAATACCCACACCACTTTAACTACTAAACTCCACTACCTAAATTACCGTGCCCAAAAGAAAGGCTTCAATCTTCGCGGGACGGAGGGAGTAAATAAAAATGAAGGGTGTCATAATAATTAAAGTATAAACTTGCCATTACATTTATTTTGCTTCCATCAATTAATGTAGAAATAAATGCTTGAGGAATTCCAATAGAATAGAATTAATACTCTATTAACACAAGTTAAAGGGAAGGGATAAGCATAGAGATTAGTTAATTAATGTGCGCGCTGTTTCTTATAAGTAATTAATGTGGGAACTTTCAAGTGTTAAATTGGGGCGTACTTGCGTGCTAATTAAAGATGCACTTTATATTTAATTAATACACTACTTTAGATAATTTATTTATATAAAATTAAATTCTATATTAGTTAAAGTAAATTCATAATTATAATTAACAAGATAATTGGGTAAAGGAATTGGCATTCAACGTGGGAATCTGACGATGGATATTCTCCAGCCGACAACAGATCAACGGTTGATAATAGCTTCCATCACCTTTAGCTCGAATGGCGAAAATTCAATTCATTTACTTGGTACGCTCCTATGTACTCCGTTTTGATATAATTACACAATTTGTATAGGTTTACTATTTATTGAATAACTTTAATTAATTTTTTTGATATAATTATACAAGATAAAACATAGTCAAATGAGATATTGTTGGATTTGTATAATAACGTAGTTTTAGAATATCAAATTTTTAAATTTTTATTTGTATAGAATTTGAGTTATTATGATTTAAATACGTGTATTGGATTTCGTGAAATGCAGAAATGGAGCAGTTATTAAAAAACTGAGGTAGTAAAACTTGGGTGTGGCTTGTGTGCTGTCAACAACACATACTGGCAAAAATGGAATGATGTCAGAGCAATGAAAAATGATGACTGTGTGAAACGATGTGTGCGCATGAAAAAATGATGAATATTACAAAATAAACAACTATAATTTTCATGGAGCTAACATCATTTTTAATAGCGTGAACCTCATTTAGCATGTACAAGCAAATTAATTGTCAGTATAGGAACCGAACTGGTAAAACTTACATTGAAATCTTTTTTTATTTTACTATACTCTAATTTTCAAACAATAAAAGAAACATTTATTAAATCGACAAAAAATATATGGCCACTCTTAACGCTTGCTTTATACATATATAGTACTCCCTCCGTCTTCAAATAAATGGAACATTGATATAGTAAATACTATTTATATTTTGATTTGATTTTTTAACACGGTTATATAAGATAAAACATAGTCAAGTGAGATCTTGTTGGATTCGTCTATTCGCATAGATTTATATTATCCAACTTTTATAATTTTTACCTTTATACAATTAAAGATATTCAACATTAAAAATATTTATTGGATTGCGTGAAATGCTGAAATGTTTCAATTATTGGAAAAGTGAGGGAGTATATTTTTATATTTACAAAGGAACAGACAGAAAAGTTAATCACCAAGAAAATTTCGTGCAACACCAATTATTCGACTCATGGTGTTTAAAACACTTCCATTAACGTCGAATTTTGACAAACCCTAAAGGATAGGCTTGCCAAAATAAGTTTCAGTGTGGTCAATATATACTCCCTTCATTTTCAAATAATTAAAACATTCCTACACTTCACACAATCCAATATATATTTTTGACACTCCATATTTCAAGTTGTATAAAAGTTAAAATTATATAAATATGTTAAAACCGAATCAAAGTTACTCAATTAATAGTAACAACTATACAACATTACAAATATTACACTTATTTGAAGACAGTTGGAGTATATTGAGTGTCTCATGTCGGTAAAATGAGAGAATTCTCCCAAATTTACGTTATAGGATTTATTACTATACAAATTATCATTTTTTTTTAAACCTCCGATCCGAACCAAAATCACATTAAACTCACGTTCAAATTCCAATGAAGCAAGAACGGAATAAAAAAACTTATGTAAAATTAAGCCAATTATCAAATTTAAGGTGTAATGCAATTTATTTGTTTACTCTTTTATACCGGATATCTCTAGCTTTATTGACTATAAGACTAATTCTCCCGGGAACATCGAAGGTAGGGTGTCAATTTCAGATTTCGGGTCGTGTTCGTGTCGGGTTGATCAGGTTGTATAATATTTTAGGTCGGGTTTCGGGTCGACCTGATTTGGGAAAAAACCCAAAATGGCTGAACCCAAACCTGAAATTTTTCGTGTCGTCCGGGTTCATTTTTTCGGGTTATAGGCAAAATTGACAAAATTTAAGGTTTCGTGTCGTGTTCGTGTCAGGTTGAGCATGTGGAATAATATTTCAGATCGGGTTTCGGGTCAACCTGATTTGGAAAAAACCCAAAATGACTAAAACCAAACCTGAAATTTTTCGTGTCGGTCGGGTTCGTTTTTTTGGGTTCGTGTCGAAATTGACACCCCTAATCGAAGGTTGCATTTCTCAAAGTAAATATATATAATATGTTTGTATAAGTACTATATTTGTATTTTTTGCACATTCTATTACAATTCCTCATTTGAAGTGATATTGGGCTGGGAAGTAAATTTTGCTTAAAGCTACATTTAGGCCCATCTTTAAATATTTGTTATCTCAATTTTTCGGCCCAAACCAATTACTTGTGGAGATTAGATCATCTTTTACAAGAACTCAGCATTAAATTACTCTGTGATTTACAATGTACAATGGGGTATTATCAGGTCTCATTGGATCTAAGGCTAATCCCTCGAGGATCAGATGGATATTGAAGGGTTGCCTCTTCCAAGAATTTTGCATACACAAAGCTCAAACCCGAAACCTTAAGCACACTTTTAAATAGTTATATAAAGGCATGTGTTTATAATTATTTAAAATCATGTTCTATGTGACGTGGAGTTTTTGAAATGTTATACTCCCTCTGTCTCACTAATTCCATCTCACTTTCTTTTTTGGTCCGTCTCACTTAGGGATGGCAAAAGAAACCGTACCCGATGGTAAAAACCGAAAACCGAAGTTTCGGTACGGTTTTGGGGAGATGATTATTGGGGATGGACCGGGGTTCGGGGATTTTCTCGGGGATTATTTCGGGGATGGGGACGGGGACGGGGGAAGTAGTCCCCGCCCCGGCCCATCCCCGATATGTTTTATATGTTATATTTTATAAATTATATATATTATATTTAATATTTTGTAAATTATATTTATTGATTAATCCATAAAAACAAAAAAAAAACCTAAATTCTATTATAACCTCAATTGGTAATAAATCAAATTAAGTATTTATAATTTGCTTTATTTTTCATTTTCTTTAAGGAAAACATCAAAGTAAATATTGTGGATTTATTTTTTTATTATTATATTGTATGAATTATCGAACTTTATTATGTAAAATTAAGTATTTAGAGTTCAAATTTTAGTTTGATAGGTTAATTGGAAATAATTATGAAATTTTGATGTGGATTATAATTTATTATTAAACAATTTATATGTGTTTTAATATTAAAATTTTTAAAAATTAGTTTGTAAAATGAATCCCCGATGGGCCCCCAATGGGGATCGGGGAAACTATAATACCCGATGGGGATCCCCGATAAAATCCCCGACGGGGATTGGGCCGGTTTTGGGATTAAAGATGCTATTGGGGATGGGGATGCGGATACTACTCCCCGTGCCGAAACCGGCCCATTGCCATTCCTAGTCTCACTACCATATTGACATTTCTATCTTTAGAAAGTTTTTACTTTATGAATATCATTTAAAACATCACATCAACTAATTACTTCACTTTTTATCAATTCAAATAAACATCACATCAATTCAAATATTATACTAGTATATTGTGTGGTGGTAGTTTGGGGGGGGGGGGGGGGAATATGTAAGGAATGTGATCTTTTCTCAGCGACTGATCATAACAAAATTCTCTCAACTCTCAAATCAACTAATTGAATTCGACTTCTATCAGTATGGCACATCACATCTTATATATTTTTTATGAACGGGATTGAGTTTTACGTTTTCCTGCTTGCAATTTGTTGATTAAGAAAATGATTGATTTTTTAAATGAAAATGAGATATGCTAAATAATTATTAGTGTAAGAATTAATTTATGAGTGGAAATGACAATATATATACTATTTAGTTTTGGATGAAAGTAAGTGACAAGTCGTGGAGGAGTGGTGAATCTGTCTTATAAGTATATGGTTGAAATGGTTTATTGTCAATCTTAGTTGCAATTATGGGGATGTTTGGGAGTCAGCGGATCTGCTAGCAGATAGCAGATTTGGAGAGAGAAATGTGAGAGGATATGCTACTTCAATCCGCTATATGCTCCCTATTCTACCAACAACCAAACACAATTTCTACACTAATTGTGATTTGTGAGTTGTGACTGCTTACCACACTTTACATTTTGCTCAAACACTACCCGCCCCGGGACTCGGGGTCCAGATAAAATTCGAGATGGGTTACATATGTCTTTTTCTACTTTTTGCATCTTTTGTTGAGGAATTTCATGCATTATTCTCATTTGATAGTATATATCTAATATATATATATATATATATATTGTTTTAGAACTAGAGACAAGTTAAATCAATTATTTGTACAATTTTTTATATGTGCAATGATACAAGTAAAAAATGGGAATTAAAATAAAATAAAAAATTAATTTAAAAAAAAATTGGAATGAACTTAGCCATGACATACTATATCAATATCATCAAAAGTAGGATTGGTTAGTGATATATCAATATCATCAATATTTCAAACCAACCATTTTTCTCCTAAATTTTGCGTTGTGCTTGTGTTGTGTGAATGTGTATTTAAAAACTGATTGTATTTTTCAAATTCAATAATTAAAAATGTTTATTTGATTTTTTTACTACTAAATAATTAGAGTTTAGCGTTTGGAGTTTAGAGTCTGGAGTTTAAAATTAATGGTTAAAAATAGTTTAAAATTTGAATAATGGTGTTTGGTAATGCAATTTTAAATTAGAATTTAGACTCCGGAGTTTGGAAAACTAAAAATTGGGGAGATGGGCATTCAGAGTTTAGAGATTAAAAAATTTGGCGATTACTGTAATTAGTATTTACTGTAATTAGTATTTACTATATATATAGAATTTTAGGTTATTTTTAGTATGTATATTTTAAAAACTAAATGGTAAACACTAGCGTTTTTTCCCAAACGTAGCCGTTAGATAATTGCGTTTGCGTTTATAAAAGCATGTTCACCGGTCACTTAGGGTCCGTTCTGCACGTCGAGCTGCAGCTGTAGGGAGCTGTGAGAGCTGTAGCTATTAGTTTTTGCATAAGTGTTCGGTACAAGTAGCTGTAGCTGTCAAAAATTATAATTTGAAGAGAAAAATTAATTAAATTTGGAAAGTAGCTTCTGAAAGCTCTAAGAAGCTCCCAAAAGCTACCTCTTGTAGCTTCTAAAAAGAAGCTTCCAAAAGCTCCCAAAGCTACCAAAAGCTAGTGTACAGAACGAGGCTTTAGACTCCCGGGAGCAACTAATTTCCTGTGGCAATACTGTCTCATCCTCCCTCCATTTCTTATACACATTTGACATTTCATTATAACTTCACCTCCTCCAAACCAAACTCTCTCTCTCTCTCTCTCTGTATATACATATATATATATATATATACTCGTATATATAGATACATATGGCTTCCGACGTCAAACAAGAGACAGTGTAATAGGTCTCCATCCTTCTCTCTTGTGATCTCCTCCTCACAATGAGAATTCCTCTCTGCACATTTTTACTCTTTCTTCTCATCATCCCTTCCGCCATTTCCCAATTAACCCTCCCCGTCGTTGCCGCCCCTCCACCGCGCCGCCACCGCCCGATCCAATCCCCACCTCTGCCGCCATCGCCTCTCGTCCCTCAAATTGATCCCAGATATGGAGTTGACAAGAGATTGGTTCCCTCTGGCCCCAACCCTCTCCACAACTAAAACCCTAATCTTTTTTTTTTATTTCTTCTGTTTTTCCCCCCATTCGATCTTGAGCTCTCTAGCTATCACATCAGATTTCGAGGAATTCCAACCTGACCGCCCTTTCCTGCAATTGCCATTCCCGAGGGGCTCGAAATTTTGATCATTGTAATTCTGAGTGGAAATCAGTTGTCCATAATTGAGATAGATGACAATACTCACAAGATTAGAGGGTCAGAATTCAGATACGAGAAGGGCTTTAGTAATTCAGAATGGCGGTGGGCAAAACGACGCGTTATTTATTTGGTTTTGTTGGTTTCCGGTTTCTGTTTGCTTCCTTCCTTTGTCTTGTCCCAAGGCTTTGTTGGTCAACTGATAAAAGGCTATTTCCAGGTTTGTTTTTGGTAGGGCAGTCCGACAGTATACATCCATGAATTGAAGACCATGATCCAACTTCCCAGCCTGGTTATGATACAGAGTGGAAGCAGCAGAAACATCCTTGGAAATAGTCAACTTTTTATTTCACTTTGATAATATACTACCATCATAGAATATTTTTATCATTTATTTTAGTCTTACCATGTAGCAATTGATTTAGATAATTCATCTTCTGTATTTTGGTTAATGTTGTTCTTTTTTTTTTAAAAAAAAATAATTCTTTTCGAGCATCTATAATACTGTATTAGATGCTGTTAATAGGTTCGAAGATTATAGTATTATTAATTCATTGACATACAATTGGGTTGGATGAGAATAGTATGCCTAAAGTCCCTTCTTTGGTTAGACCTAATCATTGATTTTATTTTATTTTTGGTTTTTCTCTTTTAATTAATTAGTGTACTTGGGAGGCTTTTTCTTCATGTTTGTGTGGAAGGTGGTTTGTTTGCAAGAAATCATCAGTTGAGTATAAACATCTTTAAAAGATGGGACCAAATTCAATGAGTTAGTTATGAGTTACTTCACTTGGAAATTGTCTTTTTCATGGCATTATATATAGAGAGAGAGAGATTTTTATACATGAGAAGTTTAATGAAAACCCCAAAATTTAATTGCAATTTTATCCATCAAGTCCTTTTTAATTTGTAATCTCAATCTCATTTATCGATTTAGAGGGTGTTTGGATGTGCGTTTTAAAACGTGATGCAACGTTTAGAAAACGGATAATCAGATAATTGATGCACAAAACGTGCGGAAAAAATTAAGTGTTTGGATGAGCTTATGCTATTTCACATTGCAATAATAAGATAATCATTAAAAAGTATTTGAATTTGCATTTTTCATTATCTCAAAAGACAACAATATGGTAAAATCTATTTTTGGCTAAACGTGTTTTTCTTGCAGCACCAAAATGTAGCTGCAAGAAAATAGCATTTTCATTCCCTCAAAACGCAAATAATAGATTATTGAAAGTTAGTACACAAACAGGATTAACTGATTATTTGCGTTTTGTAAATGCAATCATCAGATAATCTGTTCAAAAATGCATAAACAAACACCCCCTTAATTTATTTACTTTCTTCTTTGGGTTTTTGCCTTATATAAAAACCCTTAATAAATACTATCTCCGTCTTATTGAAAACGCTACGCTTAGTCACAGCACGCATGCCGACATACATTTTTAACGGTTAAAAACTTAAATTGTGTACAACGAAAAGTTATAAAAAGTTGATTGTCTAAAACTACAAGATTAGACGAATCTAACAAGATCTCACTCGACTATGTTTTTTCTTACATAAGAGGGTGTTTGGATTGGCTTCTACCAAGGTGCTTTTGGCTTTTGCTTCTGCCAAAAGCACTTTTGGGGAAAAAGAAACGTTTGGTTTGGCTTTTTTAAAAAAGCAGAAGCACCTCGAAAAGCTGCAAAAGTGCTTCTGGGAGAAGCAGCCCAGGGGGTGCTTCTCCGAAAAGCAGAAGCCAAAAGCACTTCGTAAATTGTGCAAAGACTTAAATACCCTCATTACTTAATATAAATTACACTATAAATATATCTTATTATCATATTAAGTAGCATGTCCTTTTTGGTAATTTATCCATTTAAAAAGCACTTTTCACTTTTACATATCCAAACACACTTTTGAAAAAAAGCTGCTTTTCAAACATTCCATCCAAACACAAAAGTTACCTGCTTCTGCTTTTGGCTTTCACTTCTGCTTCTGCTTTTGGCTTCTGCTTTTTTCAAAAGCCAATCCAAACAGGCCCTAAGTATGATAAAAATTTGATTTAAAGTTAAACAATTAATAGTGTCAAATAGTGCTTTGTAGCACTTCTAATGAGACGAGGGAAGTACAAGGATAAGAATAAAATATTAATTAATTAATTCTATAAATAATGGATTAATTATTTCCACTAATAGTATGATTATCATGGTTAGGTCATTGATTCATCAAGGACCGAAAACAAATAATTAGATTGGATTAAATAATTTATTCAATTTAAGGCTTGTTTTTGGAAACTTATTTTTCTAAATTTATTACTTAATTTTTATTAAAACCATACCAAATGAGATTATTATTATTAGATCAGAAATCAAATAGAGAGAATTATGGGGATGATGATTGGCCAGGTGGTCAAGTATACTCACTTCCAACCTAAAAGGTTGGAAGTGGGATTCTCCACCAGACCCTCACTCTATCTCACCCCTTTATTTCTAAGTTTTGTGGCATTGACTCCGATCCCACCTCCTTTCCTATGATGTATAAGCTGTTCAACCAAAACAAACAAACAAACAAACAAACAAAAACGAAAAAAGAATTTGGGCGAGAGTTTGGGAGATCCTTTGATAAAGTGCCTAAAAAGATTGATATGAGGGTTGTTAATTGGAACCCCAAGGTTTTTTGGGAATCGTTCTCCATGTGGATGGAAGTTCTCTAGGTAATTCGGTGTGAGCTGGATTTGGTGGGAGCATCCGTCATAGTGATGGTCAGTGGATTGAGGGTATCTCAGGTTCTATTAGCTTTGCTACTAACCTTGTAGCCGAGCTGCATGGTATCTGGAATGGTGTTAAAAGATCGCATGCTTTGGGATCACACAGGCTTGTTGTTATTCTGATTTCTTGGAAGCTATTGTGATTGGTTGGGTAAGGGTATATCTCCAGATCATTTATTGTATCCCTTACTTCAGAATATCCGTGACATTTTAGAGTTACATTCGGGCTACTATTGGTTTCATATTTTGCGGGATAGTAATTCTGTTGCTGATAACTTGGCCAAACGGGGGGCTTGGGCGGAGGAGTTTTTTACATCATGGGCCTTTCCTCCAGATGATGTGCGCGTGATGCTGAACAGTGATTCTGCAGGAGTGTGGTATCTTCGAGGTAGCTGATCAATTGGTTCTTTTATTTTTGTTTTCTTTCCTCCCCTGTTGTAGCTTTTTTAGTTTTCCCCTTTTCCGACGCTTCGTGCATCACCTTTCACCAAAAAAAAAGCCAAAAAAGAATTATGGGATTTCCTGGCCTTCCGACATATGGGCCGGGGTCGCCTCCTGATCCAGGTATTGGGTGACCATCCTTTAGGGATATCATGGTAGGTTGCACCACCAATCAAACCCGAATTCTCTAACGAAAATATTAATTTGGTATGGAGAATGGAATTGCAGAGAAATAATAGTAGGGAATTAAATTGCAGAGAAAGAGAATTGAAATTGAGGATGAGAATTGATTCTTTTGTTTGGTATGTCAGAGAATTCAATTGAGAAATGCAACAGATAGTCAACTTAATTAATTTGATTTACTTATTTTTACATATTTTATTTACTATAATATAATTCTATTTTTTTCTTTTATATATAATATAATAATATATCTTAATTCAATTATTATATACTTAAATTTTATTTTTATTTAATATATTATAATTTATTTTTAAATATTTAATAACTTTTTAACTTAATTTTTAAAAAATAGTTAAATTATATACTTTTATATAATTTTTTCATTAATTCTATTTTTTATTTGATATTGATTATTTAAATTTTATTTGTATATTTATTTTCTATTAGATTTTGCATTTTTGTAGTTTTATATAAATTTTAATTTAATAGTTATATATAATTTATTTATATATAATTTTTATTTTATATTATTAATTAAATTGAATTTGATTATTTATATTAATTCGTTTTATATAATGAAGACATGAATAACAATTCTCTCCAATTCTCTACTTAAGATACGGAATCCAAAGTAGAGAATGTGAAATGATTTATTATTTCCCAAGTTTCAATTCTCTAGTGTAAACAAACAAGGGAATTGAAATCGATTCCATTTTCCGACCTCCATTTCCGTCTACCAAACACACTCTAAAAGAGATTGCTTCAATAAGGTTTCCTTAGAGAAATGTTTGACTAGTAGTGATATGCGAGTGTGGCAACCAAAAGGGAAGATTGATGTAGTTTTGCTCTACTGTGGATGACCAGAGAATAATAATAAGATTATTAATTAATGAAGGATCAGCTTGGTTGATCTTTGATCACTGCATTTCCAGATTTTCTTGGATTCTTGACTTCATCAATCCAACAAGGGATCGAAATCTTGAAAACACTAGCTAGCTAGCTTGTAGTGTGGATTAGACTTTCGGGCCTCAATGTGATGTATTATTGGGTGGCCTATATATGTATATATTAGGATAATGGATGATATGAAGATACATTAAGTTCCACTATATAGCTTATTAGGGGATAGAATAGATACTCTGGAAGGATTTGATTTGTGTGGAGGTGGATATATTATATATACATCTCACCAAGACCTTAATTGGAAAAATCCTCGCAAAATGAAAAGAATGGCAATTTATTATTATTGTATATGATGATGATGATGATGATGATGAGGGGTTGGTTACATGTGGCCATTATTGTGGTTTGTATGGACGACATAAGACTGATGTGAAAGTTGTGAACATCTAAGATGTGATGCTATGCGAACAACGTAACTACCCACGCAATTAAGGTTTCGGATCCGATTGGTACGCTGTGTTGTTTGCTTGTCGTTCATTTGTTTTTGTTTTTGCCGACGCCGCTTGGACGTCTCTATAATCCAAAAAATATAGTACTAGTAGTTATGTATAGTATCAGACAGAATCAAACTGAAAAGAAAATAATTAAATCAGACCAAACCCAATTTAACTATATCAGAACTAATCAAATCAAACTTAAATAAATGGATCCTTGATCACAAACATGGTTAATATTGATATGTCATATGGAGTATGTAGGATCGACAGTTTTAAAAAAAAAAAAAAGAAAAAAGTTAATGTAAGATATTATACGTACAGGTTAGATGGTGGCCGACATCAACCAAGTACTAATAAATACTACAAATAGATTGATAGTATATCATGGTTTCCCATATGAATATGGAATTAATGATGTCCACTTTTTGTTTTACTATTAGTTTTTATTATTGTAGCATGACAAATAGTACTAGTAAGTACTTCCTCCGTTCCTAAATAAATGCAACATATCCACATTTCACGCAATCCAATGCACATTTTTAATCCGTAATAACTCAAATTCCACACAAGTGAAAATTATGCAAATTTGATATTCTAAATCTATGCGATTAGACGAATCCAACAAGATCTCACTTGACTAGATTTTATCTTATATAATTGTATTAAAAAGTCGAGTCAAAGCTACTCAATGAACAGTGACAAAAGTCAAAACGTGCAAATAAAAAAGAACGGAGGTAGTATTTGTTTGATTTTTGTGAAGACACATCTGACATGCATCACACACATATCCCCTTCTCCCAACTTCCAATTTTGTTAAAGGGTTTGGACTTTTTTTTTTCTTTTTTTTTTTTTTTAAAGCATAGCTGGTTTGGACTTTTTTTATATCTCATCAGGGCATTCCACTCAAGCAAACGTGATTAATTAATGCACCGTTTTTGTCAGCCATGCATAGACATAGTTGGGTGTTAAATTAAATTTGCAAGTATAAAAAGCAATGGTTTTGTAAGTCAATATAATGCCAAGAATCACATGACATATAGTAGTATATAGAAAATAGGGTTGAGTTTAGAGGCTGAATCAGTCTGTGCTGAATTGCTGGTGGAGCTGAGGTCCTCTACTAGTATGGGTTTTACTGTTTAATATTTCCATAAATGTGGGGATTTGACTGAATATTTGGAATCAATTATATTTATCTCCATTGTGTATATTGTCGGGAGATTATGCTTATCACTATTTTCTGCTTAGAAAAGCTACTAGATTCTATATTTGGCTTCACTGAGATGGAAGGAAATCAAAGGGTGCGCTGTTGAGGGTTTGCTATTAAAATAATTTTTGTGATAGAATGGATAATGTTCTATCTATTGTTCTAAATTGTTCTAACACCCAACGAAGACGCCGGTATACATTTCCCATTTCTGTTCGTTGTCCCCGCGCACGTCGTAGAAAGCCGCATCTACCAGTCGATTCACTAAATCAGTTCACATCCGCATAACTGTTTTCATTGCTACTCTTTGAACAAAAAGGGCTTGGGGATTGCCTCATTGCTGATTTCCCAAACCCACTAACCATCTTTCAATCTCAAAACCTATATATAAAATTATACAATTGTAACTAAAACCCAATAAAAATGTACCCCATGAGTGTATATATATGACAAATTAAATGGGAAGAACTACAGATACGGAAATCGGCTATGTGCTGTTTTATTATTTGATGCGTGATTGGAATCATGCAAACATTGTGCTTGATACAATTGAATTATGTATGGCTACATAATTTTTAAATTATATCTGTGCTTATGCATGGACAACCGAATGATGATAATTTCTGTTTTTTGTGTACATGTTTGGGGTTAGTTATAACTATGTGTTGTTTTATTGGAATTATGCAAATATTGTGCTTGAAACAACTACAGAATTCTTTAATTATGTATGTGCTCATGCATAGACACTTGAATGATGGTTTTCGTTTATGTGCGCTAGGTTAGGTTTGCTGAGTGTTGTTATATTGTGTAATGCGTGATTGAAGGAGGTTCTGAAGCATTGAATGTATTCACTTAAAGAAGTTTAATCTATGTTCATGGACAAGCTAAAATGTTGGTATGCACTATAGGGTAATTCCATATATGTTTGTGTCCGGACACATATGCATGTGCTAGGTTTATATAATTTGTATGCTTGTTTTATATTATATATGTGATGATTTTATTGAAGTGAATGAATTGGTTTTATTTAATGTGTTTTTTTTGTTGAGGTATGTGTTGAATAATATGCATATATATGTGATGGCTTTATATAATTTGTGTGCTTGTTCTATATTATACATGTGATGGTTGTATTTAAATGAATGAGTTGTGATTATTTTATTTAAATGAATAAACTGTTTTTAAGGTGTGTGATTTTTATTGATGTATGTGATAGTTTTTACAAATACATGTGCTCAATTGGCAATAAATATGTGCTAGTTTTTATTTATAACCCTACTTGTAAATAACTAAATTTAGTTTTTGGGTGAATTTAGTTGACTTCATTATTTATTACTCATATATATGTATATTTATATTCATTTATAATTTAAAAAAATCAATAAATCCACTATACCACAAAAAAAGATGCAATATAAGAGATGCAAAAAATAAAAAATAAAAAAATTCAATAACTCTGCATTGATGTAATATGCATCACACATTATATAATATTTTATTTTAAGAGATGAAACAACCACACATGGTAGATTTGTTTTCACCACAGATACAATTACATTGGTTGTATATTTATGATTTCCAATTGCCCGAACACACAAAATTATAACGAATTACACCATGCAGTCATTGAATACACTAACTGCGGTACATTTTAGTCGGTGCTTGGAATGACAAAGTTCATGGTTCACCTGTGAACAAGGCCATATGCAGCACATTGAATCGTCAATCCAAATCCCCGGTCCGTTCGAGTCGCTGCTGTCAATCCAAATCCCCGATCCGTTCGAGTTGCCGCCATCATCTCTGCCGGATGTACATGGGGTAACATGTCGTTCAATTTCATTCAACTCAGGTGCAACGGCTTGATCATCATCGTCTTCAATTTCAGACCCCGCCACATCCAACGTCTTCCCTCTGGTTATCATCATCCTCAACGGAATTTGTGTTCACGTCGAACATCCTTGCGGTGTTGTTTTCTTTTCTCACAAGTGATTGCTTGAGGCGTTTGGACTGGTCGAATATTAGGAGGCTGCCGGTGGATCTTTTGTTCTACTCTTTTTACATTTACAATGCGTCTAGTCAATCATTATTGGTAATTAATCACTGAACTGGAAGGGTGATGTCAGTCCTTAATTTTAGTTACAATTGTTAGAAAGTAAATATTTCATTGCCTTAATTGACTCAATCCTATAAATGGTATTTTGGCAGCCGATCAATACGTAGAACCTAATGGCATGATTATCATCACTTGCAGCAGGGGCTGAATCTAAAGAATTCAGCCCCCTAACCGTTCCCTAGAAAATATACTCCATATACTGCTGGTTGTTTTAAATCATCAAATGCTTTAATTTCTACCTTCATCTCAGGGTAGAAAGTGGGGACTGGGGAGTCAAGCTGAGTCCAGTGTTAAATTCATTGAGATAGTAATTCTTATAATATAAAATGATGTTGGATTTAAATTAAGTTGTTTATATATATAAATATATAAGTGAACTATAACTTCAAAACACAAGCACTCGTTAATCTTGAACCACCATGCATACCAATATTAAAAAGAACCATTGATCCAAAAAAATAATAATAAAAAAAAATTAATTTGAGGCTGTATTTATATATAAATTGTACACAAGTTTTTTAGTTCATTTGAAAATCAATTGGTAGTCTTCCCTCCATTAAATCGATTAATTTGACTCAACAGTGAGTTATAGCATCAAGTGGTTTCAACTTTCTACCACTACACCATCCTTTTCTCAGGCCTTTAATGACTCCTCAAAAAAAAAAAAAAAAAACTTTCTACCACTCCAATTGTAACCATAAATCTCCATAATATTAAGTTCAACGTCAATCACCACTGAACCAACCAACAAGTTGTACATAAAAAAAAATTAATGTAAATTGACAGGTTTATCTAACCATGACCAATATCCTCCAATTGCTTCATGATGCTCTCCAAAACCACACTCACTTGTTCAATCTTGCAATCTGCATTCTCCCCTGCAATGAACTCATGCCCAACCCCATCAATCTCTACCAAGCTACACCCCGGTGTCTTCTCCACTCCTCGCATCCTCATCGCCCGCCTAATCCTCTCTGCCTCCGCGTGCCTTCCTGCAGCTGCATACGAATTTGACAGCAGAACATACGCCCCACTGTGGCGTTCCAATGCCACAACCCTCTCAGCAGCAGCCTCCGCCAAATCCACTTGCCCGTGGCTGCAGCAGGCATTGAGTAATGCCCTCCAAGCTATGGCTGCTTCTCCAGAGGGTGAGCCATCCAACACTGGCATTCTGTGGATCACGTCGATTGCTTCTTCAAGAAGCTGCGCCCTGCTGAGTAAATCGATTAGACATCCGTAATGCTCACTCTGGGGCACAATGTTGTACTCATTGCACATGATTTTGAGAAAGTTTAGCCCCTCGTACGCCATGCCTGAATGGCTGCACGCGCTGAATAACGCTATAAATGTCATGCTATCTGGAAGAACCCCGGATTTTTCCATGGCTTCAAACAAGGCAATTGCTTTTACCCCCTCGCCATTCATGGCATACCCTGAGATCATAATGTTCCAACAAATGACGTCTCTTTCAGGCATTTTGTCGAACACCTTCTCTGCCAAATCCAAACACCCACATTTTGAGTACATGTTAATCAAGGTATTGCCCAATTTACCATCAACTGGAATCTTGAAGCTCTCCACAGACCTGTGTACCCATTTCCCAATCTCAAGACACCCCAAATGAGCACAAGCACAAAGTACACATACAAGACTTGCCTCATCAGGCTCAATCCCACTCATCTGAATTAATCGAAACAACATTAATGCTTCCTTGAAACAATTGTTCTGCACATATGCAGACAACATAGCTCCCCAAATCCCTCTATCCTTCACCGGGGCTTCATCAAAAACCAATCTTGCTGAAAAAACATCCCCCTTTTTACCATACCCAGAAATTAAAACTGTCCAAGAGATAACGCAGGGCCAAGAAATCTCATCAAAGGCACATTGTGCAAGTACCATGTCGCCAAAACTTGAATACAAACTAATCAATCCGTTCCCCACAAAATTGTCAAATCCTAGTCCCAATTGAACCCCATGCCCATGAATTGACCTCCCAATATTAAATCCCTTGATGTTTGCACAAGCTTTGAAGGCATAAGGGAGTGTATAATTGTCGGGGCAAATTCCATTTTCCAAAATCAGTTTGTACATCTGCAGGGCGCTAAAGTTTTCATCTTTGAGGAGATAAGTTTTGATCATTGTGTTGAAGATGCAAAGTGTGTTGTAAAAATTGGAGACCCCCACAAAAGCAGACATCGAAAGCTACAAGAAAAAGAGAAGAGAAGGATCCCGAGGCATGCAAAATTGCACTGGTCTAAAGAACTTATCCGGTGAGAGTGCCGGTGTTCTCCAGGCTTCAACGGGTTATCTACCGGAGGTGGCAGAGACAGGAATCAATGGCTGGCAGTGGTAATGGAGAGACGAGAGATGAGAGAGTCTCAGTTGCATTTCCCGAATAACAGCGGAAGTCATCTTTTTATGGGCAAGAGTAAAGCCCACTTGCTTGACCTGTTCAAATCCACTTGCTCAAACCCGGGAATATCTCAACAACCTCAAACTACTTAGTCTCCCTTGACTATGTGGTATCTCTAGCTTTTACAATACACCAATTTTGAGAATTGTTCAACAATCCCCCACATATTGTAAAAGCCTATCCACATATACCACTGAGTAGTCCAATGTCTCAAACTAGTGTGTGTTACCACTATGAACTAGTCATTGACTGAGAAGACATGATCCACGGAACGATTGGTGAAGCTTTAAGCTTCTATGAACCAAAAATTCCTATTGTGAAACAGTGGTCCCAACAGTCACATTGGACTAAGTATGCCATTGTTCAACGCGGTTTTGCGCCCATAGGCCATGCGCGTGCCTGTAGTTCATGAGTGCTCTAGAGAATTAGCCAAATTCTCATAGGAGCGGCCCCACTCCACACTCATATAGGTAGTTTCATCAAGTGTATTCTGCATACAATACACCACCCTATAAGGGCTATGAAACTATTAAGAATATAACTCAACCCTCATTTAAATATGCAGTAATGAGCACAACACACATCATAGGAATGAGATATAAATGGACTGTGCTCCAGATAATCACATCAACTTGTTATTACCCATATGAACTTACTTCATGGGATCTCCAATCACATAAGTTGGGTTCCTGTTGCTGTAGATTATTCAAGATGGCTCTTAAATCTCATTCCCCTCGATGTTTCAAATATTTTTCCTCTCGTAAGAGGTTTTGTCAGATGATTGGCCAAATTCACTTCTGACCTCACATAATTTATGGAAATAATTCCATCTCTCATTATAAAATTTTGTTTTAGCTATAGCTATTGCCGATTGGCAATCACAGTAAATTGACACAAATGAATTTAGAGTTGTGCCCACAATTTTATGCTTTGATGTTTTTCAACCACTCAACATTACTGCTATCTAATTCCAATGCAATGAACTCAAACTTCATTGTGGATTTAGCTATTATTGCTTGATTGGTTGACTCTCATGTGACTACCTTCTACTGATGTAAATACATAACTAGTGGATTTCACTTCATTGGAATCAAACATCCAATTAGCATGATTATATCCCCATAGGATAATAAAATCCGCTGCATTAGATACCATAATTCATTGTACCTCTCAAGTATCTCATCGGTCTATCTAATGTAGTCCAATGTTAATAATTCGAATTATGAGTGTACCTGCTTAGTCTACTCACAACACAAGTTATATTGGATCTCATAGAGCTCATCATATATAATAAATTTCCAATAATTTGTGCATATTTAGACTAAGCAACAGGTTCACCTCTATAATATTTTTGATTTTGCATTAGGATCATAAGGAGTGTCTACAGGAGTCACCTCATAGTGTCAAAACTTATTAATAAGTTTCTCAAGATAATGCTCTTGAGTCACTGTGATTCTAACACTCGAACTTATGACTTTCATGCCTACCATCACACTAGCTTCTCATAATTTTTTCATATCAAATTTATAAGCTAGAGCTCACTTAGTGTTAGACACTATATTGAGTGAAGTTACAAGATTAACATATCATCCACATACAAACTAAGGATAATGCATTCTCCATTAGCTTGCTTAGTATACAATATTATCCACATTTGTAGAAGAAAATCCAAGTGCAAGTAAAGTTTGGTTAAACTTCTCATTTCATTGTTTAGGGGCTCGTATTAACCCATACAATGAATTTGGTTACTTGTACACTTTATTTCTTTATTATGTTGAACTATATTTCTTCTTCCAAATTTCCATTCATAAAACGTCGTTTAATATCCATTTGATGGACCACAATGTTATATACCGAAGCTAAAGCTATTCTTGTCACTTGCGTGAAGGTATCAAAATAATATTTTATTTTGTCTAACCTTTCGCCACCAATCTAGCTTTAGTTCTCTATACAACCATCAAGATTAAACTTTCTTTTAAAATCAACTCAATACAAATAGGTTTTGCTCATGTTGATAATTCAACCAAAACCCAAGTTTGATTTTGTAAAAGAAAGTCAATCACTATTTGAATGGCCTTAATTGGATGAAGATATCGCTTGAAAGTAATTCAGATAATCACTATTTGTGAATTTTGTGTAAAAGTCACCACCGAAAGATAAAACTTTCTTTTGTCTTATACTTCACCTCAGTGAATCATCTGAAATACCCAATTGTTCAACTCAAGTTGTATTAAACTCACAATATTGTGGATCTCTAATTTATGTATACATAATATTTTCCTACAAAGGAATATATTCTCAACTAATTAAATATTTTTGTTTCAATTAGTGAATTGTACTCAAGTACATCACTTTTCAATAATAAGAAACAATATGTTCCATTTTAGAAGCATAGCCTACAAATCAATAGTTTTGATCTCACTGATCCTACTCTACACTTTTAGGACCAAGTAGCATTAACATTAGCCAGGCACCCCCACATTTTTAAATATTGAAGGTCGATATGGACTCATCTCCATCTTTTGGCAGGAGTTTTCCTATCCTTTTGAAGATGATTTGAATTAATGTTATTTCACTCCACAATTGATGCACTCATTTGCATCAAGGTTGATGTACTCATTTGCATCAAGATTATTATTTCGCTTGATTTTCTTGTTCTCCATCTCTATTTTATACATTGAAATTTAAGAAAAATTTTGTGTATCACAAGTGATCGTCAACAAACGTGAAAGTATTTCTTGCCACCTCGAGTTGGTTTTTGTTTGAGATCACCTAAATTAGAGTGGACTAAAAACATACTAGATTCTCTGAATATTGTAGGACATTATTTCTTAGTTATTATGGATTCCAACATATTTAATATTTAATCCTTTCAGTAATAGAATTACTGACACATGGATTAAACCAAATATAAATCCATTTAACATCAGAAATAATAAATATCCTAATCTAGCATCTCTCATTGATCAAGCGAAATAATTAAATAAGTGTAACTAAACCCATTCTCAATATCAATGAGGTTTAGCACAAAAGAATACGCAGAGGATTAATATTTCCACCTGCCTTCACAACTTTTTCTAGAGTTTACAATAATTATCTCACAGCAATAATGATAAGTTTATAACACTTGTCCGAGCTGATAAACACCATCACAAAATATCGATGTTTACTAATTCCCCAAAGTGTTCCAACATGTGAGCTACTTGTATAAACTCTACTAACAATAATGTGGCAACAAAATAATTTTCACGAAATAGCCAAATATTAAGTGCTAATCATCAAATTATTGGCATAATCCCACATTTAAAAGTTAACGTTTATCAAATAAGCATGAATGGCTACATACCTCTCAAAATTGTCATAATCACATCAAAAAATAATATCAATATTCTCTAACAAATATTTTTCCTGATGTGATTAAACTGCATAACATGTTGGTATCTAGTAATTTACCTCAGTCCACATATGAGATAATAGGGAAAGATAAATAGAAATTAGGGTACTTACCTCTGAAGCCCCCAGCCGACATCAACACCATACATACAACCCTAGTGTTAGAAATACCCACTCACAGAATGAGGTTTTAACTTTTAATTACCAATGCTTTCATCACCCGCAAGGCAGCATCTCCCAATGTCTGCAATCTGTTCCAAGGGAAATGGATTCCTGACCCTTCCTTTCTCCTTTACGATTCCTCCATATGCCCTTTCATCGACGCTTAATTCGACTGCAGCAAGTATGGATGCCCGGACAGGCAGTACAAGTTCTCCTGGAAACTCGATTCCTGAATTCCACCCGGTAATAAGTGGAGTCACGGTGACCGACGGCGTTGAACTCGTCGGCCCTCAACTGACGGCGCAGACAGGAGATCTACTCAACGGTGGACGACTGCCATCCTCCCCGTTGTCCCTTTTCCAGCGGCGACGGCGGTGTCGGTCATTTACATCGGTTTGGCCAGTGGTGTAACCTTCGTCGGAAATAGATTTGGGAACGAGTCTACAAATCGGGGGCTTATATAAGTTCTTTAGAATGTTGTAAAAATTGGAGACCCCCACAAAAGCAGACATCGAAAGCTACAAGAAAAAGAGAAGAGAAGGATCCCGAGGCATGCAAAATTGCACTGGTCTAAAGAACTTATCCGGTGAGAGTGCCGGTGTTCTCCAGGCTTCAACGGGTTATCTACCGGAGGTGGCAGAGACAGGAATCAATGGCTGGCAGTGGTAATGGAGAGACGAGAGATGAGAGAGTCTCAGTTGCATTTCCCGAATAACAGCGGAAGTCATCTTTTTATGGGCAAGAGTAAAGCCCACTTGCTTGACCTGTTCAAATCCACTTGCTCAAACCCGGGAATATCTCAACAACCTCAAACTACTTAGTCTCCCTTGACTATGTGGTATCTCTAGCTTTTACAATACACCAATTTTGAGAATTGTTCAACAAAGTGTGGGGTTCTGGATTCGGATGAAGATTTTTTGCGCATAATCGAGGCTGCCATGAAAAGGGTCTGAGCAGAATGCTAACAGCCGGCTTAGGGCAAAGGGATTGTCTTCAAGACCACATGTGATAACCATACCATGAGCTTGCTTTAGTTGGGTAATACTCTTGCACTTATTCAGTAGTTTCAGGCATCTGCTGCTCATCTGATTTTTCTTCTAACCTCATTTGAATTCGTGAAGTGCGAATGTGCGACACTGCTGAGGTTTGGAGAAATACAGGGAAGAAGTTGATTTTGATTGTGATCCTACCCAAATGGATGGATTGAACATTGACTCGGCCCAATTACAAATGGTCCAGAAGTAAATCTTAGCCCATTGGACACATGGCTTTGTTTAAATTCAAAGAGTTAAAACTTAGTTCAATGATTTTATTTTTTGGGTAGATCAGGATGGTGGATGAGAAATTGAGAATTCGAATCCAAACGTAATATTGGAATTTGAAATTTGGTATTTTTTTTTTTGCCTGCACCGGGTATTTTCAAACCACATTGGTCCAAGATCAATCCCTCGAAGATCTGGAGAGCATTTACCAAAGCAAAAAAAATTTTAAAAAAAATAAAAAAATTTGACAAAATTAAAGAGTGTGACTCTCATCTAATTATGTAGCTCTTAAATTGATTTCTCTCTTCATGTGAATTGGCATGTAGAGTATATAGTTAATTCATAGCAGAAAAGGAAACAATATTTTTAAAAACCTTATCCTAAGGTACAGAATAACCCATGCCTTGGGCAAGTCCAGAGGTGCCCAAAAGTAATTGATTAAATGAAGAAAAGTAGGCTTTACAATGAGGGTATCCAAAGATGCAAAGCCTGTCCTAAAATGCAAGTCATATTCCAGGTTGCTTGCATTGTCCCCATTATTATCCTCACTTGGAATCACATAAAATAAACCTCAACCGTACTGTAATAGGAAAAAATGTGAGAAAGAAACAAGACAAAACGTGTACAAGCAAACGATGAATTGGGATTCTGGTCTCAGTGATCCTAATTACTACCTTATAGCTGTTGCTGCAACAGCTTATGTCATTGATTCACTTGAACAATCAAATTCCAGGGATCACTTGAACGACATGAATAACGAAGAAGGAGATATGCGAGAGCTATCCGGACTGGATAGAACTTTGCTCGAGTCTCCAAGTAAGATAGGAATTCTGTTCTATCCACTTAATTCTGAGTTTTCAGTAGAGTTTCATGTTTGGATATCACATCACCTATATGCGTGTGCTTATGTTGAAGGTGTGAAGACAAGTTTTAAGGATTATGATGGCTGGATGTCAAGAAGCTGCATATCGATGAGTGAAAACAGTGATGAGGAGACCAATGACAAACCCAATGAGATGTCAGAACTAGGAAATGATAGGTCACCTGGTTCTTTGGAAAAGCACAGCAGACAACCTGAGGCCGCAGTTTCTGGAACTGATCATTGGCCCGCTGGATGGGAATTCATGAGTCGACCTTTAGAGATAAAACTGCTGCAGAGTGGAACCACCCGTCCTGGACCTGAAGACGCTAAAGCAGATGCTTGGCAAAAAGAAGAGTTAGCAAGCATTAGAGATCGGTAAGTGCACTTGAGAGGGTGCCTGAGGTCTTATCTGTTACACTTGTATCTTTTGATTCTTTTCGGTGTAAAATTTGGAGACTTTTCAGGTATGAGAAGATGACGGACACGATTGAAGAGTGGGCGATGAAGAAGAAGAACAAGGCAAAACAAAAGCTAGAAAAGATTAAGGTTCACTCTTCTCATTACTATTCCAACAATAATCTAAGCGTAGGAGTTGGGTCTCTATTCAGTGCTAACAATCACTGAAACTTATCTTTAGGCTGACTTGGACAAGAAAGCAGCAAAAGCGTTGAAGAGTTACCATAGTCAGATAGAACGAATTGAAGGAGTGGCAGGAGGCGCTCGGGCTCAGGCTGAGGAAAACCGGAGGACTCAGGAATTTAAAGCAATAGAGAAAGCAAATAAAATCCGATCAACAGGCAAACTTCCAGCAACTAGACTACGCTTTTGATTTCTAGCAACACTGGCCAAGGCCAAAATTTCGAAAGCAGTAAAGTGCAAATGTGTCTCACTGTCTATGGTTTCATAAGAATAATAATTTGAAATAAAACTAAACTGGCTTGATGCTGTAATTGAGCACCAGAAATAATGTTCAAAATGACACACAGCCATATTAGATGATGTTAGTGCAATTAGTCTTAATGCAAATTTAGAAACACAGAGTAACATGTGAATAAACATAATATAAAGGATGAGATTGTACATCTTGCCAATCAAGTATAAGTTCATAAGTCGGAAAACAAGAACTTCCAAGAGAATCAGACAAAAGTTTAGAGCAAAAAATTGAATCCAGGTATCACTAAGTTTTCAAATGTCACCCATTTCAAGATTCATACCAAATTCACTAGAATATTAAAAATTATTGAGGTGCAAACCATTGCACTAATGGCACACCTCAATCAGCCATAAAAAAATAAAATAAAAATGGGCCCATCATAGCACCAAAAGCATCGTCAACATGTTTACTCTAATTGGAGACTTCAGATAAAGGATGTTTTATTACATGGGAAATATACCATCCATCATCCGAGTGCACTTTGGCAAAAAGGGAGAAGATATAACTCTATGGTGTGAGTCTTCAAGTTCGGATCTCTCGTCTCAGCCAATCCAAAGTAGGATATGCAAAATACAGCACCAAGAAGGCAGGGAGTGCAAAGAAGACTGTTATCACCAAGTACAGCATTATGATGAACGCACTAATAGGTATTGCAAACAGGACAACCAGAAGTAGGACAACAAAGGGAAACTTGGATGTCATATGGATGAAAAAATCCAGAGATTTGTGGAGGGATGTCTGGATCCTTTCAGAAGCAAATTCATTGCGATGGTTTCGAGTATTTCCAGAACTTGAATGAACAGCTGGACACAATCTCCTGTTGGTAGTATTATAAGTGATATTCCCAATAACAGAAGTGCACCGAGATGATAATATCTGGTGATGATCTCTGCCGGTAGGGGATGATGACTTCACCCTGTCACCATTTCTGCTCTCAACCATCCACAAAAGGAAAAAATTCTTGCAGGGGAATCTAAGATGACCCCTGTAAACCAATCGACATGTCAACAAATTGCACCAAGGACAAGAAATGAAAAAGGGAATCTGGATTTGTTGAAAGGAAAACTTCATAGAAGCCCGTCGTAGCCCCAAAACACAGTTCTTGCATAAGGTGTGGCCACACCATAAAACATAAGGGACATTCTCAACAATGTTAAAAGACTCCCAGCATATTGGACATTCCAGTACTTCGTCGGTGCTTGCATTTGAAGAGTTTTCATCCTCTGAGGAATCATGACACACTCTAGCTAGCTCAGCAAGGCTTTTCTTTGATCCAAAGCATGGAATAGAAATAGATCTCCACATAATGATAGAAATCAATGTCAATGGCTGTGAGAAAAACTTTATGATCTGCAATTTGAGTCTTATTATGAACAAGAGTTGCGAATTTTGAAGATGAAAATTCCCATAATCAGGAATCCGAGTCCCGCACAAATTCACAGTTTGATGCTCAGTGGCTCACCAAGAGTTAAACCTAAAACAAAGAGGGAAGTGATTAGAGAATGAGTTAAATGCAACATCTTCTTTAAAAATATACAGCTATTTAATTCATGTGATTAGAGAATGAGTTAAATGCAACATCTTCTTTAGGTAATTGGTTTACTGAAAGACTGAACAATATACAGCTATTTGCTTCGCCAGAAAAATATATATACAGCTATTTAATTCATGCGATGAGTTGCACTCTTTCCTAGTTCAATCACAATCAAAGATGTTTCTTCAGTTTAACAGATAGGCATATACTACTAAAAGAAAAAGGGTGCACAAAGCAATGCAAAAATCGGAAAGATATTTTATTAGAAGCAATCAATAACAAAACCTTGGATACTTTAAAAATCTATTCACAAATCTTTAATCACAGCATCAGTTTATGCCATCTATCACTTTCAGAACATAAGTCATCTGAGGAAGAATTCAAGGCCATATCGCAGCCTTCTTTTTCTCTCGATTCCTGCCTTTTACATTCTTAATCTTGTCATTTTTTCAGTAAAGGCGGCAAACACTTGTAAGAGCTGATTGTAATTTGGAACCAGTTTCATAAAAGAATGTTTTTGCAATCCATGTAAATGACTTTAGGAGATTGAAATATTATTCAAATGCATGAGCTTCTTATCCCCTAATGTTAAAGTGAAGACAATTACACGTGGAATTGAACTTTGGTCATTTGCAACAATTTCTAATCAACTGAGTGTTGTCCAAAACTTTTGGGTCCAAAATTGCACTCTCCTCTTCCATGTGCATCTAGAATATACAGACCTTATCTATGACACCTAAAAAATAATTTTCTATAGTGATATATCATAACCAATTAAGGAGAACCAAAAAGAGTCATACAAGCTGTGATCATCATCCCGATAAGGTCACAACAACAGAGCGAAGGTTTAAAGGCTTAAAGCTTTAAACCATCATCACTTAGTAACACGTCAGCATGTTTACCATTAGGAATGCCAATTAACAGATGTCCCAGCTCAAGCTTTCACTACCTAATTCAAACATAAGAATAAGCACTCATCCTTGTCTAAAGTTCACAACTCACAACTGTTTCTCCCCATTTTCAGTAAATTCAGTATGAAGCATACAATTCCAAATTCCACAAGTAGAGACACAGTAAACAGTGTACAACTTTCAGGATCATGCCAACTTTTCCTACTTTACCCACACCACATCAGAGTTGTATCGTCTTCATCATTAACTTCAAAAACAAGCATCGAATCACAAACAATTAAAAATTACACTGTAAAAAAGTAATGCACAATCAGAATCCCATTTCTTGTTATATATTTAAAAAACACTGTAACATAAATTCCAGAATTTTCATATCGCCGTAAATGCATGATACTCGATCACGGCGCCATTCCCCCCAAAACGTGACAAAGTCCAGACCTTCACCGTAAAATCAGCTCTGGTAAATAAAAATCACGAAATGAATCGAGAAAACCAAGAAAATGCCAAATTCCCAAAAATTTCACCTCGCGAGTGCATTTAATACACCACGAAAAATGAAGATCACCTGTAATTAGAAAAGGCTTGCATGGAGACGCAGTGTGTGAAGAAATCTTGGTAGGAATCGAGAATATCGGCAGGAATCCCCCGTTGCAACTGGTTTTCAATTTCCATACGATTAAAAAAGAAGCAGAGAGAGAGGAATTGGCATTTTGTATTTTAGCACTCCGGTCCTCTTCACAATTTGAGGCAATTAATGCATACCTGTTCAACATTACATGAAGAAAAAATGACAACATCGTCTCAAAACAGGCCTGGGGCGCACACACTATTCAAACAATTATGGGCTTAAAGCCCAATAATTAGTCTTGCTCTTCCGGCCCAAATCTTTCTACGTATATTTATATTATTTTTTTTTTTTTTGGTAAAGGCGAACGTATATTTAGATTTTGGGCTGAATATTAGGTTTCATTCAATAATCATTTTTATTTCAATAATAACTACCAACATGAATTCCTTGTCGAAACAAATAAATTCATTCATGGAAATAGGACCTGACTTTAGTGGTCATGTTCCTTGCCTTCCAACAATAGGTTAGTAGTTCGATTTCCACCCGGCCCCTATCCCTCCTCTATATTCCCCTTTGTAATTTATGTGGCTTAGACTTCCATACACCTTTGATGACACATAGGTGTCAATATTTTTTTTTAAAAAAAAAATTCATGTGATCACCAAATAAATTCACGGAAAACAAAATACTACTATATCAAGTGATCACCAAATAGGAATTGCAGAGCGGGATTCCTTCAGGGATTTACCATGCTCTCTCTCGACCACCCCCCCGATCCCTCGGTGCCGCCTTCCCCTCTGGCCGGCTCTCGGCCTCCCTCTCGGTCTGCCTCGCCTTCGTTTTGTGATGTTGTCAAGAATAATCCTGACGCGCCCGCTCCGCTGCCTCAACCCGCTGATAATCGAGATTGGTTGAAGGAGAATTTGGCTTCGGTTGATAACGTTGGGATGAATCAACGTTGCCCAAAAATTCGTTTTGAGAAGGACGTCCTTGATGAACTCTTTGAACCCTGGAAGGACACGCTGGTGGTTAAGGTCCTCGGTCTTTCGGTAGGGTTTATTGCTATGAAGGAGAGATTGACTTGTGCTTGGCAGCCAACGGGCCGATTCGATTTATTGGATATTGGATACGGATGCTTCTTCGCTAAGTTCGCTAGGCCGGATGACCGTGACAAGGTGCTCACGGGAGGGCCTTGGATGGTTTTTGACCATTGTCTAGCAATTAAAAGGTGGTCGCCTGAGTTTCATCCCAAAACTTCTATGGTGAGTACGATCCAGACGTGGGTTCGCCTACCAGATCTCAAACAAGCTTTTTACAAGGAGAATGCTTTGAAGGTTATTACTTCGGCATTGGGAACGTTTATCAAAGTTGATAAGAACACGTTGTCAATTGCCCGGGGACGATATGCAAGGGTCGGTGTTGAGATTGATATTGATAAACCTCTCCTAGGAATGTTGGACGTCGAAGGTGATGTGATCCGTGTCGCATACGAAGGCCTGCACTTGATGTGCATGAAGTGTGCAAGATTTGGCCACATGCAGGATCGGTGTCCAGGTTCTTTGCGGGCTTCGGGTGCGGCTGCAAGCCAGGCTTCCGACCAACAGATGGTTGATACCCCCACTCCGGCGCCGGTGACAACCAAGGAATGTCAAAAGGGAAACAAGGCAAATCTTGGTAATACAGATTTAATTTTGGGATCAAATCTGGAGATTAAGGAAAGTGCTCTCCCGGATTTGGGAACGAATTCGGCTCATAAGGAAAGTGAATCCCCCGTTTTGGAGAAAGATACACAAGAGAATCTAGGGTTGGGGATTGGATGGTAGTCAAGCGGCGAAAGCCCCGTCAACCGCGACAACCTAAATCTGACAACAAAGCCATGATCACGGCGCATGTAACTTCTAAACCCATTGTTGCAAGGGAGGATGTTCCCCTGGTCAGCTCGGATGAAGGCACTATAACTCATGAGGCTAACGTCGAGATTCGGGCTGGTAGTAACTTCCAGGGCAGTCGGATTGAGGGACCTAAAGAACTGATGGAGGTGGTGCCTTATGAACCTACTAGGGATAAACCTACTCTTTCAATTAGCAATCAAACGAGATTCAAAAAAGCTGCTCCAGGAGGTAAACGCATTCGAGGTGTTAAAAAGAAGCCTACAGGCGAGATGGCCCAAACTGCTACTGCCCTTGATGTGGCTAATTTTTTACCCGATAAATATGCTCACTTGTTGAATGGGGGTACTGGTGATGAGATTCAAAAGTCTATTGGCTTTGACAAGGGCTTGTTAGCTAGCCTGACAGCCCAAGGGGACGCGGTTATGGTATTGGGGGTCATAGGTCCGACTTAGGTCTCTCCTTTGTCTCGGATTGCCTGGCAGTTTTTCCTTGTATTATTCATGATAGAATTCAAAAGTTTTACTATCCTGTCATGGAATGTGCGTGGCGCCATGAACATGAATACACAACGCCATATATCCGATATTATTAGGAAGGCGCAACCTTCTGTATTTGTCATTTTGGAACCTCAAGGTTCATTCGAACGCCTTAAGGTGTTTCTTTATCGTCTTGGTTATGAGGCTTTGCATATCATCGATTGCGTTGGACGTGCTGGGGGTATTTGGGTTCTTACGAGATTGGGTCAGCCTTTCTCATATAAGGTGCTCTTTACTCATTCCCGTCTAATTACTGTTGAAGTTAGCATTGGCTCGGCCTCTTGGATTTTTTCTTCTATTTATGCTTCTCCGTCCCCTCCACACCGTATCCTGGACTGGGAGAGTATGAGAGAGGTGTATACCCATATCACGGGACCGTGGCTTGCCATAGGAGATTGGAATGATGTCCTTTTCCCCTCTGAAGCTTTTGGAATGGTGCCCAATTCTGCTCACTGTGACCGGTTCCGTTCAATGCTTGATGAATGTGGGTTATGTTCTATTCACACCGTTGGTGACTTATACACTTGGCAACGGAATACTACAGGCGGTCCTCTTGCTTGCAAGCGCCTCGACCGAGCTGTGGTTAATATGGCGTGGCTATCAGCCTTTCCAGATGGTCTGGTGGAGGTATTACCGAGAAGGGCGTCTGATCATAGCGCTTTATTGCTGCAATGTCACCGTGATTATCGACATTATGGCCCCCGTCCTTTCCGCTGGGAACATGCTTGGTCGACTCACCCCAACTATCACAATGTGGTCAATGAAGCTTGGAATCTTGGAGGGGAGACCATCTATGATCGCCTTGATCGGGTAAGATCCTCTTCAAAAATCTTTAATAACACTACTTTTGGCAACATTCACAAGCGTAAGTAGAGGCTTTTGCGTCGGTTGGCTGGTGTTCGACGTTGTCTGACGGGTATAGATTCGGCGCGTATGGTTCTGCTAGAAAGTCACCTCCTGATGGCCCTTGATGAAGTCCTTATACAAGAAGAAATTTTCTGGCATCAAAAATCAAGAGATAATTGGATTAAGCTGGGGGATCGCAACACGAAGTATTTCCACAACCAAACCCTTGTGAAACGTCAGCGCACTAAGATTTCTGGGTTAAATGTAGATGGAAATTGGATCAAAGATGAGCAAACCTTGAAAAGCCATGTTGTGTCTCATTTCAATTGGCTTTTCGGACAACAGATTCGTTCCAACATCATGGGAAGTCAATTGGCTGTGCTTCCTGCAGCAAGCAACTTGGATTGTCTGGATCGGGATGTCTCTCTTGAGGAGGTGTCGACTGTGGTGAAATAGATGAAAGCGTTAGCGGCGCCGGGGCCGGACGGATTCCCAGCGATGTTCTATAAAATATACTGGGACTCTGTGGGTCTGTCGGTATGGAAGTTTGTTCATTCTGCTATGACCGAGGGTGCTTTTGATACTAGATTATCAGAGACTTTCTTATGCCTTCTTCCTAAGGTCCAAGTCCCGAAGGAGATCAAAGATTATCGGTCTATCAGCTTATGTAATGTGAACTATAAAATTCTTACCAAAGTTCTTGTCAATCGGCTTCGGCCTATACTTCAGAATTATATAGGGCCCTATCAGTCGGCTTTTTTGCCAGGTCGAGGGACCTCCGGAAATGCTATTATCTTACAAGAGGTGATGTCGGCCTTTAAAAACCGCAATCGGCGCGCGAATGAGTTCTTGTTAAAAATTGATCTTGAGAAGGCGTATGATAACGTTAGTTGGGACTTCCTCGAGGAGTGTTTGCTTGAGATGGGATTGCCGGTTGTGATGAGGCAGATTATCATGTACTGTGTTCATTCTCCGTCTTATTCGATTCTATGGAATGGTTCGCCTTTAAACCCCATCACCCCTACTAAGGGTATCCGACAAGGCGACCCTCTTTCCCCGTATCTTTTCATCATTGTTATGGAAAAGTTGTCGCGGTCCATTCTTGCTAAGGTTAATGAGGGCACTTGGGAGCCGATTACCTTGTGTCAGGGTGCTCCTCCTCTCTCTCATCTCATGTTTGCCGATGATCTCCTAATTTTTTCTAAAGCCACACTTAGCAGTGCCCAGTGCATTGATGATATTCTTGGACGTTTTGCCATGCACGATGGACTTAAAATTAATGCAAGAAAGTCTATTGCCTTAGCATCAGCCGCTGTTGATGCCCATATCCTGGAAGCTATCTTTACATGCACCAATATTCGTTTTACGGATGAGTTGGATCGCTACCTAGGGTTTCCTATCTTCCGTGGAATTCCTCGCAGCAGCCATTTTACTTTCCTGGAGGAAAATATTTACTCTCGCATTGGGTCATGGAAACGTGGTCTCCTCAATAAGGCAGGGAGGGTTACCCTTGCTCGTTCCGTTTTATCGGCTATCCCGTCATATGCCATGCAACTCTATTGGCTCCCTTCAAGCACGTGCGATCGCATTGATCATCATGTTAACAGGTTCATTTGGAAGGATGTCCGAGATCGAGGGATCCATTTGGTCAGTTGGGACAAGGTCGCCCTGCCAAAAGTTATGGGTGGCCTCGGTCTTAGGAAGTGCCGCGACATGAACATTGCGTTTCTTAGAAAGCTCTTCATGGATCTTCTTGCCAATAATAATAAGCCCTGGGTGCACTTACTGAGACATAAATATGGAATAAATTATGGGGTCTTTCCTATGAAACCTGGTGTTTCATCTACCTACCATGCCATGCACCATGTGGCCTCAGTCCTACATCAAGGATTTCGCATACGGCTTGGGAGTGGGGATCTCAATTTTTGGCATGGTGCTTGGTTGAGGGGAGGTCCGATCGCACTGCGCATCCCTTATGTTCACATTATGGATTCCCATTTGAAGGTGAAAGATCTGTATATTAATGGTCGTTGGTGTTGGGAAGCAGTGGCATCCCCTGTGACGTCTACCATCAAAGAGGAGATTAACAACTTTGGTCCTTTAGTGCTCAATAATTCTGCTGCCGATTGTTGGTGTTGGATGGGGTCTTCAACAGGCTTATACACTGTGCGTTCCGGCTACCTTTGGCTCCTCAGTCAACGTGGGTTTGATCATAATGTGTCTATCTCCTGGGTTTGGAAGATCCCGGCTCCTGAAAAGGTCCAATTTCTGATGTGGTTGGCCGTCCACAATTCCTTGCCTACAAACGATCTTCGTGTTCATCGGGGTCTTGCTTCTTCTGCTGCATGTGTGCTTTGTGAAGGGACTGAATCTGTGTCTCATCTTTTTTTCTGCTGCCCGAGAGTGTTGGCTACTTGGGGCGTGATTGGCTCTCAACAATTGGGATATGTTGAGGATGTCCAGTGCAGCGTTGCTGATCGGCTACGAAGGTGTTGTAGACATTGGCAGGGCTACCATTGGGCGATGGTCTGGGCCATTTGGAGGGGGAGAAACGCCGTTTGCTTCCGTGGGGAAAACTTCATTCCTGATAGCATTCGTAGAAAGGCTGCTGTGATGGGAGAGGCCTTTGATAGGCTGTTTCGGAAAAACACTCGATCTGTGGTGCCTCGATTTGTAAACTAGAACCCTGAGGGTTTCTCAGGTATCATTCTTCATGTCGATGGTAGCTCCTTGGGGAATCCGGGGGTTGCTGGTTGTGGTGGGGTGCTTCGGGATGTGGGTGGCCGTTGGATTAAAGGCTTATCTGGTTTTGTGGGCATGCACAATAATCTTATTGCTGAACTTCATGGAATATGGCGGGGCCTTGAGCAGCTTCATGTGGGTGGCGTGGAGGTAGCTTGCTGCTACTCGGACTCTATGGAAGCTTTGCGTCTGATTCGGTGCGGGGTGGATGAAGCTCATGTTCTCTATCCCTTGATTAAAAATATTATTGAGATCATGCACTTGCGTAGGGGTTATCACTGGTACCACATCCTTAGGGAAGGTAACGCTGTGGCCGATGCTTTGGCCAAGAGAGGAGCACGTTCGGAAGAGTTTTTTACGACATGGGCGTTTCCTCCAGATGACGTCCGACCGCTTCTAGCCGATGATAGTTCGGGGGCTTGGTTCCCCCGGTTTTGAGTCCTTCTTCCCTTTCTTTGTTCTGTAGATTTTTTAGTTTTCCCCTTTGCCGACGCTTGAGCGTCACTTGTTACCCAAAAAAAGTGATCACCAAATAGGAGTGTAGTTTTTGTCCCATTATTCTTCAAGTTTTCTATTTATTTTTTATATTTTTTTTATATTTTTCTTTCTTTTTTGTGATTGACTATCCGCAAAAAAGTTACAATTAAACCTCATCTATAAAATTGAAAATCAGAAAATTAACCATCTCACATCCCTCCAAGCCTGCCCTTTTATATATACTCGTACTATGATTTTGCCTATTTATCCTCGTATTATTTTTTTTTCCTAAGCCATTTCATTGACGCTTTGTCTTTCTCTCCCTCTTGTTTTTAAAATTTCAATATCACTATAAGAATTTTGTGAGAAAGTGACAAAAAAGAAGACGAGCGTCAACATTTAAAATTTTGTCACATAATGGCTTTCGTCGCCTCATGAGCCAGGCGACGAATAACACAACAAAATTTTATCGCCTACCCTGAAAATTTTTGTAGTGTATATATAGTATATGGTTCACTTTTACACTGCAAACTTATAAACTGCATAGAATGATATTAATATAGTAGCATCATATATGTCTATATATTCTTCATAGTAAATTAAATGATATACTACCAATCAATATTTTATAATTATGTACTTCCTCTGTTCCTTAATAATTGACATGTTGGGAGTTTTGTCAATGTTTATTGAGTAACTTTGATTCGACTTTTTAACACAATTATACAAGATAAAATATTGTCAAGTGGATCTTGTTGGATTCGTTTAATCGCATAGTTTCGGAATATCAAATTTTTATAATTTTTACTTATATAGAATTTGAATGATTAAGGATTAAAAATGTGTATTGGATTGCGTGAAATGTGGGTCCGTGTCAAATATTAAGGAACGGATGAAGTAATAAAGCTATTTTCTATATTACTTTTTGAATTATTATTACGAATTACCTATCATTAAAAAAAACGGGGTTTTGTACCCGTGATTAATTACTATCATTTGTATTTTTTCTGTTTATTTTTTATGGATTGAATGATTTATAATAGAAATAAAATAAGTGCAAAAGAATTACTCTACAAAAATTTTGTCCGAGGGCGAGAAATGTTGTCCCATAAAGTTTCATTGACGGCTAGATTTAGCTTTTGATCGCATTCTCTCAAATATTTTGTAAGGATGAGAACTTAGCCAAGTGGTTAAGTCCCTTGACTTCCAACGGAATATTGGAGGTTCGATTCCCCACCGGCCCCCTATCCCTCCCTTTTATTCCACTTTGTAATTGTGTGGCATGGATTCCCACCACCCATTTCTCAGGCCTTTAATGCTCCTAAATATATATATATATATATATATATATATATATATACAGGGGCGGATGCACATATATACTAGCGGGGGCACGGGACACCACTTAAATTCATAAAATTGCTATTTTAACCTTAATTTCTTTTAGTATTTAATTAAGTGCACCCACTTAATTTTTGTGGTGACACCACATAAATTGATAAAATACTATGTTGACTTTAAAATTTTTATATTTGGTATGGTATATCCACTCAATTTTTGTGGTAACACCACTATATCTAATTTCAATTTAGCTTTTCTTTTATTGTTTTCTATTGTATCTACTATCTAAAATTTCAAATTAACTTACATCAATTTTTATGACACCACTTAAAAATATTCCTAAATCCGCCACTGTATATATATATTGTAGTGTTAATTATCAGATATATATATATATATATATATATATATAGTGGTTAGCTTAGTCACCTGTACCTACATGTAAGTTAGGAGGTGTTGGTTTTGTGATGGCCAAATTCTTTGTTGATGCCTACAATCAATATTGCCATAGTTTGAACTAGGGGCCCAATAATTTAACGGATACATACGCGATTGCTACGATTTTATTATTGGATGGCTGATATTGATTTTGTAATGGTTGTGATTAATTGCGATAGTTTGAACTAGGGGCCCAATAATTCTGGTGGTTGGAAATTGCCATCACATGAACAGTGCCCCACAACATGCATGCATGACGCGCATCTACAAGCCACATTGGGGATGTGTACCCTATCTCAATTGATATGTAACGTCAGTTCATTATAAAGTGTAGTTTTTTTCTTAAAAAAAAAAAAGCTTATAAAGTGTAGTTTGGCCATAGGAATTAAAGAAAACAAAAACAAGCAGTATATGTAAGATCAAATAATACATAGGCAGATGACACATATCTAGAGACCGGTTATGATACAATCTCTTGAAAAGTCTGTACGTGCATACATCACTTAGGCTCTCCTCTCGAACATCTATTTCATCACATATATATTATTTCATCACACACAACATATCTCACAAAATAAGTCGGCTACTGCTCTGCTCAATCATCACACACAACATATATCACACATACACAGAACATTATTCCATTACACAGAACACTTCTCCCATGACATGTGTAATCATCACCCAACGGATGAGATTACAGAAGCATCTTATTTGTTGAGAAAACCCCCGGCCATCTTCATCACGTTCCCAAATCCGCCACCACCACCGCTGCTCTGAGTCTCCGACGCTGCTTCAACCTTCTCTCCACCGTCGGATGCCTTTCCTATGACACCTTCCGCCTCCTTCGCATAGTCCCCGGCGTCTTTGCCCGGAGGCATCTTCTTCAATGTGTCATCCACATCCTCCTTCAGGGAGTTGTAATCTTCAGTCTTCTCCTCTTCGTCGCCATCGCCGGACTCCTTGCTCAGGAACCCTTCCGCCTTCTTCTCGTACTCCTCCAGGGAGTTGTAATCTCCATTCTTCTCGTCTTCGCCGCCATCGCCGGATTCCTTTCTCAGGAACTCTTCCGCCTTCTTCTCGAACTCCTCCACGCCACCGCCGCGTTCCTTGTCGGCGTCGCCCGTCGGTATGGCGGATTTGATCACTTCTCCTGCTGAATCGCCGCCATCTGCCACCGAATTATCAGTGGTGGTATCATCCTTCACGTCGTCTTCAGCAGTAAAGGTGCTTTTCGGGCCGCCAGATTCATCATTGACTGGGCGGTTTTGAGGTCGCCGGCAGGGGCGGACTCTTGGGATTCAGTGATTTCAGTTCCCGTGGAATTAGTATTGTACTGGCGGAGATAACCCTCGGCCTGATCGACGTATTTACCGACGCCCTGAGTGGAATCTAATTTGCCGTAGTCGGAAGCGGCGTCGAGAAGGTCGGCGCCGGCCCCGGCAGCCTTCTGGCGGTCGTATTGTTCACTTCGGAACTGAGACTGCGCGGCGGAAGCGACAACTTTGGCGCTGGAGAAGAGGTCGGGGTCGTTGGTGGCGGTTTTGAGGTTGTTTGAGTGATCGGAGTCGGCTTGGGCTTTGTTGGCGATGTTAGAGACGAAATCCATTGGGGTGACAAGTGAGAACTGAAGACCTAAAAGGAGTAAGAATTTGGGTGAGGGTAGTGAGTAGTGAATATAATTAATAGGTGATGTTGGAATTGTATGTTGGGGAAAATGGATATATATAGGAGGAATTAGGACATGTATACCCATGGTGGTTGGTTTGGATAGATATTGAATTGGTAACATTCAGCGGGTACTGGTGTAATGACCCAATGAGGTGGTGTGTGATGTGTATTTAATGTGTTTTGAACGGTATAAAAACACTCAGCATATACTTCCTCTGTTTTTAAAAAAATAAAATAGACCAACAGTGCACACAGTCCAATGCACATTTTAAACCATTAATAACTCAATTTCGGTACAAGTAGAAATTCTAAAAGTTCGATATTTAAAAACTACTCGACGAGACGAATTTAACAATATCCCACTTGGCTATATTTTAACTTATATAACCATGATAAAACTATAAGTCAAAGTACGCGTATATGAATAGTGTCAAATTTCCAACTGTTACAACTATTGAAAAATGGAAGGAATATAAAATACTGATTCAGCACTACTTCAATACCTATTGATTCATCATCCAAACCAAATCCTGCCCATGGTGCATGGAGTTTGGCAATGTGTGTGGGGTGGGGGGAGGGGGGGGGGGGGGGGGTGGGGGTACTGGTTTGATATATATGATCATGACATGTTGAAGCCTCTAGTCTCGAGGTCAAGGGACAATGAAAGCATATTTCATAGTCGTTTCTTTTCTTTTTATCGTCTTGATATAATTCCATTTAAAAAAAATAAAAAAATAAAAATCCTTGGTCTCATTCATTGCAATATGATGGGGATCATACGATTGAAGGTTTTTATTTTCCCGAACATGACACGTAAAGAATGTTTTGAACCCAAGTGGGCTAGATTATATGCAAATTGCACAACACATTTGGAGAATTTTTTATGAATACTAATAATTGGGGAAAAGAAAAACAGACGATGATTTGCATGGAGGTAAGGGAGGTACGTGTACAAGTGGGAAGACCGTGTTTGGGACGCAAAATTGGGCTATGGGATGTGGGGCCCACTCTTGATTGATTGGATACGGTTTTAAAGTGACAGTTGGAAGTAGTACTGCCAACGGTTGTAAGTTAAATCATCATGTCGGCAAAGATATTCGACTCTCTCTCGTCCACGTCATTATGTGTCTGCGATCCAGCATTTTATGTTTCGGAACCAATTTCTATTAACAAAAGAAATGTGCAAATTTTAATTTTGGACGAAAAATGTAGTACCTCATTTCAATCCGTTTTTTATTTTTCTCTTCATACATACTGTTGTAGTGAATTTAGCCAGCGAATTGTAAATTTGTCCTTATAATCTAGTCCCAGGGTTACTGATATTTGGTGGGCCCTGGGCAAAATAAATTAATAGGCTTATATAAATATTTAAAAACAAATTTCTTGTTCTATAATAATTTTTTCATTAGTTATTTGTGATTTTCTTAACTCGTCACAATATTTTTTTACGATCCAAAAAAATAATTTTTAGTCAACATAAATTTCCAACTTAAAAAATAAATCAAATAAAAAATAACATAGAGCAACTATACTTGGGAAATAATTTAGGTCATAATTTGTCAATAATTCTAAACAACTCGTCGGGTAGAGGAATTCTAGAGAATATGGAAAGGCAGTGCCATAAAATATTTTTCTTGTGAGTTTTTGCAAAATAGAGTCCTAGAAATGAGAATTTTACAACTCATTCATTATTTTAATAAAAATAAATTTACAAAGAAATATTATTTAATTTTTTATTAAAAAAATGGGCCCTACTTTAAGCACGGGCCCTGGACAGTGGCACTCCTCGCCATGCCTCAGGGCCGGCCATGTCTAGTCCTACAATCTATTACTCCCTCCATTCTATTAATAATGTTTTAAAATTTTTGGGCAAGCACGGGCGTCTTTCATATTATGAATGGAACTAATCTTTTTTTTTAAATTGGATGAATAAAATAAATACGTATAAGTTTAGAGTTTAGAATTTAGAATTCATAATGAATGATAGCTTTAAATTGTGATAGTTTTGAGCAATGGTTTAAACTTTAGAGTTCGAAAGTTAAAAATAGAGGAGCAATAGAGTTTAGAGTTTAACAATGGAGTTTAGAATTTCATTGTTAAAATAGAAAACATTTATTATTTATCAAGCTTATAGCATGTCAACTATCTAATTCAGCTGGACTTTCCATCTTTTAGAATTATAAATTCAAGCACTTCAACTGCCAATGGTGGATAGTTTTTTTCTCAAATGCTTGAACAATGTACTATATGTGAAGGAATTATGTTCAATTCCTCGATCGAACAATTCCTTGTGCAACTTGAAAACCTCCTGATGACGGTACACATTCATTAAAATGGTGTATGTGTACTTGAAGGGTTATAATTCCTTCAAGATAAATTCTTCATTTCAAGTCATGGCTAATTAATTCCTTTCATTTACATTTCAGAAAACTTCTTATAGCCCTCATCTATTTTTCCAATTTTGCACAGGTCATTCAATATAGTATTATATGTGATCACATTCGGGGAAATACCTTTCTCTAGCATTTTTGAGAAATATATAAATGCTTGTTCTAGTAATTCTTCAACAACATGTGCATGAATTAATATATTGTATGCCACAAATGTCAGAGAATACCATTTTCTCACCATTTATCGAAATACCTATCTGGCTTTCATAAGGTACACAAATTTCAAGCAATCATGGATAATGCTTGCATAGAAAACATGATCAGGCACAATTACATCCCGAATCATTTTCTGCAGCGGATCATAAGCTTCCTCTAAATTGCTCAATTTAGAAATACCATCAACAAAGATATTGTACATAATCATATCAGGTGGGAACCCCTTTGTTTGCATCTCTTCTTGCAGTTTAAAGGCAGCAAATATGTCACTTAGCTTCAGTTCCCTCTTACATGGTATGGAACATGATAGAGCACCACTAATTTCTTCATAAAACCATTAAGCCCTAAATTTAGAATTAGGTTCCGGTTACGTTCAGAAAAATCCTTCATTTTGTATATAACAACAATGGTATTGATTATAAAACAACTATACATATAACATTCAAAATAGATTTTTACTATAATAAGGTGATGTTTATTCATTAATAAAATGCAACTGTTCATTTAATCGGGATTATGGATAAATCAACACAATTTTTCCTTTACTCGAGATTTCTGGCTTTCTTATTCAATTCAATTTATTACACAGAGATGTGATACACAACATAGATCATCATATCAATTTCTAGGTTTAAATCACCTTCACTTTAGATGCAAATACAAACAAAAAAATAATAGTAAATTGACAGCTAATAGAGATGGAGAACAGATCAACTATGAATAAAATTCTCTCTTCACAACCATAAATCAAAAAGTGTAATCAAAATCCAAGTAAGATCATGCATAGTCAATCAAAAAGTGTTATTCAAGATGATAAAAATCGAGAATGGAGAAAAAAGGGAAAATAAAAGTTATATCCAATTATTAATAAATATTAATTACCACAACGCCAAATTGATACAAATAGATTAAAGTTAATCACACCTGAGTACAGCAAGCATTCGAAACCGAACCTGTAGTTTTTAAGAGTAAGGCCAACAATAGAAACTGGAGGATAATGTCTTCTGCAAGATGATCAAAATCGAAATAAGAAAACTATATCTAGTTAATACTCCCTCCGTATTTGAAAAATATTAACATTGGCATAGTAAACACTAATCATTGAGTAACTTTGATTCGACTTTTTAATACAGTTACATAAGATAAAACATAGTCAAGTGAGATCTTGTTAGATTCGTCTAATCACATAGTTTTATAATATTAAATTTTTATAATTTTTTATTTTATAAAATTTGAAATATTACTCTTTAAAAATGTATAATAAAAACTAATAAAGCAGCAATGAATTGGTAGAGTTCCAGAAGTAGTAAAAGATTCAGTAAGTGGGTGGTATCTAGGGGTGGGTCGGTACGGTATACCGAAAAAATTTCGCCTACCGTATATCGTACCGAACTTTAAGGTATGAAAATTTTCATACTGTTGCCGTACCGAACCTTTCGGTATACCGAAGATCGGTATACCAAAAGGTTCGGTATGAAATATTTCCATACAGTTGCTATACCGAAATTTTGGTAAGTTCAGTATATACCGATATACTGAAGATTCGGTACATACCACATACCGGTATCGCGGTATATACCGACCTACCGAACATTCACTACATACCGACATACCGGTATTGCAATATATACGGACATACCGAACCTTCGCTACATACCACGATACCAGTATTGTGGTATATACCGGTATCGCGGTATATACCGATATACCGAACAATCGGTACATACAGATATACCAATACCGTGGTATTTACGGAAGTTCGGTATGGTAACGGTATACTGCGGTATCAAAAAATTTATACCGTTACCGTACCGAAAACTTACGGTACGGTATGATACGATATGATACCGTACCGAAAATTACGGTATACCGCAAATTTTGGTATTCTCGACATTTTTTCGGTACGGTATGTGCGGTATACAGTATATTCGGTATTTTTTCCCAGTCCTAGTGGTATGTTTTATGTCCAACATTAAAATTGGATTTTCCCTTTATCTTACTTCTTTATAAATTTGAATTGAATAAAATTATTCCAATATTGCAATGCATATTTGGATTCTAACGAATAAATCTATATAATGGAGCTGGGCTTTGAATTGCAGCATGAAATTTGTGTGAAAACAGAAATGCCTATGAATTTTGGAATAATTACTATCCTACAGAAAGGGCTAGCAGAATTATAGTTCAATCAATATTTACAGCCTCTAGGATTACATTTATCCAATGAACCTTAGTACCATCATGGCATTGGATTCCAATACAACTTGATTAGTTGATCACATATCATATCTCTTCGTTCTTACATTTTACTTCCCTCTTTAATTAATTTTTGAATAATTATTTTTTTCTTTATATTATCTGATTTATTAAAATTATTTTCTAATGACCAACAATAGTTGAATTGAGTGGATTGGAGCTCTAGTTGCTTAAGCAATATCTCGATTAGAGCTTTGTGTATACAAAAAACTGATTTAGAAGAGGCGCCCTTAATTGTCCGTGTGGCTTTGGGATACCCGGTTTTTCCAAGAATTATTTTATTAAGATAAGAATTAATATAATATATTTAAAAATATAACATATTCAATTAAAGGATTTATAATATATTGGTTTTACTAAATTTGTCATAAACACCAAATATATTATAATTTATTTCCAATTTATATCTTTGTAAAATATATGAAAAGATTTCTCAAGATTTTCATATATTAATAAATAGATTTAGTATCTAAATAAAAAATTTAAAAGGTTGATAACATGGTAAGGAGGATGATTCAGCGGTGATGTGTGAATGACTGTACATTTTTGGATGATTAATCAGCGCCTACGTGGAAACCTACGGCATAATTACTGTTTAACCCTTAAAATTAAAAAAAGGATGAAGTATGTTTAATAAGGGCAATACAGTCTGAACATGACAAAAAGTATTCGGAATTTATTATATAGATAGATTTAATATATGGATAAATTAGTGTTTAAAGTAAAAATAAATTAGGTATGTGATGCGATTCTACTAATTTTAAATTTTTAATTGATTTATAATATTTATAATTAAATTTAATTTAAAGAGTGGACCATAATTGTAAAGTGAACTTTAAAACTTAATTTTTAATAAAAATGTTTCTTTTGGCATGTATCAGCAGACCACATTGGAACCAAAACTAATCCCTCGAAGATCTGGTGGGCATTAAAGGTTTGTCTCTTCAAAATCAAAATTCTGCATACATAAAGGCTTGAATCCAATATCTTTGTTTAAACTGCCATTTTTTAATAAAAATGTTAATATTAAGTGATGGCAAACCATAAAATCACCATTTAAATCACATATAACAATCTATGAGAATTGAATCTGATAAATTTACTCAGTAGAGAATATTGTCATGAAAATAGCTTGTGTGAATTTTTGTTGGCCTTGAAACGATCCTCATCTATATAATATATAAAAATAATACTACCTCCATTCTCATATAAGTGAACCATTTGCATAGTAGTAGCTATTCATTGGGTAACATTACTAATTTTTTAAACATAGTTATATAAGAAAAAATATAGTCATGTGAGATCTTGTTAGATTCGTCTAATCACATTGTTTTATAATATTAAATTTTTATATTTTTTTACTTATATACAATTTGAGTTATAAACATTTAAAATTATGTCTTGGACTACGTGAAATGCAGCAAGGGTGCATTTATATGAGAACAGAGGAAGTGAAGTATCTCTTATGAGCAGTAACCTACTCTTATGAACAGTAACCTACCAATTCTCCCTCACAAAAATTCCCTTATGAACAGTAACCTACCTACTTCCTCAACATTCACTTTCTGCACGCAATCCAATACACATTTCTAATGAGTAATAACTCATCAATAACTCAAAATGTGTACAAGAAAAAATTCTAAAAATTTGATATTTTAAAACTACACGATGAGACGAATCTAACAAGATCTCACTTGGCTATCCTTTTCTTATATAGATGTTGTATAACCATTAGTCAAAGTTGAATAATAAACCGTAGCAAAAGTCAATTCATTTCACTATAAAAATGAAGGAATTATATATAAGTAGTACATTTTCAAAATATATGAGAACTAAATTTGAGTGAAATTCATGTTATAATTTAATTTCATTAATTATTGTAGATAAAGAATACTACCAAATAAAAGATGTAACAAAAACTTTATGGGTTGATAGTTGAATAATAAACAGTAACAAAAATCAATCCCTTTTCATTAATGAATAGCAAATATTTGTATTAGATAAATTAACTAAATTAGATAAATTGCGATACGGCAATAAGTTGATATATAGTCATTTTAATTTGTCAATGGATTCATTTACAAGAGTATTTCTTATATTTTCTAATTTAATTTGGAAATATCTACATCTTTATGAAATTTCTAATATCTCAACGCGTTAGGGTGTGAATCAATATCAATAATCAATTATCGAGTACAATACGATTTCACGTACTTTCTTTGTCAATGTATGGCATTAGATAGAGTCGTGAGTAGAAAGGTTTTAATCTTTGCTTTTTCATTTTTTTTGTCTTTTCGACTATTGTTTGTAGTATAAGTATTTTTTAAGATACTATTGTAATATATAAATATTGGTAATGACATATGATGGTCGATTTCTATACAATGTATAGATGTACTCATGTAAAGCTTAAAATAGTTTTAGAAGATTGGGGAATATAATTGATATAATGAAATCGAACAATTTTATTTGTTAAATTGGATAATTTTATTCATATTGTCTATAATTTCCGCCCATTGGGCGGGGAAATACTAGTAGATGTAACAGTAAGTGGTGAGAAAATTCAATCGTCCACGGGACTAAAAACTAATAATGTGTCACACAATTGGCTCATCCAAAAAAATAGTGTGTCACACTATTGCATAACGTGTGATATTTACGGGTGCGACATTTGCTAGTGTCACACGTATTCATTTTTATCGATTGGCTGCCACGCTGTACCACCGAGCCACGGCCACCTATCCCCGTCACTTTTGCTGTACCAATACCCCACCATTGTCCAAACTCCAAACAATGAAAACGCGGTTGGTATGGTGCGGACTACGTTCCGTGCAGACAGCCGTCCATTGCTGTTATTATTTTTATCATTCAACGGTTGAGATTATTTGTAGGGTTACTATATCAAGTCGCTAAGTGGTCATGTCGCTGAATTGTGTAGGGGCCGTCGCTGAGATGCGTTCAAATGCATAGAACCATGCCGCTGAAATGTATAAAATTATGTCGCTGAATTGCATAGGTCATGTCGCTGAATTACATAGGTCATGTCGCTGAATTGTGAAGGTTCCATGGCTGAGATGCATTTAAATTTCCAATGACCTTCAAACGACTCTAACTTCAAACGTCGCTGAGATGAATACAAAAATGTCGCTGAATTGAATAGACGTGTCGCTAAATTGGGTTGGCTCTGTCACTGAATTGTGTATGTCATGTCGCTGAGTTATGAATTCAGCGGTTGCAGATTTGTCCGCACGCACATGGTATCCGCACCGTAACCGTTCCGAAATAAAAATACCAATAGGCAATAGCCTCGGAGTAATATCCGATTCATCGTTATATATCAACGTAATATTCAATTTATATACAAACAGTGATTTATTACAGTTTTTATTACTTATTTCTTCAATGTATTGGAAGGATATTCTCAATTTCAATATATTACATTCAGGATAAAAATGAGTACATTATAATTTATGAAAATTATTTACTGCTGTCGTGTCCAAAATAATTCCACTCACAAATTTGCCCACAAAGCTGTATATTTTTCTTGAAGAGTGATTTAACATATTTTTCTTTTTCATTACTAGAAAGCGAACCACACGAATATTGATGGTTTAAATTTAAATGAAGCTTCAATAATTGAAAAATGAAAATTAATAATATATGGTAGTCCCTTGATTAACTTATTTTTATTTATCATAAAAATGTGATAGTATAATACCAATATTTTTTGGACAAATAAGATCAATAATTGAGTGAGTATTATTGAAGAATGATTCAAAAAGTTTATTCTCTCCATGATTAGTTTTTCCATGCATATCACATATGACATCTGTCAGCTAATTAACCCTCAATATAAATTTGGATTTTTTTAGGCGTTTTAAAAATACAATTTAAAATGATTTTTAAATTTGTTTTCATGAATATTTTCCCTCTTGGTTAATTGGTTTTATTAACAATTTTTTGTTGATTTTGGAGATGTTTGGGAGTTAGCGGATTCGGAGACAGAACTGTGAGTCAATCTGCTATTCGAATCTGCTATCCGCTAGCGGATCTGCTATTCTCAAACATCTCCACCCATGCAATACAAGATTTGCAGGGAATTAAAAACTTGGTCACAATGAAACTCCATTCCATTCCACTCCATAGAATAGAATGCTGAACATTTTATTGAGAAATAAAATCTTACTGCAAATGTGCCTCATATACATTCATTTATGAGTTCCAAATTTAATTCAAGTTCAAGATTTTCTTCACATAAAACCTACCCTCAAAAGGTGGTCACAAATTACTTGTGAATGCATATATGACAAGATACTTTCATGGCTAGACTATACTTATCAAATAGCAACTATAGTTCTAATCTTACCTTAGCCCACAAATGTAAGAATCTCTAAGAATGTCCATTTCTGGCAACACCACAACAACCCACAGGCATTCCCCAGCTCACTTCCTTATTGCCTCCTCTGATTTGACGCCGGCGCCATTGATTTTACGGCACGCCTGTCCGCCTCAGAGCCAAGCAGGAGGCTTCCCCAATCGCTCGGTCTATGCACGATTCGTGTAGATACCCGGTCGCTGTCTTCCCCACCCGATGCATCATATCCGTCACTAGTTGATCTGGACAATGGGACATCCTTCTGAGTAGACATAGCAGCAGCAGCAGAAGATAGCCCGGCAAATCTGCCAGCCTCGCCATCGCCCGGTGCCACACCTAAAGGACGGAGGTCGGGAGAACCCAAACTACTCTCGGTTGAAGAAGAAACAATGCCTGGCAAGACCTGGATACCTCGGTTTGCCCTAAAAGTACCCGCCTGGGCTTCGTGGCGTAGAGCAGCCAAGGCGCCCGATGTTGTCCCCGTGATAGTATGATGGTCTCGGGGACTTGAACTTGGAAGCTTGGGGGGAGGTTCAACGGGCAGGTGAATCCGGTTGCTTCTGCGGCGTCCACCATTGGTGTTGGACATGCCTAAACTGTTGTCCGTCTCGCGTGCATAGCTCGGTTCTTGCCTTGCCACCGGCTGCAGAATTTTCGACTTTTTCCTTGCCTCTGCAGCCGCCTTTGACACATCTTCTGATTTTAATCGTGCCAATGTCCACGGGCTAATCTTCACTGGCACCAAATTCTTCCTCTTGGTTTGTTCCTCGGGCGTCATCCTCTTCCCAAACGAACCAACGGATCCATTCTCCGGTGGCAAAACATCTGCCTGCAAGAAAATATGTGCTGAGAAACTGTCAACAAAGTTGAAATGAGAGGTATGAATGAAATCAGGTGATAACAGCAAATGTCAATTGCTTATAACGAAAGAATGTAAAGGAATACTCGAAACAGGTTCTTGTGATGGATATTCAGAACAATAGCTAGCTACCTGATTGTCGACAAACAACCGTGGTGGCGTGCACCACGCTGCACGGTTGAAGGCGTTGAATGAGCTTACGCTGCTTAATCCGGTGAGAGAGCTAACGGGCGACATCTGAGGGCTTTGCTGCTGACCTTCATTCGCTTGTAGCTCTTGCTCCCGTAGAGCTATAACGTAATCGTATGTGCTGATTCCCTATTATATTGAGACAAAGTTGTAAATGCGAGTCTCAGTTTTTTCAGACCAAAAGATTTTAGGCAGTAGGTAATGAAACAAGACAAATGCTTTTTACCTTCTTGATTAGAAGGATGTGAAAGAAGAAGAGTTGAGTGAGAGGAAGGGTCGCGATCATGGCCAACACCGTGCACACTGCCTGCACAATGCAGAGGCTTTGTTACTGTAAACTCGATCGATCCCAGAGTCCAGACACGAAACACCATTGTAATATCCCAAAGTTTTGATAAGGACAGGAATGGTGAAATACTCACCACCACAATTACAAAAGGAAGCACAGTGAAACTGCTTCCCAGCTTGGAGCTGATGTCAACTTCAAATTGCTTCCTCTCGAGAAAACACAGGATTAGAACGAGGATTCCAGTCGACCATTGAACCACAAGCTGCAATCTCAACGTACAGAAACCTGTTTTAATAAAACTGAGGTGAAATCAAATGTTAGGCACGAAAACGAAGGATTTTGAGCATACCAGGAGAAGGGCGGACACCATGAGAACGAAAAACTTCCTGTAGTTCCGTTTGCCAATGCAGTTGTTTAACCACTGGAAAGAAGAAAAGAAACGAAACGATTAAATGCTGCCAAATTTAACATGGAAAAGATTTCCTGACCATGAATCATCATCATCCATCACCTTCTTACCCTGCAATGATGATCGAAGTGATCGACACACTTATCACAAACTCTGCAATGCTTGCTGTACTTGACCTGCAAAACGGTTATCAGTTTTCCTTAACGTTGTCCTCAATCTAGTTACCGAATACAAGACATTTACGTACCTCGACTTCACACAAACCACAGTAGTACATCCCCTCTTCGCTCTGCTGATCGGACGACTCATTTTGCTCTTTGCAAATGTAAACACAAGGGAGTAAAGCCAATAGAATTGACACAACTCGGTTGCTACAACGTAGATTCTTCTCAGGCTCTGTATCACAATCAGCTTCAAACTTGACACCCAGTTTTCCTTTATCACTGACTTTCTCTGCACTCAATGCATCGCGGAATGATGAGTTCGACTCTCCACAGTGTTTACTCTCATTCAGCTTCAAGCACTTTTTTTTGTTGTGAATGTTTAGATATTTTTTCGATTTAAAGACTCCCGGATCAGCAGGATCAACCGCAGCACACCAAATGTATAGTCCAAAGGAGCATACAAGCTGAAAAAAGTGTACCGTAGGTACAATAAGATTCCAAAGGTAAACGAGTCTTTACAATCAAGGCATGACAGATCACTGTAACCAACACATTACGCCAATTTTTTCATCTAAATGACAAATTCGGATGTGTAAGAACATGGCCTTTGTGGGCATTTTTACTTCACCAAACAACTATAGGAGTTAATTAGGTAAAAACTAATCCGATCCATGTGATTATGTTAACTACGACAGCAATGTAATTGTGCTCGCAACGGGACCAAATTCGAGATCAAATTTAATGCCTAGAACAACAATCAAAACAAGAGACAATAAAAAAGCATTCTTTAGCCGCACAACAGGTAGCTTTTGAATGAGAAAGCTGTGGCCACATTTGCATAAGACACAACAAGCTAGAAGACAAGCACACACTGCGTACCCTGTCATTCAAACAACTTGAAAATGATTCTTTCCAACAAATTCCGGAAAGGAAACTGAAAAAAATATAATTGAACAGTAGCTAATCCAGTTTAAAAGGTTGAATTCTGGACATTTGATAGGATCCATTAGGAATAGATTCGGATTTAGCATAACCCAATTAAAGGAGAATTCAATTTCAAATGAAAGAGGATGAGGATGGAGTAATGCTCACAAAAGGAGTGTAAATCCCCATCACAATGAACTGGTACAATTGCTTTCCCACAAAAGGAGCAAAGAATACATAGAAAGCAAATCCCAGAGCCACAAACACCGCCACAGCTACAACCTGCAACAATATACAACACATATACACTCCTAACACCTAAAAAGAACAAATCAAATACAGCTATAAATAGGGCTAAAGCAAGAATACCTGGAGAGGATGATAAGGCAGCTGCCATCCATGCTTTCTCATTGTGCAAGCTTATAAATTGAAGTCACGGAAGTTTCTTTCGAAGAAAAATAAATGGGAAGAGGGAGGAAAGAAAGGATTAAAATCTAAATCCTGTGGTACAGCCAGTTTCCTCCATTTCCAGGATATGCATGCTCATTTCCTCTAGTGAATGGGAGAGAGAGAGGGACATTAAAATAAGCAGCTTCATTGGAAGCAAAAGAAATTAAAGGGGATGTGATGCCAAAAGAAAAGTAGTAAAAAGAGGAAAAGGAAGTGGATGAATGAGAAATGGGGGGGAACTAAAGAACCTTTCTTTTCTTGGTATTTGGAGTCAATGGCATTGGCAATTTGGCATCCTCTAAGGTTCTAACTACACCAAGATCAGACCTTGATGGTGGAGGAGAAAAGAATAGCTCCTTTTGAGAGGTACAAATTTGGGGGGTTTGGGTGATTGGGATTTGGTTTCTTGAAGTGCCCTTTAAGCCTAATAAAAACATGTGTAGTAAAAGGGGTTGGGACTTGGGAGGGGGTGATTTCTGGTCTGGCATATGTAGTAGTATTTCCTTTGGGATATACATATCTATGCAATGATTCTTTCTACCTCACCTTTTGATTTTTCCTGGTACAGCTTTAAAGCTGATTGATAGGTAGAAATTTCTACCTCATATGCATTAATGTACAGTATATACCTTTATTTTATGGTTAAATACGATCAAAATTATGATGCAGGCTTATAAAAGCTAATGAAGATAAACTCAATATTTATGGAGAAAATTTAGTTCTATTTTAAAAAGAGATAAAGAATTTTTTAGGCCATTCACTTTTGGGCCACTAAAGATTGAATTATGAAATTAGGTCACCAATAGGCATTCGGGCCGGTTTTATAGGCCAAATTGACCAAGTCAATGCCACAATGGGCCGCGTGTGCGTCACGCGCTACCACTCTTCACGCGATGGCCTAAAAGCGGAAATTGTCTCCTGTTAGTGGCCTATTTTAGTTTATATATATATATATATATTTTACTTTTTTTAAAATTAAAATAAATATTACTCTATCGGACAATTATCCAACCATGATCTCGAGACCAACTATTAAAATAAAGCTGCTCATTTTGGCACACAATATGAGGGTGTTTGGATGAGCTGCAAGAAAATTGATTACCTGATTATTGCGTTTTCAAAACGCAAATAATCAGTTTAACTGCTAAAAAAAGGTGCTGCAAACCTGATTATTTGCGTTTTGAAAACGCAATAATCAGATAATCTGTTTCACATCGCTAATCCAAACGCCCTCTATGTGCATTTCCATCGGAGACCCAAATTTCTTCTGATCTTCAATTTTATTTCACTTTCCTGGGTGGGTAGAGAACACCTATTTATCTGTTTCCATTTATTTTTTATTAAATTTTTACTACTTATTTTATTATCATTTAATATAAATATGATAAATGGTGGGTAGAGAACCCTTTTTTTTTTGCCTAACAACCTATAAAGGGTGGTGGGAGCCCATGCCAGAAAAAAGGAAGGGATAAGGGCGGGTGGGGAATCGAACCCCCAACCTATAAGTTGAGAGTCGAGGAACTTGACCACTAGGGTAAGTTTCCATCCCCTTTAATATAAATGAATTCATTCAAATTAATTTATTTTTTAGATTTAATTTATTTAATTTTATTTTATGTTATACTATAATTTAATTCTTGAAGTTATTACTATTATTAATACAAATAATTTTATTTATTATTTTGTCTTTTTTTTACATTTTCAATATATATTTATTTTATTTTTATTTTAATGAATATTTATTTCGTGTTGGGGTATTTTGAGCACGGTATTTTATGTGGTCATAGACAGTATTTAATGTAGGACATAATAGTATTTGATGCGGTAGATTTGGTGATTAATATTTATTATTACTATAGTGAAAACGAGACAAAAACGTTGGAACAGAGAAAATGGAAAGTGAGGCAAAAATAATGGAACGAATGGAATAATATTTATTTAAATTACAAAAAAGTAAAACAAGCCATCAAAATGAGACAATTTCCACATTTGAGCCATCGCGTGGCGAGTGGGTTACACGCGGCCCGTTTTAATGTGGTATTGGTCAAATTGGCCCTAAATTAGGCCCGAATGTCTATTGGTGGTCTAATTTCATAATTCAGTCTTTAGTGGCCCAAAAATGAATTACCTGCTTATTGATGGCCTAAAAAATTATTTATCTCTTTTAAAAATTTAAATTTATTAATCTCATGCACCTTTACAGAGTGAATTTAATATTCTTGAATGTTACTATCATTCTCACCTAATTGTACTTAACCCTCTATTTTAATTTTTATGTATGTCCTAAATGCACTTTTTTTAAAAAAAATGTGAATTTCATGTTTTATCATTTACTTACTATCTTCTCTATTTTTTTATTGTCTAGTAATTATTTTTTAAAATAAAAATAAAAATACACCCAAGTTTTAAAAAAAAATCATGACAAAACACTGAAATTAAATAGTGTTGAAAATATCAATTTAAAATATTCTGTAATAATTAATATAATAATGGCTAAACAATCATAACTTTAAAAACATATACTTCCTCTGTTTTTAATGTTTGCTACGGACCCACCGAGCATGTAGTCCAATGCGCATTTTAAATCATTAATAACTCAAGTTTGGTACAAGTAAAAATTCTAAAAGTTCGATATTTAAAAATTATAAGACGAGACGAATTTAACAAGATCTCACTTGGTTATATTTTAACTTGCATAACCATGATAAAACATTAAGTCAAAGTATATGAGTGAACAGTAATCATTTGTCAAATGTAGCTAACAAAAAAAACGAATGAAGTATGTTATTATGCATAAGGGATGCATATTTTAAATGTATTCTTCTAATAGATCGTTTGATGAAAAGAAAAATTGTGCTTTCTTATGAAAAATAGATATGACAAGATGAAATTTATAAAAGTGATAGAAGTTTGAAAATAAAGTTCAAAAACTGAACCAAGAAACATATCTGCAAGAGGAAAGTTCGTAATGTGTTCATATATATATGTCCCAATACTTTGTGTGGTTCTCTTTAGAAACTTGTAATGTAGTAGGAATATTATATATGTCCCCATAACACTTTTTATGGGTGTCCTGGAATCTTTCTAAAAAAGATGGAGCAATGGAGTTTGATCTCAGAAAACCCCAAGTTTCCCATTAATTTCATGATTGGATATGAGACATGTGTATAATAGTATTGAATAGGTGGGTATAAAATTCATTTGCTTCATTTGTTATTCAGACATCATGAGAAGACATAAATTGAACATGGGGAACACTGCAAGATGACACCATTAGGTTGTGGATTGGTCTCTACAAGCAGTGAATTCCCCAACCTTAAATTCTGAAAGTTTAAATGGAAACTTGTGTAATCGAACACCTGTTTGATTCTCGCATGATGTTGTACAGATATCACAGCTTTTATTTAATTAAGTTAAATAGTTTATCTAAACAATTTGACAATCTATCATTCAGGCTGTAATATTTAACTCGAATTTTACAAGATCAAAAAATTCCCTTTGGTGGTGGTTGGATTAGAGATATAGAATATACACTAGAATCCAAATTAATGAAAGAATGGACAAGCTTGCATGTATCTGTAAATCATTGTTAGAAAAATGCATAAGCTTTGAATATATATACATAGTTAATTGTAAGTATCACTTTACAACTAATTCTACTAGTTAAATATTCCAGAATTTTAATTATGGGTTTTTTTCAAATTATTTTTTTTTTCTGAACAGTCAGGCTAGGAAAGTGGTGGAACCCATGCCACACAATTACAAAGGACTGTTTTTCAAATTATTGAGAAAACTAACTAATACTACATCCTATATATAGGTGTGTATGTATATGCCCCTTTCTAGGGGATTCAATTAAATTATTATTAATGTATATAGGAGGAGTATATAATATCTTTAGCGAAAAAAACAATGGAGAGCTAGTCACAAAAAACCGACAGAGATAAAACTGCTTTTGTCTGCCCTCAGAACAGAGGGAAAATAATCAAGGTTAGGAAGACTGGAAGAGACAGTATATATGTATATTTATATGTAATTAGATGAAATAATGTTTTCCATTAAAATTTGTTTAGTATAATATTTTATGATTAATTTAGCAACAAGGTTCATGTACTAAATTAATACATAATTTACTTGTATTTTTATGAAGCACTAGACACTTAACCAAAATCGCTATTACCATACAAGTCACAAACTTTAATACACACATTTTTTAGTAATAAAGAAATTATTATTTAAAAAAAAAAAAAAAAAAATTGGGGGGATCCCGTGACTGCATTAGAGGCCCCACTTTTTATTTGGCATTTTTCACTTCCATCAAACGGCCACGTGACTGCAAACCCGTGACCCCGCTCGGCTTTATAATATTAATATATTTAAATTTATCTCGTTTTTTTAACAAAAAGTGCAGTTAATATTAGTATAGAAGTATTTAGCAGTTGTTGGTTGATCAAATTGTAGTAATTGACACCAACACTTGGGTTTCCTGCAATTGATTGAGAAGGGAATAAAAGTAGTATTTTGTTTCAGAACATCTCTCAGCCTAATGAATTAGACATTGGTAGTTAATGCTCAATCATAACATCAATATATTTATCTTTTTGCCAAATTTTTTGGATACATTTTCTACTCAAATTTTTTTGGATACATTTTGCCAAATTAATCGGCCCAATGGATTTGTTAGTTAATGCTCAATTGTACCAATTCGGTTTCTGTAATGTCATAACAATTGACAGCAGGTGCAGGCAATGCTAAAAATGATGTGTAGCTCTTTGTAAAGTGATGTATAAGCCTTATAAAGTGATTTATAAACGGTAGTTTTTTTTATTATTAGTTTTTGGTTCATAACCCCCATCCATCACTTTTTTATACTCACACATCATTTCATATACACATACCCATCACTTTTGAATATGCCAGCACCTACAGGCCGCCAGCACCCAAACGATTTCCCAATTGTACTACCTAAGTACTATTAATATACTATCTCCCATTATGTTTTACTTAAATTTTTTTGGATACGTAGTCGAATATATTTATTGTCAATTTTTTGGTATAGAATAAGGGAATTGGATTTATATGCATCCTCCGTTCTCTTTTACGCAATTCAATGCAAATGTTCAACAATTAATATCTCAAATTGTATAAAAGTGAAAATTATAAAAATTTAATATTCTAAAACTATGTGATTAGACGAATCTAACAAGATCTTGACTATGTTTTATCTTATTTAATTGTGTTAAAAAGTCGAATCAAAGTTACTCAATAAATACTATGTCAAAGTTAATATGATTAAATGATGGAGATTTCTCTGAACCATATGCAAGGAAATGGGTGGTAAAAATCTATCACACAAATACATTTAATTTACAAAATAAAAAAATAGGAAAAAAAAAAAAAAAAAAAAGAAGAACAAAGGAGAAGAATAAGGGATCAGGTAGGGGTATCAAATCCAACATAAATAAGAATATATTTAAAAAGTTTCATTCACAAAACAATTGTTCATTAAAAAAGGCTTACCGAAAAAAAAAATTGTTCATTAAAAAAAATTAATGTAATTTCTAATAAATTACTTATTTACTTTCACGGCACATATGGCACTTCATGTTTATGGTATCCGTAACGGGTATTTGGTTGTGGTGGATCATCTGGATGCTGATGTCCACCTTTTAGGTTCCACCCCATGAAATATCAATACCAGAAATTTAAAATTGCTTTGATAACATTGTCAGGAATTTTAATTTTTAACATGTCATGTTGAGATTTTCTGCACTTAAGAAGACAATGAATGAAGAAAATAATTGATGATTGTACTCCAGTTTGTAGGGTGTGAGGTAAGGTAACTAAACGATTGGTTGTAGTATTTATGAATCTGGATATATAATATAACACGTACCCAGCAGTTTCATGTAGTCTAACACACAGTTCAGTTCAATCCTATCCTAGTTTGATTATCATCAACCTCGAATAGGATTAACATCCCCCATCAATCATGCATCACGCACTTAGATGGTAATATCATCATGTTTCGTATTACATTCATTGTCACATGTCCAAATTCATGCGTTAGTTAAAAGGCCGTTGTTTTCTGAAATTGCAGTAAGATGGAGGAGTATAATAAGATAGTAGTAATAATAATAATCCATCCTGTTTGTTGCATAACCTTCACTCCTGCTCCAACTGTAGTAAAGCCTCCAAAGACTTTGAAAGATACAAACTCACTAATCACCGCACTCTCTTTATTTTCTTCCACATTTATTGCTTTCTTTTGGTTTTTATTCATTCCTGTTTCAGAAAAATGTGACGGGCCACAAAGTTTCATCGCCTTCCAACTAAATTCTTGTAGTGTGGTAATTTACGGAAAAATGGAGTAGTAACCCAACTCCCAACACAAAACAACCCACAAACCTGGGACCAACAGAGGGAGGGAATATTACACGCACAACTCAAATGTAGGGTCTGTTCTGCACGCAGAGCTGTAGCTGCGAGCTGGAGCTGTAGGGAGCTGTGGGAGCTGTAGCTGTCAGTTTTATTTAAGTGTTCTGTACAACTAGCTGTAGCTGTCAAAAATGTATGAAATGACATAAAAGGACAAACATTTATGTAGACTATTGGGTAGTGAGTTGGCTATTGAGATAAATTGTAATTGTTCAACAATAAGCTAGGAGCTTATTTTTTAAAGCTACTACAGGTAGTTTCTAAAAAGAAGCTTCCAAAAGCTCCCATAAGCTCCTAAAAGCTAGTGTGCAGAACGGGACTTTTGTTTTAAAATAAAAGCTAAAGCTACCAAAAGCTCCCAAAAGCTCTCAAAAGCTGCGTGCAGAACAGGCCCGTAGTATTAAAATTTCTTTCAGTTAGATTAAAATTTACTCCAACGTCATACTTGCTAAACTTCAAATAAAGAAGCATAACAAATTTCAGTATAGTTCTTGTGCAGACAATGGGTGGGTCTGCATGTGCAGACTCATGGGATACTAATAAAAAGTGATGGGTTTAACTGGCATCTTTACAAAAGTGATGGGATACTAATAAAAAGTGATGGGTATAAACATCATTTATTTGTACATAACCATCATTTATTTAGCACACATCACTTTATTGGCTTGGGCATCATGGGCTGCATATACAGCAGCTGCACCCAAGCCAATTCCCTTTGTTACCACCTCAAAGCCAAACTTCTTTCAAGAAAAAGAACTTACAAAAAGTTATTCCTTCTACAAGAAGATGATTTCACCACTTCATGCGACAGAGGATAAAAGATGGTTTGTGCTCTCGAGTAACCATATTGCATATACATTAAGCCCATCTTCAAGGAATATTTATAGCTATATCAACTTACAAACTAGAAACATCACGAGGGAGTGTTGCAAGTCAACACCTTGAAAATGAAATTTATCCCCACAAGATAATAAACATAACAAGAGTCTCGAGTTAAAACATAACAGAAATCACGACCCTAGTATATGAATGTAATGGGAAGAGCTTTCAACATAATAATAGTAGAGTCGAGGGTCATAAACCATCAATCACCCTTGATGTATAGATGGATGCAATAAGATGGCCAATGATCCCTCCCATCATTAGTTTGATCTCTACATATAATTATAAATATCACAAACCTTTTCTTGCTGCTTCCGATGAAACCAATCTACTTGGGACCAATGTCCTTGAGAGCACAAATCTGCTCCTCCCCCATGGCAGACATAACACTCACAACAAGGTCCTTCCCTTCCGCAAATCCATCCTTGATCTGTAAAACAGACAAGGAGCCAACAATCATTGATACTATTTATGACATATACATTACAAGACAGAAACTCTAACCCATTAAGTATTAAAGACGATGGATAAGAAACCATAGGATATGGCCTAAGTGATACTTCATGACCTTCACAAGTTATGAGATATTGAGATATCATACAAACTGAATGTACGGTATTGCTTGTGGGCATTTTGAATCGTTTATCCTTCTATCTCGCTTAATAATATGTTCTTTCCAATCAAAATTTATAAATAAATGTACAAAATGAAGATCCCTTATTATAGAAAAGGTAGTTCCAAGCTTTTTTACTTCATGAACATACAAGAAAGTGCAAATACATAAATTGATAATAAAAACAACAGCTACAATCTGAACTTATTAAAGGTATTAGCCAATAGCTTAGGGATGTGAAGAAATTTGTCCAACCTGGGTGAGCAGACTCTCATCAGTAGGAAGCCTGAGGTCATCCTTGGTATTGCCATTATCAGTTAGCAGACTCACCTAGAGATTATTTCATACGAAGCTTATCAACAAGCTAAGCAATAAAATTTACCTCAATAATGAAAAAGAAAAGGTAGCCACATACAAAACCGTCCTCAGATATGTCGATAAGCTGGTAGTCAGTGCGATTAACATGTGGAACCTACAAAATAGAAATTAGAAAAATGAATTACAAAAACCAGCCAAAGAATGACCAATGCCGGGAGCATCAAAGCATGTTAATGAGATGAAGAATATATGTGTACATCACAGTTGTGAGACGAGGGGACAATATCTTCCAATTTCTTCCCGGTGAAGATGTCAATCCCAACAAAGTGACATTTAGCATGGCCATGCTTCCCAGTTTTGGAAGTAGACACCTCCACAACCTAAAGAGAAAGTATTCAGCCACTATGATTACATTTTAAAAAAGTTCTTGAACGATAATATTCATAATTCCACTCTGACATTTTATTTTCCTAAAAACTTGGAAACTAATTACCAAGAGATGATGCTGACGAATAATGAATTTGAGACACAAAAGTTTTAACTTTGACCTACCTAAGTCTTAAGATAATTTAAATTAAACAGCAACTTGAAAGTTGATTCGTAATTTAATCCAATGTAAACCTTTATGCAAATCCCAATACATCAATTAAAAGCTACAATATATCATAACAAAGAGTTCGGAAATTCCCACATACAAATCGAGATAAGGAAATTGCAGGAAAACAAAGATGCAACAGAAGGGATAAAGTAACTTTTCATGAGTAATAATTCACCAAAAACAATAAACAACATATCAACCAAAATAAACACAATCAAGCTTCCGTAAACTACTCAAATTCCATCGAACACGCATGAAACTGAAATCAAATCCACTGATGCAATTTCACCAACAAAATCGAAGAAAACACAAAACCAAAGCAACCATAATTAAAACTGGCAAGTAGCAAACCTTGCAAGGGCGGGCTTTGATAACAATATAACCGTTCTTGCGAATAGTCCCGGCCTGCTGGGGGTACGTTTTGGAGGCGCCGGCGTCAGCCTTGGACTCGAAGTGATGCTCCTCGTCCGACATCCTCAAGACGACGAGAGAGAGAGAGAGAGAGAGAGAGAGACAAATCAAAGGATTGAGCAGCAGAGAGATCCCAGGCGCGAGAACTGAGGGCAAACGGTTTTTCCTGACTGTATATATATTGGGAATTTCGTGAGGGAGATTTTAGGGTTTTCAGTGAAGGGGAAAGCCATGGGATGCTTTGAGCCGTTGATTTGTGACGTAAAGCGGTTGACGGCTGCGATTTACTAGGAGAGTTCGCGTCGAAACGACGCAGTGTCGACGAATAATTTAGCTATCCTTTAGGAGGGCCGCACATTGCTGACTTTTTCTTTTAAGTCGGGATAAAGAATTTCTTGTGCTGTACTTTATCTTTTAGATTTTGCAAAACTACGTATGTCCAAAATAGAATTAGGGACGATGACTTGTCAATAGTGATTAAGTTTCTGATTCCAATTTTTATGTTGGAGATTTTCTTCTTTTTTTTAATTTCATATTCGGCTTTTTATTCATTTCTTTTATATTTCTTTATTATTTATACGACATGGACTTTTATCATTCATTTCCTAGCCTATATAGATTATTTAGCAAAAAAAATAGAATTAAGGGTAATGAGTTTGGGTTAGTATGGAGAATCCAGTCAAATCCGAGGTTGGATTGAATCATACTTCTTATAAAAATTGATTTAGAACCGACTGATTGTTATTCATAAAATTACAATGGATTCGGGTCAAATCCGAAACTAAAGAAAATCCAAAATTAGGTTTTAAGTTTTTACGACCTAAATCCACCTCATTATCATCCTCAAATAAAACATAATTTCTTATGGAATCTAATGTAGTTAAATTTTGAAATATATATAAATTATATGAAATATATTTTAAAGTTATATGATTAAACAATTTAATTACACCAAACGTAGTTGACCTGAGTGGTATGAAACTCTGACAGCTTAAGTAAATATCGCGGGTTCGAGCCTTTGTTTATGTAGAATTCTGTTTCATGAGAGTTAACCCTTCAATGCCCACTAGATCCTCGAGATTTTTTTTGCTGAACAGCCTATACAGGTTAGGAAATTGGTGGTGGGAGGCGAGATTTAATTACATATACAATTTAGATATATTTTAATTGAGTGATTGAATAACAAATACTCCCTCCGTCCCATTCCAAATGTCCTACTTACTATTTTTGGATGTCTCATTACAAATGTCTTCTTTCTATAAATAGAAATAATTTTCCCCTCCAACAACTATGTGGACCCCACCATATACTCACAAACCAACTTTACTTTAATTCTCGTGCCCAACAGTAACAAGACACTTGGAGTGGGATGGAGGGAGTAATACTTAAAGTACACGTTATTGTTAAATTGAGTGATAGAATAACAAATTTATTCTACATTGAAAATATACAAATATATTTTACCAAGTATTGAAAATGTAGCACACGTTTTTAATTAAGTTATTGTTATTATCAGACTTTAATTGTGGACCCACTTCTGATAATCAATAAAACATCATATGGAAATAATCAACATGATGAAGAAACTATTGTAATAAATTAATTGTTCACTCCACTTCGTAAAATTAAATGAAATTTGAGTTTGAAGTCTTTAATTTTTAAATTATTGAATTTAAATTCCTAGATAGTAAATTTAGAGTCATTAAAAACATATTTTTAAATGCTGAGTAATATTTTACTCAACAATGATAAATAGTATAGTAGTATAAAAATCAAACCACTAATAGAGTGCACGTCTATGACTTTTCACGCCTGCCATAGGGTGATAATCGAGTTGAGAGCTCAATTCTAAATTCAATATCAACTATCAAGGATTCTAAATTCTTATATACAAAAATGATAAGATATGGACGAATTCATGAAGATATTAGTGTCAACAAAATGAAATGTAAACTTGCATGAAATGTACAACAACAATAATAATAATAAATAAATAAATAAAAATACGAACTTTTTGAACGGGAAGGACCATAAGATATGCACAATGTTCATTGCAAAAGATCGATGAAACATAATTTCATGAACCAGAGTGTTTTCCAATCAGAATTTCCTTCAAAACCACCCAAAATGAGATTTTCATATATGTACAGGATATATTTTTGCTCAATGTTTTAGAGCATCAAAAGATGCAGACGATGCTGCTGGCGCAAAACCAGGGGAAAGAAGTACCAAGGGCGTAAGCATTGCCTCACATCACACGCTGAAGTCTGTGGAATCATCGCTAGGAAGGTAAAAATCGAACTTGACATCAACAGAACCAGATGTTTCCCCAGTGTCCCTGTACTCGATATTTGTTATGGCTCCAGTTTCATCATCCATTTGATACTGCGTTCTGACCCGACGTATGGGCACAGTGACAGAATATATAGTGCCAAGATCTGGATCAGTTGAAACGCTCAGTTGAACTTTGTCCTGTGATTCTATCTCAACAAAGTCAGATAATGCACTGACAACATTGCTTACTATCAGCCTTTTGGCTTCATCACTGACTGCACATCGATCAGAGAAAAGAATCATCTTCAACCGTTGCTTGGCTATGTTGGCATTTGAATTCCTTCTGGACACTGGAGATGGAAACAGTATCTTCCATGCCAGGTTTAAACGCTCAAAGAAATTCATGTTGATTGCATTGAGGAGAAAGTTCTCGATCTCTTGACCAAATGGATTTTGCGACAGACTGTATTCTCTGAATATTCCAAGAGGACGTTGAGCTTGACAACGAGTGGTATGTGGGTCGAGTACAGTTCGAGAACATCTTTGCATTGTCTCGATAGCTTTAGATGCACCATTTGCAAACGCGCAGCAATCAACCTGTAGAGCAACAAGGACATATGTCCCGTCTAAGACAAATGCAAATAAACAAGATAGATAGCCAGCCAGGAAACGTAAAGAATTGGGCAATAGCGGCTACTGCCATAATGCACATTCCACTTTCAGTGGCCAAAATAGGAGAGATTAAAGCAACACATAACAGGTCAGGCACCAAAGACAATCACTATTGTGATTAAAGCAAATTGTGCAAAGTGTAAACAAAACATGATGTCCTAAATCCAACAAAATAGGAGAGATTTCTTTGACAGACTTGAGACCAGGATCTCCAAGTAGTTTTCATATGTAACTTCACACTATTTCATAGTATGTACTATGTACCTTCACAAATTAGACAGACGGTGGTGTGGCAGAGACATAAATTGATATGAAGAATAATAGAACCATTTTGGTAATCTCTCTGCAGAACGATATGTATTGTATAAACAAAAGCACAAGCCTCACTCATACAAAATACTCCCTCCGTTTTTGAAATAATGTAACATTTGGAATTTGGGTAGTGTTCACATACATACTTTACTTTGACCTAAAGTTTTATCATAGTTATACAAGTTAAAATATAGTCAAGTGGAATCTTGTTAGATTCGTCTATCTCGTCGAGTAGTTTTAAACATAGAAGTTTTAGAATTTTAACTTATACCGAATTTGAGTTATTAATAATTTAAAATGTGCATTGGACTGCGTGCACTGTGGATAGTTTCAGTTTCAATTTTTTGAAAACTTGGGAAATATATTCAAGAAAAATCAGACAAACCAAATTAAAAGTACAGTCAATAGATGAAAATGCAGCGCACAAACAAACTGTTTTTTCTCTGTTGGGCTTTCTATTCAAGCATAATTTCTAGATTCGTTGTCAGTTAACCTGAAAACTGAAAAGACGGGTTAGGAACAACAATTAACCGAACGACTAACGAAGGAGCATTTCATCCATAATGCAGGAGAGGCAAATAGTTACACGTTTCTAGCAATCAATTCGGTATCCCTTCAACGGGAAATCGAGTCAAAAACTGAATGCTAGCGGAGGAATTTAAAAAATGACAAAAATCAGAACATCAAACCTTTGAAGGGGGGAAATGCGATGTGGCCCGAATTGGGTTGAATTTGTAAGGGCTCAAAGCTGCAGAAACACGAAGATCCCCTGAAATAGCCATATTCGATACAAAATCCAGCTTCCAGAGCTCAAATTTCGCGGATTCGCTCTCTGTAATACACTAGGACTAGGGTTTCAGTTTCCAGCACTCTGCTGCTTTTCGTCGATAGTCGAACCTAATGTGTAGGCGAGTTGCCCAAAGCTCCCATTACGACGTCGTAACGGATAGGTAAGTGAGATGGACCCCATACGATAAGCAAATTATGGGGACAACCCGTGAGGGTGACAGTTATACTTTTACATTGGCAACGGAATACCCAATTCTCAAATAGTCCAGGCACATAATTACCACAATCAAAATTAAAATTAAATTTTGTTTGGTGGTAGGAATTATTTAGAAGTTCATGTCACATAAATTACGACGGACGATATTATAATCCAAGGGAAAAGATATTATAATCCCAAAATCCTTCCACATTAGGTTACATTACGAATCCAATTTGGCTCACAACCATCCTACTACACAAAGAGACCGATACAAAACATGATGCATTACCGGCACCATCAGAAGTCATCGACTCTAACAGCCTCACGAGGCATGAGATAGGCATCCTTGGGCCTCGACTTCTTCACACCCGCGGTGAAGCAAAGCTTTTCTGACTTGTTGCCCTCGATCGACACATTAGTGACCTTTGTCCACACGAGGACCTTCGTCTTCATGCCTTCCACGCTCATCAGCTTGCCCCTGAGAAGAATGCATTTGACACGAAGAGCATATCTCACCGAAGATGAGTCCTTGAAGCTCAACTCACATGCGTAGGGCAGGTGAACGGTTAGCCTCGATTTAGCCTCGTCGAACTCATAGGCCGAGATGTTTAGAGGGAATAGCCCTCGTGGCAGGTTGTATTCTTGCAGAAGATCTGGCAAGGACTTCGGTGGCTTTCCTGTAGGGAATTAACGACTTAATGATAGGCACATAACAAATGAAACTTTTCAAAAGAATAAAAATACTCCATTGCATGAACATAAGAAATACCTCATCCTCGCTGTTATTTTCGTACTCATGAACTTCATAGAGTAGGACTTAAAACGATCTCTATTTAATAATTTTATGTATTCAATTTTATTTTACTTGAAACAAATTCATAAAATCCAGTCATGTGAAATCCTAGTTGTTTTTAACCTTCTTAAATGAAGATGCATATAAATTGGATGCTAAACAGTTGACAGAAAATCAATTCAAGAAGAATTTGATGAGAAAATAAACTTGCCATCACGTTTTTCGCAGATGACAACGAGCATCAAAGGCAAAGATGGACACAAAGGGATATGTATATGTATCCCAGAAATAAAATAAGAAACATAAAATAATTGCATAGATACAAAATGCAAAAGAAGAAATCGACACCTTTTAGCTTGTTGAATATCCATTTTGCTTTCTCTTCCACAACACTGGACACAGTCTGCAACATGTTTATATAAGACAACCACATTTTAGAAATTAAGCATAAACATGTGAAGTTCTGCATCATTCCATCAACTAAACCTTTTAGTTAAGGTTGGCATTCAGTTTGGCTTTTGTGCTAAAGGTTCCATATGCTCAATCACTACCGAGACCACTCAAGAAAAAATAAAATACCATTTGCACGTCCTTTGAAAGGGGAGATGTTGAAGAATTAATTCATTTTCAAGCAGCGAAAACCAAACATTTCCAATAACTTGTTAATCCAATGGCATCCACTATTTGAGCAAAATACTATGATTAAAAAAAAAATCTAAGGCCACATCCAATGGGAAAGAAAACAGAACAAAAGCAACAGCTAAAGCAAGTGGAAGTGAGAAAGACAAGCATACTTTTCCAGCGTGGTAACTCAGCTTATGTTTTAAGTGAACGCCACTCCGTTGGAACCAATGTATGTCCAAGAAAACCATCAATGCTTCAAATAAATGTCTATAAACTCTTTTCTTGATGTAGTGAGATTGAGTAGAACCAAATAGCAAGAACCAAACTACAAAAGAATTTATTGAGCTCAAGCTTCAATGAGCCCATAATCCTCGAGTTTCACAATTTAAAATACTCCATATATATAGAGTGAGGGAGAAAGAAGCACAAATGAAACTATGGTTGACAAATAAACGCAAGTGAGAATTTGGTGGCTCAATTAATAAATCCTTCACATTGCATTGCAAAGAATCTTCCTAGAATAAGGGCACAACTACATTCAGACACACCCTCTGCCTCAGCCCAGCAAGCCCCCAACAACTATTAAGCTCATACTTATGTGAAAGGGTAACCTCTTTTAGTATAAAGAATACTTGCAATGTAACATCAAACAACTTCACACAATTCGTCAACCATAATCAAAGAAGTATACACATCCCAGACTTGAAAAGTAAGTCCTCAATTTCTTGCACTTGCTATCCCACCATCAGTATCTTGCAATTCATGTTCATTTAGATACAAATCAAACAAAATACTAATAATAACCACCAACAAATCCACATAACAATCGCCAACAGCAACAAGAAAAATAAAGCACATTATACTAAAACAAAAACGAAAACAAAAAAAAAAAAAAAAAAAACCCAAAAGATGAGGAACATACATTGAGGTCTTGACCGATATTATTGAGCTCTTCCTTAGCTTTCTTGGACAGCCAAAACCCTCCTGCTTTTATGCTTCCCATTTTCACCATAGCCAGCTTCTCCATCGGATTGTCCTCTGAACCCACTATGGGAGATGGCCCTGTGAAGGATTTTCTTCACTTGAATTAATGGGAACCAAAAAATAAACCCTGTAGCGATTAGGGAAAGACGAGCATTGAAAAGCTGAGGTGATAAGAGAACCCCAGGCGCGATTCCCCATAATGGGGTGTGGAATTTTTTCCCCATTTTCGGTGGGGAAGTGGACATTTTTGGGAACCCAATTCCTTTATGTTCTTGGTCTGGCCCCACGCACCCTTTTTCTTTTCTTCCTTTTCGCAGGTTTACATCCTCCAGTTTTTCCTTTCCTTTTTCTTTAATTGGCAATACCTCCCAAAGAAAAATGTTCCTTTTTTGTGGTATTTTGGGGAAAGCTGATTTTTTGCTTTCTGAATGATTTCTTGGTTCTTATGGTTTTCTTCCCAACTCAATGGGATTAAAACATGTCGATATTTTAATCCTGAGAAATGTTTGTTCCAAAAAGAAACGAATGTGTATTTCTTTCAAAATAGAATGTGTACTATTACAAAATAATAAAATCTTTAATGTCTAAATTCATATGTTCAAAAATTACAACCCACGTTTTTTAACAATTCCAATAGTCAATACTCCCTCCGTTTTTTTTTAACTTCACCCATCCTGCACTGCACGCAATTCAATGCACATTTTCAATCATCAATATCTCATATTACATATAAATAAAATTTATAAAAGTTTGATATTATAAAACTACATGATTAGACGAATCCAACAAGATCTTACTTGACTATGTTTTATCTTATATAACTATATGAAAAAGTTGAATTAAAGTTATTCAATGAATAGTATCTACTATGCTAATGGTGAACTTAAAAAAAAACGGAGGGAGTATTATTTAATATTTTTTTTTAGAAAAGTATCATTTCTGTTTTTTAGATATTAAATATTTATGATAAATTCATTTATGATACTTAATTAAAATAAATGTAACATTTAAATAATTTTTCTTCCTATCAAATAGTTAAATATTCTATCTCTATCATAAAGAAGTAATAATCGGTATTTTCAAGCCACGTTGTCATTAATATTCCCTCGTCTATTGGTATGTCAATATGAAATGGGATCTTCATTTGGGCTATTGGAATTTGAATTAAAGTTGGGCCCAGAGAAAGACACATTCCTACTTAGCTTTCTTCGAGAAAATTCAGGCCCAAATCACACTGTTTTTTTAATAATTGGAAAAACTAAATTATTCAAGCACAAAATTAAAATTATTAGGTGAATACCAGGGTATCCTCAGACCACATTGGACCAAAGACTAATCCCTCGAGGATCTGCAAGGGATCCCTCAGACCACATTGGACCAAAGACTAATCCCTCGAGGATCTGCAAGGGATCCCTCTGCAAGGGCAATTAAGGGCGCCTCTCCCAAAGAGGTTTTTTGCATACACAAGGCTCGAACCCGAGACCTTACTTAAGTAACTAGAGCCACCATCCACTCAAGCCAACTGCTGTTGGTAGCACAAAATTAAAATTAAATACTCATTATAGAAGAAAAAATATCAAATAAGAAAAAAAATATTATCCTTTATCCGGGGATAAGGACTTAGCCCAAGTAGTTAAGCCCCTTGACTTCCAACGGAAGGTTGGAGGTCCGATTCCCCCACCGGCCCCCTATTCCTCCCTTTTATTCCCCACTGACTCTCACCACCTCTTTCCTAGCCTGTATAGGTTGTTCAGCAAAAAAATAATATCCTTTATTCGTGGTAAAAACAATTATATTTCTTTACAAGTTTAATTAGTGGTGATGGTTATTTTCAAAATATAATCATTGGTGATGGATTTTTCAAAATATATATACTAATATATATTTACCTCTATTCTCAAATAATTGCACCACTTATGTATTTCGTGGAAACCACTAAATATTTTTAACCAGTAATATTCATATTGTATATAAGTAAAAATTATAAAAATTTGATATTTTAAAATTACGTATTTAGAATAATTTAACAAAATCTTACTTGACTATATTTTTTCTTATATAACAATGTTAAATTTTTTTATTAAAATTACTCGATAAATAGTTAATAGGTTTTTTTTGAAGGAGCTGAAGCCAGGAAAAACAGGAAAAAATAAAAAGCAAAAAGAAAATCCGACAAGAAACTAACAAACTAAACTAGTTATCTTGGGAACCATACGCCGGAAGCATCCGTCACCAAATCCCCAAGAACAAAATCCGGAGGAAAAGCCCAAGTGGTGAATAACTGTTCCACTGAAGCACCATGTTTGGCCAGCATGTCTGCTACTTTGTTCCCTTCCCGAAGAAGATGGGCAATAGTACAATCATCAAACGAGTTGCGCAGCTCCCTAATCCTAAGAATAAGAGAAGCAAGAGGATGGAAATGATTGGTGGAATCCCATCACAGTCCTTAGGCACTGAAACATGAAGGGTTCTCCAAATTTGGCGTGCCCATTCACAATAAAAAAGGCAATGGCTCCATGTCTCTTCAGCTGTGCCGAATAGCATACAAAGAGGATATGATGCCAAACGATGATGAAATCTGAGATCGTTAACCGGTAAAGACATGTGCGACAGAAGCCAGAATAAGAAACACATTTTCTCAGGGATATCGACGTTCCAAAGCCATGTCCAGTTAGTCCGCTCAACTTGCTCTGAGTCAAGAGAGAATACGTAGAGCGGACCGAATAAATGCCAGATGAGTGATCCTGCCAGATCCAAATATCTGGGACGGACTGGTGTAAGGTTGGAGGACGAATCTCAGAAAATTCTTGAAGAATATCCACAGGCATAGGGGAGTAAAGGTCATCCCATTTCCATTTACCATCCCTAATAATATCCTGAACTTGAAGATCAAGGTCTTGAGTAGCCACATACAGTAGCCCAGGGCCTAGTTGAGCCCCTTTCCACCAATCCGTAAACCAAAGAGAAACCGAGCCACATCCCAGCCGGAGAGAAGGTGTATGCTTCTACCTTCCATCGTAATGATGATTAAGTATCTTAATTACATGTCACGTGAAAAAAACTCACCTAAAATACTAATAATTATATGTATAGGGTTGATTTATTAAACAGTTAAATTTAATTTGACTAGAATTTTAACAATAAAAATTGAATAAGTATCAATCTAGAAGTTATATTCATCGTTTGAGCAAATTACATAAAAATATACTTTCTCCGTATTGAGTTGAAGTTGAATAATAAATAATGTCTACAAAGTCAAACATGAATAGAACCCCGGTAAACGTCGGAATGTCTCCACATGCTGAGAGGTTGGCGTCGGGTCGAGTTGTTGGGTTCGGCTACCTACAAGTCGGGGCACCCGACGGTGTCGGGTTTGGAAATGTCTACCCGAACCCGACCCGCACAAAAGCGGGAACCCGACACCCGGAAAATATATTTTTTTAAACAAAAAATATATATTCTATTTATTTAGTTTTATTTTTAAAAATACTATTACTAACACAAGTTGCACAAATATTTCAAAAGTAAATAAGATTACCAATATCCAAACAAAGAGGTATATATATATTTATCTATATTATTATTAAAATAAATAATTATCAATTTTTTATTTAAAAAAATATAAAATTTCAATTTTACTTATTATATTCAATGTCATTTTATTTTACTAGTATGATTTAATTTATTTTATTGCTATACCGTGACACTATCAATTTAACATGATATAGCTTATCATGTTACCTTCAATTTTTAAAATCAATTATTATATTTGAGGTTAATTATCCATAACTAATGTAAATGCCAAAAATTCGATATCAAGGACTTTACAAAATTTTCATGTTTATATTGATTTTTCACTACATAGAATAAAAGATACTCCCTCCGTCCCACCAAATGTGTCATGTTTGACTTTTTGACACTGTTCATTGTTCAACTTTGACTCGATTTTACTGCAAGTATATATTTGGAAAAAATAGTCGAGTTGGATCTTGTTAGAATCGTATAATCATGTAGTTTTAGAATATACATTTCACATAATTTTTTGTTGTATATATTTTGAGATATTAACGGTTGAAAATGTGCATTGGATTGTGTGCAAAAGTCAAACAAGACAAGTTAAATGGGACGGAGGGAGTACTAATTATCAAGTAAGTTTGATTCTAATATTTTAAAGCAAAATATATAAATGAATATTAAAATTTATTTGTTTAGTTATTTTATCGGGTACCCGATCATAAACCCGACACCCAACCCGATAGAATAGTGTCGGGTCGGGTACCCGAATGTCGGGTTTTTAATATTAAGACCCGACAAAACCCGAACCCGGCATGCCAGATTCGGGTCGGATACCCGATACCTGACAAAAATGCCACCCCTACACGTGCATTAAGGCCGGGGAAGTATTATATACTTTTTCTATTTTTTTTAGTGTAACGTTTCTCATTTGCACGTACTAATGCACATTTTTAACTATTTATAACTCAAATTCGGTACAAGTAAAATTCTAAAAATTGGTATTTGAAAACTACAAGATGAGACGAATCCAATAAGATCTCACTTCGCTATATTTTTATTGTATAATTATGACAAAAATAGAAATCAATATGCTATAATGAACAATAAAAATAGACACACAATTGTACTATTACATGGAAGTATTATTCACGTGGAGTCGAGTTTGAACACATGAAAAAGTGCTTAGGTTGGAATTTTTGATATAAGAGAGGTGGGACCAACTCATTAAGTTTGCATAATATTCCACTCCTTGGAAGAAAAATATTAAAAATATAGCTCGACACATTTTAGCATGAAAATGACTTGTGATATATAGTGGACACCAGTCACACCACCACTAGATCAGATCTACTACAAATTTAAATAACATTCATATACCAAAAAAAAAAAAAAAAAGACTGTATATTTATACAACTATTAATGGACTGTTGGTTAACATGTAAATTAAATATTTATTACTCCCTCCGTCCCACCAAACATGTCCTGTTTGACTTTTTGACAATGTTCATTGTTCAACTTTGACTCGATTTTATTGCAAGTATACATTTGGAAAAAATAGTCGAGTTGGATCTTGTTAGAATCGTATAATCATGTAGTTTTAGAATATATATTTTACATAATTTTTTGTTGTATATATTTTGAGATATTAACTGATGAAAACGTGCATTGGATTGTGTACACAAGTCAAACAAGACAAGTTAAATGGGACGGAGGGAGTATTAAAATTATAATTAAATACTCCCTCCGTCCAAGTTAACGCATCATATTTAACTTTTTGACACTATTGATTATTCAGCTTTGCTCAATTTTATATTGCAAATTATGTAGTATTTGGTAAAAATAGTTGAGTTATGTCTTGTTAGAATCGTATGATCATATAGCTTTAGAATATGTAATTTACATAATTTTTTATTTTACATATTTTGATATACGATTGAAAAAGTACATTGAATTGTGTACAAAAGTTGAATAAAACAAGTTAAATGAGACGGAGGGAGTATATCATAACTTAAAAATTTATGATGGATTTGAAATTCATCCTAAATTAATTTCAAACCAGGAATAATCATTTGAAATTTATCCCCAATAAATATCTTCACTAATCAAACAAGTTGAGGGATTTGTATTATAGTACTTAGTAAATTTTAATTAGTATATTCAAATTTTAGTACTATTAGGGCACGTTTGGACCACTGTATTGTACTATGATGTATTGTATTATTTGATGCGGGTGTATTGTATTATGATGTATTGTATTAAATTAATGTTATACATAGTGTTTGGTTTTGATTTGTATTACATCATCATGTATTATATTTTAAACAACTAAATAAAAATAAAGTTTTCTAATTTATTAATAAATAATATATTTAAAATAAAATTATTTTAAAAATAATTAATATATTAGTGAATAATTTATTAAAAGTAATAATTAAATAATTAAATTAAAAAATTAATATATTAATAAATAATATATAAAAATAATATTATTTTAATATCATAATATATAATAGTATGAGATGCATAAGGAAACAAAAAAAAAAGAAAATAAATATAAATAAAAAATAATACACCATAAACCCACCCTCCCACATGGTATTAATTAATACATTAAACCCCTCATTAAAATAATACATATACATATCTTAAAAACTACCAAACATGGGATAGCATTATTTTAGTGTATAATATTAATAATATACCCTTAATACATCCTAATACACCAACCAAACATACCCTTAGATTATCCATATGTTAAAAAGGTTTGTCAATTAATCTGTTGATGGAGACAGGTGGATTTATCCACCAGAAACTAAATAAATACATAAAAAATTAGAACGGTTGAATAAATTATGAGGAATTTGGTGTAATCGTTCTCACCACACGTACATCCATTGTGACATCTCACCAAACCCTTCATTTTTAATACGGTTGAAGTACTACATGAAGTATTTTGTTTATCACAATATTACATCTATATTGTTTATCACTTTCTACTATTATATTTTGTTATTTTTTTTAGTGTCTTTAAAATACTACTACATATTGGAGTATCAATTAATATTGAATCCGTCCCACACCAATCACAAATGGTTACAGTCATCTTTTTATTTGTCCTGTCCACATTATAATATTTTCATAAAAAAGGTATAATTAATTTACTACATTTTCTCTCATACACTGTAACTGGGGTGGAGAACACGAGAAAAATATTGACATTATGTCTACTGATATACTTCCTCCTCTGTTTTTTAAAATTTGCTACGGACCCACTCAACACGCAGTTCATGTACATTTGAAATTATTAATAACTCAAATTCCATACAAGTAAAAATTCAAAAAGTTTCATACTTAAAAACTATAAGATGAGACGAATCTAATAAGATCCCACTTGGCTATATTTAAATTTGTATAACTATAATAAAATTTTGAGTCAAAGTGTATGAATGAACAATAGTCATTTGTCAAACATAGCTAGCACGGAGGAAGTATACTTACTGTATTTGATTTATTATTAGATTGCATTGATGAACATCTATCAATGTCAGATGACGTGGCAGTGGAATGAACAGTCATGCAAGCCAAGGATCAAGATGCAAATAGTAGTAGGTATCCATGCAAATGAAATGACAACTTTTGGGAAAGCAATCGGTCCGGACTTCAATTCGGACCATCGCTGTAATAAGAAGACAGGGCAGGACTGTACTCATAACTCATCATCAGTGTTACAGTCATCAGTACATCATTCATTCCCTCTTATATTTCCTGCGATTCCTACAATCCCCAATTATGTTTATAACCACATTACAGCCGGCTCGACTCGACAATTATTATTGCACAACTAACCCATCAATTTATTTACTAAGACAATACTAATAAATGGATGTATCTACTAGTAGAATAAAAACACACGAAGGATAAGGATCGGAGGAGCTTAAATAAAGCGTGACAGATCCATTATAACCAGTTGTTAATTGGGTATTCATAGTTTTTGTGATTTCTTCGATTTTCTTAAAAAAAAAAAAAAAAAAAAAAAAAAAGAAAAAACAGGAAAAAAGTTGAGACATGCTCACATAGTCACATGCATTTCGTTGGGACATTTTTGTAAAGATAACATTTTTGATTAATTAAAAATATCTGTGATACAGTGAGGCAAAAGAGGGTTAGAGAGAATCAAGAAGTACCCATACTGGAAAAAATGATTATTTAGTACTTTTTTCTTTTCAAAATATCCAAATCGGCCCGTTAGTAATTTTTTGTCTCATATAGTCCCCTACGTTTGCTAATTTTTTCCAATTTGGTCCTAATTACGTAATTAGCCTAAGGTCGCTGACGTGGCCGAAGTAAATCCCATTTTACATACACGGCGACCAATCTGTAGTCTCCACACATAACACACCAAATTAATAAATGTTTGAAATAAATATTTGAAGGCAGCCATAACATATCACTACTATAATAAATACCTTTAGGCTCTAATAGGTAAATTGAACCCTTCTTTACTGGGATGATGGACATAGTTTCTACATGATTTGCATTGAGCCCTCATTGGGGTTACCCAACCATAAAGAAACAACAACTATTCACAACAATAACATAGGAGTTTTGGTCAGCAGCTACCGCAGTGCATTTTCTTTTCGGTCTCGGTGGTTTTTGGTGTTTCTTAAGAAAATGGAGACCAATTATGATATATAATGCGAGCAAATGAATTGTTGGTGTTTTTTTATGGGTTGGGTAACCTCAATAACGAAGAGCTCAATGCGAACCAAATAGAAACTATGTCCATCATCCCGGTGAAAAAATGGTTCAATTGACCCGCTAGAGTCATTTTTTAGAGTAGTGATGTGTTATGACAGCCTTAAAAAATTTATTAAAATAGTGTGTTATGTGTGGCGACTCCAAATTTGCCACGGTGTATGTAAAATGTGATATACTTCAGCCATATCAGCAACCTCATGCTAATTATATAATTATGACAGAATTAAAAAAATTAACAAACGTAGAGTACTATATGGAGCAAAAATTAGGAACGGACTAATTTGGATATTTTGGAAAGAAAAAGGACTAAAATATCATTTTTTCCTACCCATACTACTACTATTTCTTTGCTGGCCTGCTGCTGCTCTACTCCAACACCCAAATCAAAGAAATCTAGAGAGCGAAAGGGATCTTAGAGAGAGAGAGAGAGAAATGGCGAGAATAAAAGCAGACCAGATGTTGACAAATTTTGTGTCACTGTTATCGGAAGGTCGTTCGTGGGAAGATTTTCTTATCTGGGATCTTTCCACTCCCCCCACCCTTTAATTTATTTCTCTCTAGAAAAATAAAACAAGCCATTAATATTTATACCAGATTACCAGCTGCAGTAAATACACCACAATCCCAAACAACAAAGGAAAAATCCCTTTCTGGGTTCGTATCCATTTTCATCCCATTCTCTCTCTTTCTCTCTCCTCCTCTCTCTCTATTTTCCTCCTTGTTAGAGAGAGTAGGCAGATCGAAAAATCTCCAAATCCTTGGTTTATTTTGACGAGGATCTGTGTTTCTTCAATGGAGTTTTCTAAACCACTTATTTTAATTGCTTTTCAAAATTTTCATTTTGAGTGAAATATGTAATACCCTCTGGTTTTTCATTTGTCTTTTGAGTTATTCATTCTGTCGAAGAAGATATCCTTGGATGATTCAATCCTGAGTGGGTTTTTTAGAACAGCAAGTTTGAGGATGTGGGCTTGAGGTAATGATGATCTTTTCACTTCTGTTTCTCCTAACGATTTAGTTTGTCTTGTGTGTGGCCCTGAACATGAAATATGCTTCTTTTTGTTCTTTGTTTTTGCCTACGATTAGTCCAAATATTCTCGAGTCATAATAATTATACCCAAAAGGCATGATCTTTAGCTGTGTTGATTCATAATTGTGGCATCCATGTCTGATACTATTGGGCTTCTGCCCATTGTCTGTTTTTTGCATTGCCGATATTTGAACGGTTGTTTGTTTAATGTATGATCGTCACAGTAGGATCTGCTTTTTGGTTTGTAAAGATTATGCACTTTATTTTTTTGGTATTGACTTCTGTTATCCAAGGAAATACAATAACAATCCAATAGTAAACTCTACAAGCACAGTCCTTTATATTTTCAATTGTTTGCATCCTTATTAATGAGTTTTGAAGATTTTGTGCCAAGTCTTTTTGATACTGAATTGAGGGGGTTTATTTATTATTTATGTTTCCAAATGAAACATACTGTTTACCTATGTGATTTTTAACTATGCGGCATTTTTGCTTGAAACTCATATTGGTAACACGGGCTTTATCCCTTCTAAGTTTATTCCTTTGTACTTGCCTTGGTTCAGCCAAACAGTAAAAGACTTCGTCGATGAGGATAATTTTCACTGGTGTTTCTTGATTGCTATGTTATAACTATGTTGAAACGTAAAGGTTCCTGTTTGATTAATTTATTGGGAATTCTTTGCCAAAGCTGGAGACTGTTGAATATGATTATGTTAGCTTCGTTTTTAGAGTTTGTATGTTTCAGTTCTTCCCTATTGTATTTTTCCACCGTGTTTGTTGGATCTTCGGGTTATATTACATTTATGAAGGGGAATTCCTACTGCTACCATGTTCCATATGTACTTCGTTCTTTCTAGAGCAGTCCAGACACTAGAGTGTTGGATCAGCTAAATATCTGTTCTGATGTGGGAAGCAAACGAAACATGTCTGTGCTTGATGTATTATTGATAGTTACCGCTTTGTGGACTGGCCATTTACATGGATTTTTGGATTCAGTTTAGGGATGGGAACCAAGATACATTGTGAAAGCTACTTGCCCATTTATCCCTCCACAAGGGATCTTAATGATGATTCTTGCAGCGGTAGTTGGCCCCAATTCTGTGGCAACAGGGCCATGACAAATGGGCAATGCTACGGTGAGTTCATGCCAAGGGCCATGGCATATGCGTATCCGGGGTTTGACAAAGATGCTTTGAAGCAGAAAATACTTGAACATGAGGCTGTTTTCAAGAATCAGGTCATTTACTTCGATTTTGTCATTACGTTCTGCATTCTGACACCTTTTTACCGGTTTTCACTTGTTTATTAATGCGATCATGATATAAATATGTCAAACTCTTGTATCTAGGTTTTTGAACTCCACCGGCTATACAGAATTCAACGGGACTTGATGGAGGAAGCCAGAAGGAAAGAGCAGCAATGCAGAGTTGGGGAGTCGACGGAACCCTCGTCATCGTTAAGTCGTCAAGGATCTCATGTGCCATTACAGGGTTCTCGGCAATGGCATATGGCCGGGTTTCCTTTGTTGAATTCTGGACACAGTGGAACATCTACATCTGGAGTCAAAATTGTTAATTCTCCCATTAGGTCTACTGAACAAAAAGGCACACGGCCTGGTTATTTTCCATTCCCAAACGGTTCTGTTCCAAAGGAACCTTATGAATTGGAGTTGAGACCATTGAAGGTGAGTAGAAAATCATTCGATCTTGAACTTCCAGCTGAGGAATGCATTGAGACTGAAAAAGGGGAAGAGTCACCAGAAACAAAAGTATCCAACAGATCAAGTTATGCACTAAATGGGAATCTTAAAGTTGGATTGCAAAGTAATCAAAATTTATCACTAGAAAGTTCTTCTAGTGTGGAGACGGATTGCCGAACAGCTGTGTCTGCTTCTGCTTCCGGATTGAAGAACCCCACCCAGTTGGCTGATCTAAATGAACCTGTTGAGATTGAAGAAGCCATAGTTCCATCATCTGTTTCTGTCCTCGTTTGTAGTCCCATCAATGAAGAAAGAAAAGGCATGAATCAGCCTGCTAATCCAAATGAAGGCTATGAATATCTCGAGCGATCTGGGTCGAGCAAAAACATCCTTAGTCCTACAACTCATGGTCTTCGGCAAGATCAATTGCCCAAACCCTCCCAGCCAATGCAATCATTGACTAGCCAAGCTGATCACCCTTCTGGAATGCATTCTACTAGTTATAGGAGGGGAGACCAAAAAAATGGGTATTCTCTTGAACATTCTGACAGAAGTTATAATCATTCCAGCAATGGTCATTTGGTGCAAGGTGTCTCTTCTCAGGCCTCTGGTTCATCTCCATTATTTGGTTCTTGTTTGAATGGTTCATGGGCTCACTCAGTGTCATTGTGGGCAAACACAAATGGACATACTGTGCCAAAAATACCCAATCCATCTGCACCAATGAATCATGCTTTAGAGGATTCATCTCTGAGCCACGAATCTTCTAGAGGAAATTGGCGACCTGGTGATATAATGGCAGCGAATGGATTTTCCTTAGGATCTACCTCAGTACTGAACGAACTGAAAGTTCACCCGCCATCATCTGGAATCTGTTGTCTCAACCACAGTAAGTGTACTACTATGGCATGTAATTGCTCAAATAGTCGCAGATTTGGGAAGTTCCCAGTGGGCTCTTGTCAAGTGGATTCAAGCTCAGTGCTAGACATTGACTTGAATGAGGACTTGTCAAAGGGATCATTGGATGAAGTGGTGATCAAACAAGATTCTACTTTGATACAGGGAAAAACTCGGACCAGAGATTGTTTGTCATCTTTGCCTTGGTTTAGCAGTAAGTCCTCCCAAGCCAATGTTGCTGTAGATTCTAGATCATCAGAATCAGCAGGTGATGCAAGTTACCATCGTGCTTCTGATAATTTGTGTAGCAAAAATGAAGTGGTTAGGGATCTTAATCGACCTTGTACGCCTGAAAATAACTCAAGTTCAAGTGATTGTGAGATTGTGTGGGAAAAGGAAAGAATTGGGATTCACACCGATAAGAAGCTTCTTGGGTTTCCCATTTTTGAAATTATTGATGTGAAAAAAGAGGCGTTATCTTACGTTTCCACTTCATTAAGTGATGAGATGAATCCCATCAAGGGGAGGAAGAACGGTATGATTGATATTAATTTGGAGTACGATCCAGATGTGGCGATATGTGAAGAAATGCCTGTAACGGACAGAGAACAAACAACTGTTAACTCGGGAAGAGAATTCATTGATTTGAATTCTTCTGTTAGTGATATCGAAGATAATTCAGTGCCGTCTTATACAATCAAATCTAGTGGTGATAAGGCTTCATTAGTCATAGATTTGGAAGCACCTGTCCCAGAGGATGACTGTGATGATGATGATAACACACCGTTAAATGAAAGGACAGAGGGTGAGGTATTGTTACAATCATCTGAGCATAAAAGGGAAGATCTACCGGATGAAGTGCTTGGAAAAGCAGCTGAAGCATTGGTTGCCATTTCATCGTCTTGTCCACAGATCCCTGAGGAGGATCTGCCAGAAGCTTCCTTGGCAGATGCCCTCATATGGTTTGTCGATGCCCTTTCAGCAAATGGATTCGAGAGGCCACCTAGTAAGAAATTACGCATTACAGACTTCTCTAAAATGGATGAATTTGAGGCGACAGCATTGCAACTCCCAGAAACAAAAGAAACTGACTACTTGCCTGATCCCTTTGTTCCCGAAGCTCCCATGAATGAGGATAACACATTAACAATGTCCCGGAGGGTTCAGTCGAGGAGAGGAAGGCAGCGTAAGGACTTCCAAAGGGACATCCTTCCTGGCCTCGTCTCTTTGTCAAGGCCCGAGATGACCGAGGATCTTCAGGTATTTGCGACGCTGATGAAAGCCACGGGTCACCACTGGAACTCAGGACTGACGCGGCGAGCAGGGGCGAGAAATGGTGGCAGTCGGGGCAGGCGACGAGCTGTGGTCGAAGCTGTGCCGAATGCCAGGGCCTGCACTCCCTTGGTGAGTGGCATTGAAGCTTGTTTGGAGGATAAAAGCCTCACAGGGTGGGGAAAGACACTAAGAAGACCCCGCCGACAACGGTGCCATGGTGCCGGAAATCCTCCGGCTCCGGCAGTTTGTTAACATGATAATGAGAAAGGTGGACTGTTTTGAGGAGGTATGAAACTGTCATCATACAATGGGCATTGTTTGTGTAGATCTTGATTCAAATCTTGATGATTTATGCATTTGTTGTTGGGAATTTGACAATTTACATTGTTTGGAAATAACATGACATTGGTTGGACTTTGGTGCCTTCACTCTCATTTGTATGAATCCTACATCTCTTTTTTTATTCCATTGCAGTATCTTATCTTTATGTCTGGATTACAAAAAAAGAGAGTGCAATTATGCAAGGATAGATTAGTACTAGTCAACCTTAGTTAAAAAATTTGATTACTAATTTAATCCCCAATCCCAATAGATAGAAACACACTGGGATCTGCCCTTTTGTTTTGGTTGACTATTGTAGTTTAGTACTTTCCCTTTTCTTTTGGTTCCAAGATTTTACAGGTGAGTGAGTGTACTATAGCTATATAATCCCCCAAGGGATAAAAACACATGTGGGACTATCCTATAGTTTAGTACTTGCACTTTTCTTTTGGTTCCAACTTTGGGTGTACTAAATTATGATCAGAGATTCAGAGTAGTATGGTAAACACGAAATAAATACCTTGCTATAAGTTTTATTACTATTAGTGAATTTGCTCAATTGAAAGTTTCACTATTAATCCATTTGATTCGTGAAGTATGTAATTAATTTAAATGGTCTATAACTTTCACATTTTAGCCGAAATAGTTCTAAATGCATTTAATTTTTAATTTTAGGCTCCTAAACTTCTAAATGGTTCACTTTTAATAAAAATGATATACCAATAAAATATTTACTTGATTTTTACGTAATTAAAATAATATTAGGTGAAAGTTTAACAAAAGTGGTGCCCGTGAACTGAGGGACTATTGTTTAACAAAATAGTTAGGAGTATTTTGATAAAACAATTACTCCTATTTTGAATCAACTCATTTTTTAAATAAAATATTTTTTTTAAAGAGACAATAATAGTATAATGTTACAACATATCGTCCACGTCGATGCTCCGTATACGAATTGTGGATGCTTGTCTGTTATGAATCTTATTTTCTAATAATAATAATACATCACCTTAACAGTGAAGTTTTGTGGCCTATAAATACTTACATGTACGAATGGTTGATATAGGAATGAGAGATCAGATTACAAATTCTTTCAATTGCTCAGTACATTATCTTTCTTTTTTATTCCTTTTTGTAGCGTAATCTCTATATACATGATAGACCATCTATCTACACATACATCATCTTTATATATATACTTCATCGTTATACATATATTATATAGAGCTAATATGTCAATTTAGTTATTTTATAACACGTTATCAGCACGAACAGACTCTGCCAATGTTTTGCAGAAATTTTAGGTACAGCTTTTATTCCTGGCTTTTCAATATAATTATGGCTAACATTTGAAAGCAGGAATTGCTCGTTCTGGGTTTCTGGAGATAATTATATTCCCTGGGCATGGGACGTTAATATGCACCTGGTATCAATGGGGTTGAAAAATATTATTGTCCCCCATAAAAAAATCAATAAGCCAAGATCGAGTAAACTGCACCAAACAAGATTGCTCTTAGTTTTGGTCATGAATACCAACAGGATCCATTGATTTAAGTTTGGTTATACCAACATATCTAATGGGTCTTTAGTCTGGTCATGTGTACCAACAGAGCAAGTGCTATTATATATTTCTCTCATCACTTTGATGAGCTTTTAAAGTGACAATATGTCACATTGGAAAATCCACCAAATTGTGGAAAATATTATTCGATCACCTGAAGATGATCGTAATGTTTCTCTTGGCCGAATAAAGCAATGAAATATTATGAATCCAGGACAACAAGTGTTCATTCATTCCCTGAAGAAAATATGACTGAATCAAAATATCTATGGTGTTGCCGAATGAAGATTTAAATCTACCAAAATCGGAGGTATACTTGTTTATTTATTATTTGCAATGTTATTATGACTAACCTTGCAGAATTGGATTCTATCCGAATAGCCATATTTCGGGCCAACAATGTGGAAATGAAATTGGCCTTAATGAACCTAAAAATATTGCGGTGATAAAAATATCACACTTGGCTTGGGAAAACAAATCGTGTTATTGGCCAATATTAGACATGAATCAAATAATTTTTGGCACGAATCAAATCGTCTTTATAATGACGAAATGCTGCAAAACCCAAAATGAGGGTAAACCCCAAAAGAGGGTATATATGTGTCCGGTTAAACCGGATGAATTATGAAATACTCAAAATGATATAAAAAGACCATTACGCCTATATATGAAAAGGGTATTGAGAATCCACTAAAATGTGGAAAAATTATACCGTCATTGATGATTATATTGACTTTCTTGGCTGAGAAATGAAATATTACTGAAAATTATGAGTTCAAGCCAACAAGTGATTGCCTTTTCCAAAAAGAAAAATGCCTGAATATGATAATCCATGGTGTGATTATTGTTATGCCAAAAGGCAAAATATTGACCAAATCGGGATGGAAATTGAAACAGGGTTAAGCCATATTGGCGAATAATGCAATAAATTCCCTGAAATTAAATAAATTGTTTATATGATGATAAAATGCCTTTTAAACCAAAAAGAGGTTTAGTATCGTTATGCCAGGAAATACACATTATTGTGATATCGAAAAAGTCGTTGGACATGTAAATGTCACCTGGTTGGACATCTGGCTTGCTTATATTAATCTAAAAAAAAAGGTAAAAATTAAAGGCCAGTTTTTGGAATGGGCTATGATTATTCACTTGATAATAGAAGTGAAATATGATATCACACATATGGGATTAAATAAATTTATTGAGCACAATATTAGTGCCAAATAAAATGAAAATTCATGTATTTATTCCCCGTTATATTATCCCTTTGTGTAAATTATACACTTATTGGAAATATAAATTTGGAGCCAAATAAAGCCAGAGACATGTGCCTCTTTGAAAGTGCTATTACGCATGATATACTGAAATGCAATAGCTATTATCCCAGCTGAAGATGGGAAAAACCCACTACTAATCTAATCAGTGGAAGTTGAAAAAGATTCTGGAAGAGTCATTATATACCTCCTAAAGGAGAATAAAAATTGTGCTTGAAAATGCACTATGATTATGGAAATCTCGAAAGAGCTTACCAAGCTTCAGTGATATAGGAAAAATTGATATCACTATGAAACACTGAATGAGGCAATAAGACTCTTGATTTCAAATCATGATGCAAAGAAATTTGTTAAAAGATAATTGCATCAATATCTTCTAGCATGTACTATACAAATTAAAGCTGAGTGCCACTGAAACATATTGTGTGATAGACCTGAAGTCTACAAGTAATTTTCTTAATTGGCACGATCGGCTTAGGCATCCTGCTAAAAGCATCATGCTGAGGTGAATTATTGGAGATTCAAATTCAAATGAATTTATATGCGAGCATAATGACATCCAATAAAAAAAAAATTGGATGGTGTCACTGAATTTTAATCGCGTATAAGCCAGTCCTGGCCAAAGTATACGACAAAATAATTGACAACTAAATTGCACGTAAAGCTGATAAGGTCAAAGTTACCTACAACAGTTTGGGACATGCTATGTAGCAACGCTCGTGAAAGTAAAACCGACAGACTGTCGTTAATTCTCTCTCCTAACATTGATATAAGCCCAAGATTTAAGAATTGAAAATATTTGGGTGAGCGATATACGTCCCCGTTATGCCACCGTAATTGGGCTCCCAATGACGATTGGGTATACATATGTCGGATACAAATCACCATTAATAAATTATTTGGTACCAAAATTTGGTGATTTTATATAAGGTTTGCAAATTATTTACCGACATTAGGGGGAGATGTGGATCAACCGAAAAAAATTGCAAATTCACTGCCAAACGTATCATGTGGCTCTGAAAGGGTTACTAAATCCCACATATCGACATTGCCAAGAAAAACTTGTTGCCTGAGTAAAATGCTTATTGCACAAGATAATCACTTGGTGTCGAGTATGTTCTAAATGGACCAATTACAAAATAAATTTCCTGCACGCCCTAAGTGCGATAAATAATCTGGTTCCAGAGTTAAAAATCCTCGAGGTTTACAAATTTTAGAAAGTGACAAATTTGCTGAAACAAGCTCTAGAAAAGAGCAAATAGCTCTAAAAGAGCTGGGCCCTTAAAAGGAATGAGATCTCAAGCAATTGTCACAAATAAAATATTTGGAACTCAGATGAAATTATATTGCAAACCTAAATCAGTTGATGAATGTCGGTTAAAAAATTGGTATTATGTGCAATCTAAATGCACGTTATTTACCAGTCTCAGCGAAAGTTTAATAAATGAAGGTTAAGTGAATGACCCTATATGTCTTTATATTTTTATAAAGAAAATGGGTCAGAGTTTGTAATCGTTGCAGTCTGTGTTGACGATTTAAATTTGGAACTCCTGAAGAACTGAAAAAGGCAGTTAAATATCTTAAAAGGGAGTTCGAAATCAAGGATTTTGGAGCAACGGAATTTTGCCTTGGCATGCAAATTGAACATTTGGAAAAGGGTATATTTATTAATCAATCAGCTTATACCCAAAAGATATTGAAATAATTTCGAATGGATTATGCTCATCTGCTAAATGGTCGTTCGAGCACTTGATCCTATAAATGATTCATTTAGGCCAAAAGAGGATAATAAAGAACAACTTGGCCCAAAAGTGTCATATTTAAGCGCAATTGACGCGTTAGTGTATCTTGCAAATATCACATGATCTGATTTGCTGTTAATTCACTCGCAAGATTTAGTTCTTGCCCTACTCAACAACATTGGAAAGACAAAAAATACATCTTTCGCTATCTCCAGAGAACAATTGCCTTGGGATGTTTTACCCAAAAGACTCTTGACACTGGGATCTGCCCTTTTGTTTTGGTTGACTATATTTGTAGTGTAGTACTTGCCCTTTTCTTTTGGTTCCAAGATTTTACAGGTGAGTGAGTGTACTATAGCTATATAATCCCCCAAGGGATAGAAACACATGTGGGACTATCCTATAGTTTAGTACTTGCACTTTTCTTTTGGTTCCAACTTTCAAGATTTTGCAGGTGGGTGTACTAAATTATGATCAGAGATTCAGAGAGTAGTATGGTAAACACGAAATAAATACCTTGCTATAAGTTTTATTACTATTAGTGAATTTGCTCAATTGAAAGTTTCACTATTAATCCATTTGATTCGTGATGTAATTAATTTAAATAGTCTATAACTTTCACATTTTAGCCGAAATAATTCTAAATGCATTTAATTTTTAATTTTAGGCTCCTAAACTTCTAAATGGTTCACTTTTAATAAAAATGGTATACCAATAAAACATTTACTTGATTTTTACGTAATTAAAATAATATTAGGTGAAAGTTTAACAAAAGTGGTGCCCGTGAACTGAGGGACTATTGTTTGACAAAATAGTTAGGAGTATTTTGATAAAACAATTACTCCTATTTTGAATCAACTCATTTTTTAGATAAAATATTTTTTTAAAGAGACAATAATAGTACTCCATAAAACATTGTTCAACAATTTGTTTTGAATTTGCTGCAAGGAGTACTTCTTATTTTGAATTTCAGCAAAGTTGTCTCAAAATTTATGCGTACTCAATTAATTACTAACTAATTTTACTAATTTATTACCTATATAATCATTTATTTGTCAAATAGTGTTATACTACATCCGTCTCAATATAATTGTTATATTCCCTTCCGACACGTTTGCCGATACACATTTTTAACGGTTTATAACTTAAATTGTGTATAATAAAAACTTATAAAAAGTTGATTGTCTAAAACTACAAGATTTGACGAATCTAACAAGATCTCACTTGACTATGTTTTTTCTTACATAGCTATGATAAAAATTTGAATCAAAGTTACACAGTTAATAGTGCCAAAAAGTCGAACGTAACATTTATATCGAGACGGAGGAAGTACTATATTCAATCATTCGAGTGACATTTTGAGAGGGCAACCTACGCATCCAACGGTCACTGAACAAAATTTTCTTTAAATACGGCGGGAGATGTAAGCCCTCGCATCGAGCAAAGCCAAGAGCAAGATCCCGAACAGACATGAAATTCGAGTGCCATGAAATTTCTTTCATCTTTCCGGAGAGAAATCACGACCCGTTTCAAATTTCAGAAATCCCGATTACAATTCACGACCTGGAGTTCCTCACAACCGCGCAATCCCGAATTCAACTCAATCCAATCGATTTCCCAGAACCCCTTTTTTTTCCTCTTGAATCTCTGCAGAACCATCTCTTCTGTGCAAAAGATCCAAGCCCTTTTGATAGTCAACGGAGAGGCCACTGACCCTTTACTGAGGAATAAATTGATAGGTTTGTATGGATTGTTTGGGCGATCGAAGGATGCTCGCCTGTTGTTCGATGAAATGCCCGACCCGGATTATGGTTCTTGTAAAGTGATGATACGATGGTATTTTATGAACGATTTATACAGTGACGTTATTGAGTTTCATAAATTTATGAGGAGGAGGTTTTTGGTTCTGGATAATGTCGTGTTTTCGATTGTATTGAAGGCATGCACCGTGTTGAGGGATTTTAATGAAGGGAGGATGCTTCATGGTTACATAGTTCATGTTGGGAGCCCAGATAGCTTTGTACTGACGGGGCTTGTTGACATGTATGCTAAGTGTGAGGAAATCAACAATGCTAGGAAGGTTTTTGAAATGATACGGGAGAGGAATGTTGTGTGTTGGACATCGATGATTGTTGGATATGTGCAGAATAACTGTGCTAAAGAAGGGTTGCTATTGTTTAATCGAATGCGGGATTGCCTTGTTGAAGGGAATAGTTTCACATTAGGGAGTGTGGTCACGGCATGTGCAAAATTGGGGGCTTTACAACAGGGCAAGTGGGTTCATGGGAACGTAATTAAGAATGGGATTGAGGTTACACCATGCTTGTATACCTCTCTTGTAGATATGTATGTCAAGTGTGGAGCTATTCACGATGCTCATTTGGTTTTTCACGAGTTTCATATTATTGATCTTGTTTCATGGACGGCTATGATTACAGGTTATGCACAGAATGGCTTTCCTGAAGAAGCATTGAGCTTGTTTTCTGACAAGAAATGGGTGGATGTTTATCCCAATTCAGTTACGTTGGCAAGTGTGCTTTCTTCTTGTGCGCAGTTGGGTAATCTGAATGTGGGTTCATCGGTTCATAGCCTAGCAATTAAACTAGGACAAGATGACACTTTCGTGATGAATGCTCTAGTGGATATGTATGGGAAGTGCTGTAAAATAGGAGATGCCGTGTGTTTATTTCATTTGCTGGAAGACAAGGATGTCATTTCTTGGAACTCAATGATCGGTGGTTATTCTCAAAATGGATATGCTTGTGAGGCTCTGATACTGTTCAAAAGCATGATAGTGAATGGCTTTCGTCCGGATCCAGTGACAATAGTAACTCTCCTGTCATCGTGTGCTTCCCTTGGAGATATCTGGCTTGGTTCCTCCCTCCATGCTTTATCCATTAGAAAAGGCTTTTTGGCTGCTAAGAGTGTCTACATTGGCACTGCACTTCTATCCCTATATGCAAAATGTGGCAATGTAAAATCTGCACGCAATGTTTTCAATGAGATGGCCGAGAAGAACGCAGTGACGTGGAGTGCAATGATTGGTGGTTATGGTAAGCAAGGGGACTCAAACGAGTGTTTAGCACTTTTGAACGACATGAAAGAGGCGAACATGGAGCCAACTGATATTGTTTTCACAACGATACTCTCTGCTTGTAGCCATACTGGTAGGATCCAAGAGGGTTGGAGATATTTCGAAACAATGTGTAGGGTGTACAAATTTGTTCCATCCATGAGACACTATGCTTGTATGGTGGATTTATTGGCTCGATCAGGCAGCCTCGAGGAGGCCTTGGAATTCATCGAGAAAATGCCGGTTAAACCAGATTGTGACATCTTGGGAGCTTTTCTCAATGGATGCAATATCCATGCCCGATTTGACCTGGGCGATTTTGCTGTTAGGAAATTACTTGAACTGCATCCGGACACTGCAGGGCAGTATATGCTAATGTCTAAGTTTTATGCTTCTGGAGGAAGATGGAACCATGCAAGTCAATTGAGAAATTTTTTGAAGGAAAGGGGTTTAAGGAAACAGCAAGGATTGAGTCGGGTGGATGTGTGCATCGATAACTACCCTCAAAGGGTGGTATTGTTTGGTTAACTTATGAGTAATATTTGTTGAACCATATATATAGAGTTGTTTAAATTCTAATAGGAATTATGTCAACCATGTGCTACAGTAGTAGTTGAGGTATAATCCCCATTACATTTTTCCAGTTAAAAGAGATGTGTCATTGCACTTTGCTGAATGTGGAGCTTCAAATCACTCATGTTTTAAATTTTAATAGCACTTTGTTGTTGAGGTGTTTCTTGATTGCTATGATATAACTTTGTTGAAATGTAAAGGTTCTTGTTGGAGAAAATTGGGTCTTATGAGCAAGTTCAATTTTATTTGATTAATTTGTTGGGAATTACTACTTATTTGTCAAAGCTGGAGACTTTTGCATATGATTGTGTTAGCTTCGGTGCGTTCATGTGTTTGAGTTCTAACCTACTGAATTTTTTATTTTTGTTGGAGCTTTGGATTATACTGCATTTATGAAGTGGAATTCCTATCTCTGCTGCCATGTTCTATATGTAACTACGTTCTTCCTAGGACAGTCTAGACACCTGAGTGTTTGATCACCTAAATATCTGTTCTGATGTGGGAAGCAAACGAAACATGTCTGAGCTTTGATGTATTATTTAATTATGGTTTTGTGGACTTGCCACTTACATGTATTTTGTATTCTGTTTAGGAATGGAACCAAGATACATTGTGAAAGCTGCTTGCCTATATATCCCTCCAGGAGGGATCTTAGTGAAGATTCTTGCGACGGTAATTGACCCATATTCTGTGGCAGCAGAGCCATAACAAATGGGCAATGCTACATTTGGTTCATGCCAAGGGCTTTGGCAGATGGATATTATCCGGGGGTTGACAAGGATGCTTTGAAGCAGAAAATACTCGAACATGAGGCTGTTTTCAAGAATCAGGTAATTTGCTCTGATTTTGTCATGTTCTGCGTTCTGGCATCTTTACATCTAACTCTTGTATTTATCCAGGTTCTTGAATTCCACCGACTGACTATACAGAATTAAACATGACTTGATGGAAGATGTCCGAAGGAAAGAGCAGCGATACAGAGTTGGGGAGTTGAACCATAATCATCATTAAGTCGTCAAGGATCTCATGTGCCATTACAGGGTGCTCAGCAATGGCATATGGCCGGCTTTCCTTTGTTGTCCCTCTACATCTGGAGTCAAAATAGTTGATTCTCTAGTAAGTCCTACCGGACAGAATGACACAGCCTGGTTATTTTCCATTCCCAAATGGGTTTGTTGCAAAGGAACCTTTGTATCAGAGTTGAGACCATCCAAGGTGAGTAGGAAATCATTCGATCTTCAACTTCCAGCTAAGGAATGCATTGACACTGAAGAAGGGAAAAAGTCACCAGAAACGAAGGAATACAACAGATCAAGTTATGCACAATTGGGAATGTTAAATTGGACAGCAAAGTAATGAAAAGTTAATCGCTAGAAAGTTCTAATCTGGAGACTGATTGCCGAACAGCTAGGATGTTAAACAAAGGAACCCTATATAGCTAGCTGATCTAAATGAACCTGTTGAGATTGAAGAAGACATTGTTCCATCATCAAAGCAAATTAATATAAGATATATTTCATTGCCCTTTGCTGAAAAAGTGGGGTCTTCACATCACTCATGTTTACAGTATCTTTCTTGGTAAATCACTAATCTCAGACAGCGAGAGACACAAAATCTCTGGCACAATATTTCATATTCCTAACAGTTATGCTCTCAGTATACACATTCAAGGAATCAAGAATCTGCACAACAGTGTTTGAGATCCCCTAAAGGGAGGTAACAACTTTGTCCAGAGTAGTCGCCTTCTTCATGCAACTTTTTAATTCTTCACTCTGTATCAGTCTAACATCATTGCAGTCAAAATGCTGGTATGGAATTGTCTTGGCATGAACAGCAGAGCTACCGTGCCCATCAAACTAACTGTACATGATGAAGGCTTGCAGAAAGCCAAGATTCCCATCGCGCCTTCTCCAAATCTGCTAACTTGACTTGATCTCTATCATACTGCAGCCACGGACCTTTTTCAGTGCCTGGCTTCTCATCTTCAACTTCACCTTTCCAAACTCCTGCCATTTACCTCCTTCTGCGTATACATTAGCCAACAGTGTATAATAGCCCGAGTCATCTGCATTCATATCAGCAAGATTGTTCTTTATGCTGCTCAGAAAGTCCATCCTCTGATGAATTCTGCACCCATTCACCAGTGCACCCCAAACACTTGCGTCTGCAGGGAAAGGCATCGAGCGTATGACTTGATATGCCCCATTGAGGTCTCCTGTGCGGCTCAGCAGGTCGACCAAGCACGCATAATGCTCAGAATTGGGCGTAATTCCAAAATCCAGGATCATTGAGTTGAAATAAAACTTCCCCTTTTCGACATATCCAGCATGGCTGCAGGCTGAGAGAATATTCATTAAGGTAACATCGTTTGGTTTTATTCCCAATTCGACCATTTGATCAAAAAGTGAGATGCAGTCATCAACACGACCGTGCATTGCATAACCTCCAATCATGGAACTCCACGATACGATACTTTGACAAGGCATTCTATCGAAGATTCTCCGTGCCATATGAAGGTCTCCACATCGAGAATACATATTCACCAGAGCTGTATCGATATAAATATCGCACTTAGTGCCAAATGTGATGAACTTGTGGTGAACCCATTTCCCCTTTTCGATAAAACTAAGATTGGAGCAGGCCTGAATTACGCTCAGGAAAGTTATCTCATCCATCTCAAGGGATTTATTATACATTTGATCGAAAAGGCTAAGGGCTTCTTTTGAGTAACCATTTTGAGAAAATCCACATATCATGGAGTTCCAAGTTACTACACTTTCTTCCCTTTGGCTTTGGGCATTGCAGAATATTCTGAATGCTGAATATATGAATCCACATTTGGAGTACATATCAATCAGAGCATTCTGAACAAACTCATTCGCGGCGAATGTCTTGATGACAAGAGAATGAAGTTGGCATCCGAATTCTGACAGCCCAATTCCTCCACAAGCTGACAGGGCGCTGGCTAACCCAAATGAATCTGGCAATATTCCTTGAACCAACATTTGTCGAAAAAGAGATAGAGCCTCCTTCGCCATCTGCTCCCTAGCATAACTCGATATGAGAATATTCCACGACACCACATGCTTGTTCTGTTTAATATCAAAGACCAAGCGAGCATATCTTAAGCAGCCGTTGTTAGCATACAAATCAATCAGCGAAGACCTCAGAAAGTCTCTATCAACGTCAATATCATTCCTCACTATACAGCCATGGACAGACTTCCCCTCTCTCAGGCACCTTAGTCGGGCACAAGAACAAACAACGTTCATCAATGTAACCGAGTTACATTCCACTTTATGATCCCTCATTTCAATAAACACACGTAATGCTTCTGAATGGTATCCGTTTTGATTGTAGCACGAAATCAATGCCGTCCATGAAGCAACATTGTGATAAATGCTATCGCCAAACAACCTCTCTGCAGAAGATGCATCGCCAAATTTTCCATACATCGCAATGAGCGAACTCACCAATGCTTCATGATCGATCATAATGTTCGCTCGCAGTATATAACCGTGGCATGACTTCCCAATTCTCCATAGCCCCAACTCACCACAGGCCTCTGCTACACTAAGCATTGTAATGGAATCAATCATCATGCCTTGCCTCACCATTTCCCTGAACATTTCCAACCCTTCAACCTCCCATCCGTTGTGCACGTAATTAGTTATAATTGAACTCCACGACACCGTGTCTTTCAAAGGCATTTCATCGAACAGCTTCCTTGCACTATACAAACACCCTGATTCACCATACAAGCTCAGCAAGGAGGTCTCAACTATGGGATCACGCTCAAATCCGGACTTCACAATCCTCGAGTGGATCTTTTTTCCCATTTTCGGATCATTACTGGCAGAACAAGCCCGCAAAACCGTAGGGAAAGCAAACTTGTTGAACTCCACGGAGCTCTCCAGCATACTCTGGTACAAACCAATGGCTTCTCGAAAGAAACCATTCCAAACATGGCATTTGATTAGAACACCCCACATGAATGAATCTGGATTCGGGAAGGTCTCGAAAACGAGCCTGGAGCACTGAACGGAACCCGCTTGTGAATATGCCTCAATGAGCTTCGTTTGTGCAAGACGATCATTTTGGAAGCCTATTACAGTTAGGTGCGCGTGCAGTCTGGAAAGTGATCTTAAGGTCGTGCAGGCTCTGAAAAGGGGCATGTAGAGCGACATTCTTGATCCGATTTTCTGAATTAGAGAATTCAAATTCAATCGGTCATTCTATTGTTGAATACAGTATACAAGTAGAAGTTTCCAGTTTTTTTCTGAAAGTAAAATAGCACGTCTTGGATATAAAAACTTTTGCTTGCGGCAGCCGGAGGCTGCCATTTAAGGCGGCAATTTGTTCGATCCGGCGGGGAAGAGGAAGGAATGCTAAGAACGACAAAGCTGCTGTTGTTGAAGAGTGCTCTGGAGCTGCAATTCTGCAAACGGTCAATTAATTGGGTTAGCATTATTGGGCCCAGTTTGTGGGCTGAAATGTATACTAATTATTTGTGGCCCAGTCCAGACTTATTTTCTTCTTCTTCCTTGGGTTCCTGCATTGTATGTAAATGCATTTTGGGGGTGTTGTACAGGGAACTTGATTCTTCGTTTCTTCCACAGAATTACCAGTTTCTGAGCTCCATAATCTTTCCCTTTGAGTTTGTGTTTAGTTTCAGGCTCAACCCAGATGTTATCTTAATGGATAGGATTCATATGTATATCAGTCCGGAGGGCCTAGGGTAGAAACAACGACCACAAGCCAGCAATTGATTTGGACAAATTCGTCCCACTCCGAATCTCCGATCAACATTTTCTTGATTCAGGGAAAGCTTCTATTTGGCGGTCGAGACTCGTCAACGGCCGGCACCGGGCTCCGATCCATCTTAACTGTATCGACGGTAAATTATATTTTTCTTGATTTATGCGTATCTTGCATCAAATCCCAATTCCTTTTACGTGATTGTCAGTTGATATCAATATTGATTTAAGATATCCGCTATAAGTTGTTGTCCCTTTCTTTTTTTAGTTTACGTAGATCGGATTAACAGTTTTTAATTATTTGTGACGGGAATGAATTTCTGTGTTACCTGTAATTGTCTGCATCATTTATGAAGAACTTATGTAGTTATGTCCAGAATCCTCGGGGATTCAACGAGTTTTTTCTTTACTCTCTCATTGAAGCCGCCTTCTGATTTTACTTTTCCTGCATTTAGCCTGTTAAAAGTGGTTTCTGATGAACTCTTTAGTTTACCATTTTTCATTTTTTTCAGAAGTCTTTTTGTCATTCTGAGGAACTGTGTGATCGAATTTGGGAGGATAGAATGGGTGAGGCTGAGGATAATCTGAAGTCAAAGGGGGTAGTGTTTGTGACTGTCGGAACAACTTGTTTCGATTCATTGGTTAGAGCTGCAGACACTCAGGAAGTTAAGCAAGCATTGTTTAGCAAAGGCTATAAGCATCTCGTCATTCAGATGGGTCGGGGTACTTATATTCCTTCAAAGGTTATGCAATGTTACTTTTCTGTTAACTTACTCATTCTATCAGCATTTTCTGTCGTAAAAATTTTCTTGATTATGTAGCGCCTACAATGAATTGAAGTTCTGTGGTGATTGAATGTTAGATATTGATGAAGATAGAGAATCAGATATTCACACTTTCTTAAAATCAGAAACGCTTTTAAGCATGAGTATTTGCATGTATTGTTAACTCCTCGGATTGTGATTGGGAGGCTTGGTTTCTGCATTTTATGCTTTGATTTGATTCTTGAGAGTATCTGTCTCAAAACAGATGAATCTGAAGGCTCGTGAACTCTTTGCATGGGGCTGTCATATTTGCATTTCATTATCATATCTTCTTGACAATCTTAACGTACTGCTATCTAATTTCAGTCTGTTGGTGGTGATGGATCCGTATCAGTAGATTATTTCACCTTTTCCCCAAGCATAGCTGAGTATTTGAAGTCGGCGTCTCTTGTCATCAGCCATTCAGGTTTTTAAGGCTTCTTTACACAAAATCTACTCTTTTTCCATCACATTTTGTATTGTTGTCATGAAACTAGAATTATAGCCAATGCAGTTCAGAACAACTCATTTGGGATCGATGTGTATTCTCCATTTTCATTCTTTTTCATGTATCTAAATAACTTCATCTATAGGGTACCTATCTTCTCAAGAACTGAGTTGTTGTCAACAAGATAGTTAAATTCTACTTTGTTTTCCAGGTTCGGGAAGCATATTTGAGACACTACGGCTTAAAAAGCCCCTGATCGTTGTGGTTAATGAGGATTTAATGGACAATCATCAAAGCGAGCTGGCCGAAGAACTGGCCGAACAAAAGCACCTGTTTTGTGCTCGTCCCCTGACCCTTTACCAAACGATATCGACAATGCAACTAGGTTCTCTTGTGCCTTACGAACCTGGCAATGCAGCGCCAGTTGCCAAATTTATTGACAGGTTTCTAGGTTTCACCAGCGACTGATAATACAATGCTATCACTTACAATTTTTGCCATCACTAGAACTTTCACATTACTCAATTCTGTATGTACTGTTTAACAATGAAATGTTTAATGTCATAAAAGCCTCTCTCTGATTGATGTCTTCATGTTTTTGTGTGGGTAGAACTCGTTTACATTAAAAGCTTCTAGTCACTGGGACTTCAGCCCAATTTTTCATGACAAAAACTGCAGGCTGTGCAAGGAAAAATCCGAAATTGCAGTAGCAAATTTGAACGAGTTTCTTTCTTATCCAAATATTTGCATTTTGTAATTTTTGATGAAAAAAGGGGACAGAGAAACCAAGTGATACATCCTGTAGCGCAAAATCATCCATAAAACAAATACATGTAAGATCCTCACCGATTGTAAAAACGTCATTCAACACTACCATAAGTTATTTTGCAAATTCAGTTCCCACAGCCCCGAGTCGAACCAAAAATGTGTTTATCTTGATAATTGTACAGCAGTTTGGGGGTAAGAAAAACTAATAAACAGATTTTGATTTAAATAATCTTCTTCTTCTCAAAGAAAGACTTCAAATGCCACAGCTGCAGCCCAGCCACGGACAGGCATACGAGAATGGATAGAAAACTAAACCAGAACATTTTGTCGTTGGTGGATTTATTCAGTTCCTGCATCTCCTGTTCCCTGCAACAATAGTCAAATCGAACATTGAGAAATTAATGATATTCAATCACTCTGTGGCATTATGGCTTTAGAGAGCAAACCTTTCGCGTAGATAGTACATCTCTTCGGTAATTGATAGTACCGTGTCATACATCTTCTTCAACTCTATCTCCATTAACTAGAGGCATGGACAAACAAAAGAAAGGGACATATTAGTTGCACCTAAAATGGTCATGCAGATATGAGTCGCAAGCGCTAATTTATCATGTAAACATAAATGAAAAAAAGAAAAATTATGATTTAAATGCTTTTATAATAGAAAAAACTCCATTCCATTGACTTGACAAAACAAACAACTGACCAACTAGTAATGCAAAGTTCACTAGGAAGAATACAATAGGGAGACTAAAACGCTAACTTAATGATGCATAACCAATGGGATCGAGCTACCTAAGATATCCTTCATTCTTATCACTCGTAAGAAATAGAAGCATAGAATAGAAAATAATAGCCTTACTTCAACAGAACCCTTCTTGGCAACGCTGCTCCAATCCTTGGCAGCAATACCAGATTTCCAATCAAAGTCGACAGTCATAGTAGTGGCAGGTTGGTGACTAGAAGCGAAAAAGCAAGCCATGTAGTCACCTGCCTCTGATGCTTGATATGCAAAATTCCCTTCAGTCACATGATCTGCGTAGTGATAGCTATTCCCATAAGGTGATGTTACCTACAAATATTCGCAGATGGAGGTTTTTTGTTAAGGAATAAACACCTAACTCTTTAAATACGGCGAGGGAACATGGATAAACACAAATTATGTTCAAATGGAAAGACTTTTCAAGCCCTCTTCCCCTCAAAATATTAAGGAAATAGCATTCTTAAACACGTATAAAGATTTAATGATTGACATAAGGATGCATTTGAACATGTCTATATATGTGTCTATAAGCATATAAACTTTTGAATATCTCCTTATCAATAAAAAGTTAATGCCACCTCACTATCAAATTGTAACATCTTACTAAGACAACCTTAAACCAATTAACCACAAAAATATCCAATACACTTTCTAAAACACCAATTTGCATAAAATAAAATACTTCCAAAAAGCCAAAACATAATAATTATCTTTTTTTGAAAATATCTTCCCAAGAACTCCATTTAGTTTAAATCCATCCATAAACCTTTCGTGTATCATTGTTGTTTACAAATCCATCAACATAGTAAAAGCAGGAAATGGCAAATAAAGATGTGGTAATGATCCATCCACCGATCCAATCAACTGAAATATTACAAATCCAAAACCATGTAAAAAAGATACTCACCACGGTACAACAATATTATATGCACCCACATTTCATATTTTTCTTGTATATTTACCATTTCCCCACTTATTGTTTTTTCTTCACTTCTCTAATATCCCCCTTCTGTGATTGTTTCATCCCTCAAATCATGTGTTATGAAGTAATTTGCAAGCACCAGGAACAAAACCATACCAATGCACAATTCGAAATTAATATTTCACCCCAATGATAGGTCCCGATCAATGATGCATAATGCCCGGAAGGGCAAAGCTTATGAGTTATGACAAATTTTGAAGATGCTGTGAATGATTTTGTTCTTTCTCACAACAAAATCTAGTTTGTGAGTTAAAAAGAATTCAATACTCTTCGAAGTCCCTAATTAACAACTTTTTGAAAATTAACATAAACCATGTTAAAAAATCCAGCAAATTGATCCAAGATTAAACCACATCACATGAGTTCAATCTAGTCAAATATTTGCATAAACCGAAAATACAAATTTTTCATATACAAAACCCAAAAAACTAGCAGAAAGTAAGAGCTTTAAAAATCAAAATCATTACTTGGGACCTTTCAGAATTAAACTCCCCTAGCCTAAACCCCTCAGAATTATCATGACAAATAGTATGCACAAACACAGACAAAATCCACGAAACTAACAAAAAGTAAGAACTCTCGGAATCAAAATCATTACCCGAACAGTGACTTTATGCGATTCAGGCAAAGGGTGTCCCTCATTGGGGTTTACAATATGGTACTTCCCTACGGTCATTGAATTGCTCTTTATATCCTCCGATATACACTTGGTGTGACCAGACTCCAGATCGAATTGGATCGATTCGACCCGCGACCATAGCAGAAAAACTGAAACCATAACAAGACAAAAAAGGCGCTGCCTTTGGATTTGCGCATCCATATCAAAAAATTGAAGAAACAAAAACCTAAATTAACAAAAAGGGGTTTCGATTAGGAGATTGAATAATTGCCCAATAAGTTCCAATTATCCCGACTGGGGAACTTGGAACGGAAATTTAGGATTCGTGGATGGGAAAACGGGCGATGGCTGAAGTCAAAGTGTGGTGAAATCACAGTTCGTCGTGGTCTTGGAGTTCTTCCTTGATTTCTCGTTTAGTAGTACGTTTGTTTTTCGATTTCGATTTTCTTAATTTTTTTAATTATTGGGGATTTAATTGTGTCAAAAATAGATGGACAGCCAATGACATCTGTCCACGTAGGTTTTATTACAAAGGCTACAACATAGTAGTATGCACGTGAAGTACTGAAGTTGCGACCAATTTCCATTTCCACCGTTCATCTTTCACATTAATCCTAACAAACACAGGTAAAATCGAATCCGGATTGATAATATGATCGACAATATGAATAAAATTATTCAATTTAATAAATAAAATTATTCAATTTTTTATATCGATTGTATTTGTCATTATCAATATTTATATATTACAATTTAGTACTCCCTCCGTCCCATCAAGTTTGACACCTATTCTTTTTTTGGGTGTTCCACGAAGTTTGACACCTTTCCATTTTTAGATAAATTAAATTAATATAAGTTTGATTAGAATTTTAATTATTGTAAAATCTCAATAAAAGTAATCACTTTTACTATTCTGCACAAATTCCAATATAATTTTACTTTTCTACACAGTCCTTTATATTTCTTTAATTCTTAATATTTCAAAATCGATACAGATAAAAATTGTATAAAATATATATTCTAAAACACACGATTAAACGATTCTAACAAGACCATAATTAATTATTTTTCTCTAATTACATCATTACGCTAACATTAAATCAAAGTTAAATAATAAACAGTATTAAAATTTATTAGAATTTTAAATACAAACACTCACACCACTTTAACTACTAAACCTCACTACCTAAATTACCGTGCCTAAAAGAAAGGTGTCAAACTTCGCGGGACGGAGGGAGTATCTTAAAAATACTTATACTCCAAATAATAGTTGAAAGGACAAAAAAAATGAAAAAACAAAGATAAAAATATTTCTACTCAAGACTCTAATTACATTGACAAAGAAAGTATGTGAAATCGTATTGTACTCGATACTTGATTATTGATATTGATTCACCATAAAGCGTTGAGATATTATAAATTTATAAAGATGTAGATATTTCCAAATTAAATTAGAAAAATTTAAGAAATACTCTTGTAAATAAATTCATTGACAAATTAAAATGACTATATTTCCATCAACTTATTGTCGTATTGCGGGACGAAGTTCGGGTGCAACACATTTTGAGGGAGCGTAACGTTATTGCTGACCAATGAGCTAGATATGGAGCTAGAGGAGAAGGAAGGATTGAAGCTTGGATTTAAGTCAGTTGATTTGAGTTGCTATAATAATATTTTTTGATATGCAGAGTCTCTGACCTCATCTCAGGTCGATATGTTTCATTTTGATGTGCTTGTTTGTTTGTTCCGATCGGTAGGGGTAGAAGGTGAGGAAGGATTGAAGCTGGGATTTAAGTCAATAGATTTTGAGTTGCTGTAATACTTACTTATTTGTTGATCTGTAGAGCCTGTGAACTCATCTCAGGTTGTTATGTTTCATTTTGATTTACTTGTTTTTGTTTCGATCGGTAGGGGCAGATGGAGTTTAGGTGGGCAGATTGTAGGATGGAAAAGTTGTAATGCCATACCTTTCATATTTTAATAAAATCATTATCTTTTCAAAAAAAAAAAAAACTTATTGTCGTATTGCAATTTATCTAATTTAGTTAATTTATCTAATATAAATATATGCTATTCATTAATGAATATAATATCAATCTATAAAGTACTTATTAATAATTTACAATATACTATTCTTTATCTATAATTTCAATTAATAGAGCATTGGTTAAGAATAATAACAAATATTGAAATTATATTTCCATTTTCACCGTTCCTCTTTCACATTAATCCTAACAAACACATGTAAAATCGAATCCGGACCGGTTAACATGCATCATTATCCCTTTTTAAAGTTATGTTTTTTTTTGGTAAATAACGCCGAAGCGGGCTAAGAAATTTAACACCTTTTAAAGTTATGTTGAATGTGAAGTAATATTTAGTTCATATTGTGCTATGTTATATTTTACTTATAAAGATTCAATAATAAAGCAAAATTTTTATTAAGGTAATGATATAATCTATTACCATCATATATGACTAATTCAGAAAAATTAATACTTTCAAAATCTAATTAATGTGTATTATTTAGTTTCTATAAGTGACTTGTGCAAAATATAGAAAACCCTATGAAAAAGAAGGAAATCATCGTGATGAGACAGCACAAATTATACTGTATACGTATCGGCACAAATTAAATTAGTACATAACACAACTAAATTTAGCACCGATTAAACATAAAATCAGCATAAAAACAAAAAAATACTATCACATGTATACGTATAAAGTTCAGTGAACAGACTTCAGAATCAATTGATATTGGAGCACACCAAAAATTATAAGGTTATATCCTGATACACATAAAGTCAGAAGACACAACACACAACACCAACATGTGTAAAAGAATATTTCAGCAAGCAGACCACATAATCATTAGACCATGAGCACTTAGGGTTTTTCAAATTTTGCATAAGCCATGTTTAGAAACTCAATAATACACATTAATTAAAATTTGGAAGGTATGAAATTTATCAAAATTGTCGGTTACATATTATGGGAATAGTATATCCCATTCCCTTAATTATAAATAACAATCCCCATTTAATACGGGCCCACATAATTTAATCAAAACCCCGCTCCACAAACTTTAGCACAAAACATTAATAAACCTATCATCGAAGCACATGTTGAATAAGCATAGGAACCATACCCAAACCAAATATCCTTTTATTACCCTTCTACTCTTTCCGTTCTCATATACTTCCTCCGTCTCAATATGTTTTTTACATTTCAACTTTTCACGCAGTTATATGCACATTTTAAATTATCAATAACTCAAGTTCGGTATAAGTATATGTAAACACGTGAAATTTGTTTGCTACTAAAAATACGACACGTGTAATTTTAAATATTAATTTAATAATTTTTAGGCATTTTAAATAAATTAAATGCTTGAGATAATTATTAATATGTTTATCGGGCTATTTGGATCAACTAGCCAAATGAACCTATGATTGGGCTAATGTGGACGAGTCCAAATGCAAGACCCACAAGCCCCATGGCTCAATAATGGATGCTCGAGGTAGGCCGACCGATGAAAATTAATCAAATGTGGACAAGTCCAAATGAAAGACCCACAAGCCTATGATCCAATGGACACTTAAAGCATGCCAGTCCATGGAAATTACTTAACGAGGAAGCCCAGATGAAAGGCCCACATGCTCAATGACCCGATAGAAACGTGGATTGGACCAGCCCATCGTTTGGCCCATCACCCACAATCCCTAGGGTTTCCCCTCTATAAATAGAGGTACCCTGTCACACATGAGGGTCACCTCTTAATACCACTCATTCTCAAGACTTATACGCTTGAGAACCTACAACAACGAAACACTCCAGAAATTCCAAGGAGCCATAGACGGAGTATCAAATACAATTCCAAGTCTTCAAATGTTGGAGGAATCAAAAAAGTTCTAGAAGTCGAACCACCAAATCGTTTGATGTTCTTATATTCATTTATAATTCTGTAAATTGTATAGACCGTGATTGTGAATTAATAAATTGTTTGCAGTTGCTTGTTTATCAAATTTTCTGTTCTACAGTATAAATTCTAAAAGTTCGATATTTAAAAACTACACGACAAAACGAATCTAACACGATCCCAGTTGGCTATATTTTAACTTATAGTATAACTATGATAAAACTTTAAGTGGAAGTCTGTGTGTAAATAGTATAACATCATCACGATACGGAGGAAGTAAATAATCCATTTGCATAGTGTTAATTATTCATCAAGTAATTATAATCAAAATTAAACAATTTATATGAGGAAAAATATAGTCAACTGAAATATTATTAGATTCGTCTAATTATGTAATTTTATAATATTTTTTTAAAATAATTTTTACTTATATACTCCTACTATTTGAGTTATTAACATTTAAAACTATATCTTAAAATGTGTGAAATGCAGAGGTGAGTCATTTAAAATAATTTTCTTTGGATGATCTTTTCTAGTAAAATGAATTAGACGGTGCATGAGGGCCGGGCCCTTGATCCCAAGCAACTTCAATATTTGCCTCTAAGTTCTTGCGGCAGACTTTAACTTTCCTCCTCGAATGGTTCTTCTTCTTCGTGTCCATGAGCAGTTTTCCACCTCTTTGCTGCAACTCTTGATCTTCGCTATACATTATTAGGACAATAATACACAAGGTGTATTGAGCTCCGACGTAATCCAATTTTATAGCTCTTTCAAGTAGTAGTAGTGTGGGTTCCGTCCTAGATTGTTAGGTGAAGTACTTTCTCAAAATTTACAAAAAAAAATCACCGAGTAAGAATATAAATATTTACTTTGAAAGTAGTATAATTTGTATTTACCACTGCTTGTATAGAGAATTTCAAGATCGTGCAGTCATTTTTTACATTTGGACAAGAATTTTTGTCCAACGACAGCTTTTGGTATAAATGGGAGCGGTTTAGGTTCTTGCGGCTGCATGTCCTGCTGTGATGGTCGGACATCCAAAAGTAATATATGTGGAGTGATGCCTAATATGGAAAAGTGATGGATTTAAGTTATGAAAAAGAAAATCTATAGTCTACACACATCATTTATAAAACTCATACATCACCACAGTACCTACAGGCAAAATGTCCGGATATAACTTAACTTTATTAGGTATAAAATATGCATCATTGCATCATCTGTTGCTTCTTGTAATGATTTACAACTGCAAGTTAAAAAATAAAAAAAAGTTATGGGACTCTAAATACTAATATACCATAATTTAAACACTAAATAAACACTAATCTACCATAAAATACTGTGTTAAAAAGTTTTGGGAGGTAAATACCGGAACAGATAAAGCACTTAAATTATAGCCCATGTAATCATTTTTCTTAAATATTAACATTCAAGTGTTGGCAAAAGGGTGTACGAGCCAAAGACACACAATTACAAATGATATTAAGAGGAGGGATATTGGGAAGCTAGCGCTGAGGCAAAAATCACTTCGTAGTAGATGGGGATTAGTGTTTGGTCATCTTGGCTAAGTTATCAATTTTAACGAGGAAAGTTTAGGTTTAATGTTTTGAATTCCTTCCTGCGTGCAGCATGTATTTTCTCATGTATACTCAATCAATCAATAATTAATTTCGGATGCAGATACTAATTACCGTATAAAGTATCTTTGAAAAACACAGCCTAACTCAAGAAGAAGCCCATCTGTTTAGGGTCTGTTCTGCACGCAGTTTTTGGGAGCTTTTGGGAGCTTTTGGTAGCTTTAGCTTTTATTTCAAAACAAAAGCTCCGTTCTGCACACTAGCTTTTGGTAGCTTTTGGGAGCTTTTGGAAGCTTCTTTTTAGAAGCTACCTGTAGTAGCGTTAAAAAATAAGCTAGGAGCTTATTTTTTAGCAATCACAATTTTAACACAATAACCAACCCACTACCCAATAGTCTACATAAATATTTATCATTTTATGTCATTTCATATATTTTTTCACAGCTACAGCTAGTTGTACAAAACACTTAAATAAAACTGACAGCTACAGCTCCCACAGCTCCAGCTCCCTACAGCTTTAGCTTGCAGCTACAGCTCTGCGTGCAGAACAGACCCTTAGTATGCACCAACATGCACATTAACGCATAATAATAGTCTTTATGTGAAACAGATGGAGTCATTTACTAACTTACAGAAGGGGTAAAATAAAGCATTTCACGAGTCATGAGCCAACCTAAACTATAGAATACATGGAGAAAGCATTATAGGCAGCCCTCAAGGAAAAATAAAGATGCTATAATATTTGTCAACTAAAAATGCAATGAACTAATGCATGAAATGTGAGAAAGCATTAATGAATTTGATATGGATTAAAAAAATTTAAGCATTTTGACAGCAAACAAGAATGACAACAAATCTAAAGCATACACAGGGCAAGGGGAATAACACATTACATTAAAGAGGAAAACGTGAGAAATCATCAGTTAAGTTTTCTAAGCAAATAGTATCATGTAGAAAAACAACAAACTCCTACAACTGTAGCAGCACTGAAATGATATGGCTTATCTATGTCGAGAGAACTAAACACAATCAGAAAAGCTAATGAGCAATCAATCTTGTTTAAGAATTGCACATTCTTCATCTGACTGTAGAGGTGAACATAAAGGCAACAGACTTCTCCACAGTTGTGTTTATCAAGGGCGAGTTTGATTAAGTTGAAAAGAAAATAAAGCACCTCCCAAGTTGCCCGGATAAATGGTGGATTTTCACTCTCTGCTTTCATCAAGGGGCCAAACTTTACACCCCTGCCAAATTCAACTAAAGCTAGTGAGCTAAGAAAGCTAACCATTCCATAGAAACTTTTATCTTTCATTTTTAGCACGGTATGCCCAATTTCAAAATTCAACAAGCACATTCCATTACGAAGAATGGTCCACTGAAAACCACAATTTCTAATACCTCCTCCAATCAATATACGCCGCAGTGATATGATTGTTTCAAATACATCGGTAATTAACAGCACCAACCAGGTACCAGTACTTATTCAAACCATATCCCCCTGACATGAAAATTATCCTTCGAAATAGTAGTCCATATGCTCAAAACTTTCAAAAAATCTATCAAGAAGTATAGCCTTGAATATTAATATCAATATCAATCAGGAAGTCTAAATGTGTAAGCCTGTGGAAGTGACAACGGACCTCTCCTTGACTCGTTATCGTCCAACAGCCTTTGAACCCTCTTCTTGGCACAATACTGCCTATCAAAATGCTTCACCTGGATCCAAGAATTCCCCAGCAAATCAAAACCCCAAAATTCTAGCGCCACGAATCAATTCATAGATACATATACAATTTATTTGTATATTTATTTTTATAAATGAATCGGAAAAAATTACCCATGTAGGTTTGCACTGCTTCACAAACGACTCCCTGTGTTTCTTGCATTCGATCGGGTAAAGCAGCCCCACCGACGCAATTTCCGTGGGTTTCTTGCTCGATTCTTTCTCTAAACACGCGTAGAACGCGTCTCGCGCCTTCAAAAGGGTAAACATTTCATTGTTTGTGTTAGCTTCATTCAACTTCTATCCCCCAAAAAGTGAAAATTTAAGTCCGTCCTCCAATATCATATAGTAAAAGTCGCCAATAGAAATCAGAATCATTCGCCGATAAAAAATTTTACCTTGTAGCAAGCCAACCGTGCATCGGAGAGAACATCCTTGTGCACTGTATCGGAAGCTTGAGAAGCATAGGCTTCCAACGCCATACCTTCCTCTAGAATTGGAAATGATTTTCAGTCCCGTGGTGTCGTATACAATATACATAGCCGGCGTTCTTGCAGCCCAATTCCGTAGGAAGTCCTGCTGGGCCTAAAAATATTTTATAGCCCCAAACCCATCTTCCGCTGGTTGAGTCAGTGGCCAACTCCTCCATTTCCAATTAAAAAAAGTTCCAACCACAATGTTTCCATAAGAACTGTATCTAGGCTGGAAAAATACCGAATATACAGCATATCGTACATACCGTACCGAAAAAATATCGAGATTACCAAAATTTTCGGTAAGGTAACGGATATAAATTTTTTGATACAGCGGTAGACCGTTACCATACAAACTTCGGTATATCCCACGTAGGGATGTCAACTTTACCCATAGGGTCGGGTAACCCGTCGGGTAATCGGGTATCGGGTAGGGTATGATAGAGTAATCGGGTAATCGGGTAGGGTATTACCCGAAACCGAAATAAATCATATCGGGTGCGGGTAGGGTACGGGTTTCATATATTACCCGATTACCCTACCCGATTACCCGATTAAATATATATATATATATATTTTTATTTATTTATCTATATATACTTATATATATTTAATTTATATTATATATTGAGATATATTTATATGTTTTTTATTTAATTATTTATTTTTATATTTCAAATTTACTAATGTTTGAGATTTGGCAGTAAAAAGATTTATGAATTTTTTACTGAATATTCTTAAATATCAGTATTTATTTATGTTGCTTTAGCAGTTTCTTTTAAATATTTTTTTAAATTTTATTCTCGTGCAATAATGAAGGTTTTATTTATTTTTTATGGTGAAAAATAAGTTTTTTCTTTATTAAAGTTGGGTCGGGTAGAGTCGGTTAACTAAGTAATATTTAAGATTTTGGGTACCCATTTACCCGCGGATAATCCGCATACCCGATGGGTATTACCCGAATCCTACCCGATATCTAATTTTAGGGTAATAGGGTAGGGTAAGGATATGATAATTATATTTCGGGTAGTGAGTGGAGATGACCTACCCGCACCCTACCCTACCCGTTTACATCTCTAAATTCCCACGGTATCGGTATGTCCGTATGTGCCGATTATTCGGTATGTCGGTATATACCGCGATATCGATATATACCGCAATACCGGTATGCTGGTATATAACGAGGTTTCGGTATGTCGGTATATACAACAATACCGACATATCGGTATGTAGCGAATGTTCCGTATGTCGGTATGTACCGAATGTTCGGTATATCGGGTATATACCGAACTTACCGAAATGTCGGTATGGCAATGATATGAAAATATTTCATACCGAAACTTTCGGTATACTGATGATCGGTATACCGAAAGGCTCGTTATGGTATACGGTACCATGAAATTTTTTCGGTATACCGTACCGATCTAGCCCTAATCCTAACTCTAATTTCCCCATTGATTATTGAATCTTTCTGTGATTAACCAAAAAATCAACTATTCTTTATTAAAAAAAGACACACAGAATAAAAGTAGATAAAACACGAGTTATTTAATAGGCAAAATGATAAAATGTAGTAAATATTTAACCCTTTTGCCCAAACAAACATACTTTGGTGGGTTAGGGATTTACACTAGTGGTAAGTCCTCCAACGGTTGGGGGTCCGAATCTCCACCGGTCCCCTATACCTCCCTTTTCTTTTATTTGTAATTTGTGTGGCATGGGCTTCCACCACCCATTTTCAAGCCTTAAATGGCTCATCCGAAAAAGAAAAAAAAACAAACATACTTTGGTACGATAATTTACCTCTTAGAACTATACTACACACATAACTGTAGTTATGGGCTGTACTTATCAAATTTATATAATTGTTTGTTAAAATGGTTAAGCTGTCATCAAATTCGTTATTTGATGAAAATAATCTGAAAACTTTAAAAGTGTTGCAGTCGTCATAAAATTTTAATTTCATGAGACGGCTTCAAATCACTACATGCACTAGAAGTCTAGAAGTTAGTATACGGAACGAATCTATTATTTTGATATAAAATCTAAAACTACTCCCAGCTCTCAAAAAAGCTTTCAATTTTTGTCAATAATATTTATTCTAATTGAATTTTACAATTTTCGATTACTCTATTTTTTTTTTTATTTTGTAATAATTTAGGTACTATCTCCGTCCCATTAATGATGATCCCTTTTCTTTTGGGCATGAAAAATTTATGTAGTGATGTTTAGTAGTTAAAGTGGTGTGATTAAACTTTCACCTCATCCCATTTTATAATGATTATATTTGATTTTTGACACTGTTTATTTTTTAACTTTGACTCAACATAATGATGTAAGAAGAGAAAAATAGTCAAATATGGTATTGTTAGATTGTCTAATCGTATAGTTTTAGAATACATATTTTGTATAGTTTTTAGTTATACCTATTTTGATATATTAATGGTTAAATAATTGTATTAGATTTTACACAGAAAGTAAAATTGTCATTATTCTGAGAAGAGGGAGAATATGTTTTGACATTATTGTTAATAATTTTATGCCATATTTTTGGACGTTTTCTTTAATGAAATTAGGTTGGATTTTCTTAAAAATATTAGGAAAAATATATTATTTGGTCCTTTTTCTTTTCAAGCCGGCCGAAATAGTCATTTTTCTATTTTTTGCCCCAATTAGTCCTCTACGTTTGCTAATAAAATTCAATTTAGTCTTTTTTTTTATCAATAATCCTATCTTTAGCCAATAATGTGATAATTAAATTTCTTAATTACATAAACCATATTTAAAATCGGGTTGACCCTACCCAATACAAATCCCTAAACCCCACCTATGTCCAAAATATGTTCTTTGACTTCTTTCCCTCCACAAAACTCAGAATCACATAACCTAATCCGTTCTTTTAATTTTTATTTTGGACGGTTAATTAATCTCAGGTCTGAGGGAGGGCGGGATGGAGGTGCTTTCATTCAGAGAAGACTTATCATGGGAAAAGAAAATATTGTTGTTATCGTAAGAATTTGGATAACAACAAATAGTAAGCCTCTTGCAGGCTAAGACGACAGAATTTGAATAAAACTCTTTCGTTGGATTGCGCCTTAAAAAAAGTTTAAGAACAATGAACAGGAAACGAGTCCCTTGCCCACTGTTGATTACAAGAACTAAACTTATCTACCAACTATGAACTACAGGCTACAAACTACGCTAAAACTAGGATAAAATAAAAGAGCAGATTTGTTGTGTGGTGTTGATTGTCCTTTTCCTCTGCAGCCTTGATCGGTATTTATAGGAGGTGATGTAACCGTTGTAGAAGAATTGCTCCATGATCCAAGCCCTTTAATAACCGTGCCGCCTGTACGCCTCAGCCTAACTGCTCCGCGTGGTTGTTTATGTCGCTTAATATGCTATCCTCCTTGGGGCCAATCGGTCTAGATGATACACTATCCCTTTGGTCCTGGCATAGGTGATTGTCCTTTGGTCTTGGTCTAACGGGCAGATAGGTGACTGTCCCTTTGGCCTGACGAGCAGATAGGTGACTGTCCCTTTGGTCTTGCCCTGACGGGCAGATAGGTGACTGCCCCTTTGGTCTTGGCCTGACGTGCAGATATGTGATAGTCCCTTTGGTCTTGGCCTAACGGGCAGATAGGTGACTGTCCCTTTGGCCTGACGGGGAAATAGGTGATGTCCATTTGGTCTTGGCTTAACGGGCAGATAGGTAATTGTCCCTTTGGTCTTGGCCTGACGGGCAAATAGGTGATTGTCCATTTGGTCCTGGCCTAACGGGTAGATAGGTGACTGTCCCTTTGGCCTGACGGGCAGATAGGTGACTGTCCCTTTGGCCTGACGGGCAGATAAGTGACTGTCCCTTTGGCCTGACAGGCAGATAGGTGACTGCCCCTTTGGTCCTGGCCTGACGGGCAGATAGATCTAATTGATATGTTTATTTTATTTTATTTTATTTATTTATTTTTTGGTGATAACAGTTGCCCCCCCCCCATTCAAATATTCAAAAAGTGAAAACAACACTTTTTGAATGTTTTGAATGATAACTCGGCAATTAGGTTGTTGTACTTCCCCAGGCTCATCTTTTATTATTCTAGCCATACGGTTTAAAGCCCATCTAAAAACTCGAATTTGAACCCTTTTTTTGCCGTTGGTTGGCATATCCCTTGGATGTGTAAAATTTTTCTCTTAATTTTTTTTTTTAATTTCTGTTAATTGACCCTCAAGCGGGTGAATAATTTTTTTTTGTTTTATTCATCGATTGGGGGTGGGCAATTTGTTATTATTATTATTATTATTTTTTTTAATCTTTACATCCCATGATCGACTTTGATGCTTGCCATTTTTTCTCCATGTCCATCGACTGGGACTTTTTTTTTTTTTATTTTTTTTATCAGTTGGCCATGGTCTTGGCAAACAAATTTCAACCCTCTTCTTTTTTTTTTTCTTTAAAAAAACAGTAGTAGCCGCGTAGACCGCTTGCAAAATTTTTATTATTATTATTATTATCATAGGCATCCCCAAGTTTACTCAAATTTGGGCCATGGTATCAACTTATTCTATATGGCCCCAATGATGCCTTATACATCTACTACATATTGATCACCCTGGTTGGTGAGGTAACAACACTAAGTCACCTTGCTCTTTAAACAAAGTTTCCAAACGCATGGCCTTAGATGCTAAAGCCGATAAGTTTGAAATCTCATGGGCAATCAATTGTTCTCTATACTTAGGTGCCATATTACCAACATGATTTTGGCCATCTCAGAGTCGCTCAGGGCGGTTGAGCAACGTGACTTCGACCGCCTCACCCTCTCTATGAAGGCTATCACTGACTCATTGGGTAACTGCTTAGCATCCACTATGTCAATAATTGACACAGTTGGCACCAGATAAAAAAAACGAGTATGGAATGCAGTCTCCATGTCATCCCACGTTCTAAAATGGCCAGGAGGTAAGTTTGCAAACCACGAAAATGCAGTTTTTGTTAGAGATAGTGAGAATAACTACATTTTACAATAGGGATTTCTCGCATTTTCCCCTAGTTGGGCCGTAAACCGCCCTACATGGTCGATTGTGGATGTATCATCCTCACCTGAAAATGTGGAAAAATCGGGCACTCGAAACCCCATGGGCAGAGGATGATCGTGGGTTATGGCTTCTGGATATGGCTTTTGATAAGCCATCTGGCCGATAGGCCTAACATTTAGGCCAAATTGAGTCCGTAGCATGTCTGCCAACACATCTGGATCAACCACAGGACCCTGCTGAGGAGCTGGTCGATTGGGGTTAGGATTTACGCCATCAAGTGGTGGTCCTTGGTTTTGCGTGCCTGGAGGAAGAACATGTATCATTGGTGGGGTGAATTGGACGTTAGGAGCAATTGGGTTGACCACTGGTGGCCTCCAAGGCTCTTGAGTCGCCCCTAAATCACCAATCGACTTGATTGAGGATGTATCCATGGGACGGTAATTTGCATCCGTGGGGACAAAGGCAGGTTGCCCCCCTAGTGGGATGTTGTTCGGGTATGTTGTGACAGGCCTCCAAGGCCTAGCATGGCTAGACTCAGGCCTATCAAAATTTTGGGAGTACATATCCCCTCCACCAAAGGATGGTGTATGGCTAGGTGGGGGTGGTATGGATGGAACTTGTCCCGTAAGGGCATTAGTTGCCCAACTCGGGAAACTGCCCATACCAAAGGCATACGACCCAGGGGCATAAAAACCCTGATTTAGAGATGCTAGTGCGGAAAGTTCATTCCTCATAGCCTGTAAGTGGCTATTTAGGCGGTTATCCAGCATTTCCCCAAGTTGGGTCATTAAGTTCGCAGGTCTTAAATCCATTGGTGGATTTAAACTAGTATTTTGCCCTATTGTGGGCACTGTTGGAGTTACAGATGCAGGCGAATTGTTGGTGTTTTGAGGAGTAGACATGTTTGTCCGTGTTATAATTCGTGATCATAACACCAATTCCAATTGATCTAGATCTGCTAATTGATCTATCGTGGTTGATTGTTCAATCTCCCACTGTGGTCGCCAACTTGTTATCGCAAGAATTTGGATAACAACAAATAGGAAGCCTCTTGCAGGCTAGACGACTGAATTTGAATAAAACTCTTTCGTTGGATTGCGCCTTAAAAAAAGTTTAAGAACAATGAACAGGAAACAAGTCCCTTGCCCACTGTTGATTACAAGAACTAACTTATCTATCAACTATGAACTACAGGCTACAAACTACGCTAAAACTAGGATATAAAAGAGCAGATTTGTTGTGTGGTGTTGATTGTCCTTTTCCTCTGCAGCCTTGATTGGTATTTATAGGAGGTGATGTAACCGTTGTAAAAGAACTGCTCCATGATCTAAGCCCTTTAATAACCGTCCCGCCTGTACGCCTAAGCCTAACTGCTCCGCGTGGTTGTTTATGTCGCTTAATATGCTATCCTCCTTGGGGCCAATCGGTCAAGATGATACACTATCCCCTTGGTCCTGGCACAGGTGATTGTCCTTTGGTCTTGGTCTAACGGACAGATAGGTGACTGTCCCTTTGGCCTGACGGGCAGATAGGTGACTATCCCTTTGGTCTTGGCCTGACGGGCAGATAGGTGACTGTCCCTTTGGTCTTGGCCTAACGGGCAGATATGTGACTGTCCCTTTGGCCTGACGGGGAAATAGGTGATATCCATTTGGTCTTGGCCTAACGGGCAGATAGGTAATTGTCCCTTTGGTCTTGGCCTGACGGGCAGATAGGTGATTGTCCCTTTGGTCTTGGCCTAACAGGTAGATAGGTGACTGTCCCTTTGGCCTGACGGGCAGATATGTGACTGTCCCTTTGGCCTGATGGGCAGATAGGTGATTGCCCCTTTGGTTTTGGCCTGACGGGTAGATAGATTTAATTGATATGTTTATTTTATTTTATTTTATTTATTTATCTTTTGGTGATAATAACTGTATATGAGACAAAGGTTTTTAGATCTATAGAATTGTGGTGTTTTTTTGGCTTTCACAAACTACTCCGATCCTGCTTCCTATATAGTCAGATAAGCCATATTGTTGTTTGTTAATGTCCATATGGTATTCCTTCTTTTGAAACGGGTTTTAATTTGTTACTTCTCTTTTTCTGTTTCTAACATCAGAATGGATTGCAAAATTCGGCACTATCGACGGTGTGGAAGTCGAAGTCTTTAATAAGTCAGGATTTCAACTATTGCTACATGAATTCCGTGTTAAAATTAATGAAAGATTAATGAATTTTCAACTGATTATATGCAAACACGTCTAATTAGGATTGCTTTCTGAGTTTAGGGTTCTTCAATTTTGAGTTCTGCGTAGAGAAAGAATAGATTTAGGTATGGGTTGGGTCAGAGTTTGGTATTGAGTCGGGTCAACCCGATTTAAATATGGTTTATGTAATTAAGACATTTAATTACCACATTATTGGCTAAATATAGGATTATTGATAAAAAAAGGATTAAATTAGATTTAATTAGCAAATGTAGAGGACCAACTGGGGCAAAAAATAGAAAAAGGATTATTTCGGCCTGCTTGAAAAGAAAAAAAGACCAAATAGTATATTTTTCCAAAAAAATTATACGGTTGAAAATAGGGAAGGGCGCTTCCTAGTTTCTTGAGGTTCGTTTCAAATATGTCATCCATATGCTAGCAAAGAATGAACTTCTAATTTTCAGAACCCTAACAACACTGCAAAATTTTCCCCCAATTTCTGCACCTCCCTCACTCTCACAATTTCCTGAAAATCAATCGATAGTTTCTTGAAACTCACCCATATTTAATTTCACCGCTCTGTTCCCGATTTGTTCTTCTTGCACCCTTTCTTTTCAATCTTCCACCTTTTTCGATTCAAAAATATTAATTTGTTACATTTTTGAAGTTTTGTTAGTTGGGCTTTCCCTCAGACCCACAATCTGCGCCATAGATCGAATCTTGAGCTGTTCAGCACTGCATGTTTTGTAAATATGTTTAATATTGCTGAAAATATAAATTTTCTTTTGGGTGTTAAATAAAGGTTGTAGTGGTGTATTCGATGAGTTATTGGTCGTGGCAATGAGGCTTAAATAGAGGCGATTAGATCAGAGAGGGTTGTTGGAAAGTTGCAGCCTTTGCAGGGCCCTGTGATACAGAAGACAAACTTACAAGTTTGGTTTATTAGAGTTTGCTCTTGTATACTGATATGGACGTGTTTGGTTCAGTTGGTGGCAGTGGGGGAGCTGTGGCACCCTCGTTTGCTCAGTGGGTTCACAAAATATTTGTCAATCGAGAAGGATTATTTCCATCATCTCCTCCACCCTTCATTCCCGCCAGTGAGTATAGGCTAATCTAATTGTATTTGTGGACTGGAGTGGTCTCATGGGACTATACTTGTCTTACTAACTGTTTTGTGAATCTGAGTTGCGTTGTTTGGAATGTGCTAATAGTTATGATTGGGGATTATTTGAGGAATGAAGTTCTCAGAAGTTGTATACTATGTTTTTTATTTTTTATGTTTTTTGAGTTCGATGCTGAACACTAAATTGGCTAGCATTTTTTTTTTTTGGTTTTGGGGGGGGATGCTTGGCTCCCCATCTTCTATGGGGCAATTTCTGCTACTGAAAAAGCAGAATTGTGGTATGGTATGGTAAAAGACCTGTTATGTTAGAAATTGGATGAGAGTCTTTCAGTGGCCGAACAATGGACACAATGTGATCCAAGCAGTTTGTCTTCATTGAGGGGAAGAAGTTTAGATGATGGTGATGATTCTCTCATCTCTCGATATGGATGTGTGTGTTTTAATTTGATTTGTTGGGGGACAACATATTTATCGGAGAAGGCTGTATTATGTTAAGCTGTTGTTAGTGATGTCTATTCAGGTGTTGGAATATTATTAAGGAGGGCATAGGAAAATGGAGAAAGGAGAACATTGTTCCGGTTTTACACTTATGAGTAAAAGAAAAGCTATTCTGCTGAAGGACGATTGACATAGGTTCTAAATGCCACCTTTGATCAACAAATGAAAGTCTTTGTTGAGAAGATGTATTTTCATCATATGAAGTAAACCTGTGATGTTTGTGACTTTGTGTGTATGTGAGAGACTGTTGGACTTGTAATATGCCTTCCCTGTGTGTGGTAGCATTACAAAATATTCTTTGAAAATTCTAGGTTGATTTTGATTGACAGCTAACAATTTGTAATATTTGCAGGGAATTACACAAGTAATGGCTTTCTCAAAATAACTTGCAATGGTGGCTTGAATCAAATGCGATCAGCGGTTTGTTGATTTCTGTGTCCTTGGCTAATTAATTATTTTTCCATTTCCTCTAATTTAGCACCTTTTGATTTTCAGATATGTGACATGGTTACAGTTTCTCGGTTGTTAAATCTTACATTGGTTGTTCCCCAGCTTGATAAGGCATCATTTTGGGCGGATCCTAGGTACCATTATGAACTTGAGTATTTGTATCATGAAGTATATTTCCATTTTCATTTTGAAATAAAGGGGTTTCATGTGCAGCAACTTTGAAGATATTTTTGATGTCGAGCATTTTATCAATTCGCTAAGAGATGAAATCCGGATTATCAAGAGATTACCAAAGAGATTCAGTCCGAGATATGGATATCAACCACTTGCAATGCCTCCTGTCAGCTGGTCAAATGAGAAATACTACTTGCAGTAGGTCTGTGTGTTGTATATTTCAAACAAAAACACTCTCTGGTGTTAGCATGAAAGTACATTAAGATGGTTATGTGAAATTTATTGTCTAGGATAATATTTAACCAAATTGAGTGATGGCTGTTTATCTGAGTCATCAGTGGCAGCAACCTTGTGAGATGAATGGGAAAGTTCAAATTATACAATACATAATGGATACAAATTCTATGTGATGCTTTGTAATGGTTGAGCTGAGAATTTTCTAGTTTTATGTTGACTGTGGATCTAAAACTTAAACACTAAACAAGAAGGTAAATGACATGTGAGAAAATAATGTCTGACTGAAGCTGATAGTTGAAAGAAATATTTCATTGTTTCACTTATGCTGCAGTGTGAAGTAGTAACTCTTTCAACAAGCAATTCTGATCTCTTTAAAACCTTAATAAGTGAATGTCTTTTATCTATTTTCGGAGAAGTTCTTGTGAATCTGAGATTGAAGTGATTGACCCCTTACAGTTTGAAATTCACCTTGCAGATTCTACCTCTCTTTGAGAAGCACAAGGTCATACACTTCAACCGAACAGATTCACGGTTGGCTAACAATGGAATTCCTTTGGAACTTCAGAGGCTTCGGTGTCGTGTCAATTTTCATGCACTAAAGTTTACACCTCAGATTGAGGCACTGGGAAAGAAGTTGATTCATATTCTTCAACAGATGAGACCCTATTTAGCACTGCATTTAAGATATGAGATGGACATGTTGGCTTTCTCAGGTTGCACACATGGTTGTACTGAGGATGAAGCTGGGGAGCTCAAAAGGCTAAGGTAATTGGCTTAATGAAATGCAGTTACGATGGATGAATTGCTTTGGGAGATATCAATTGCTGCTATTTTTCTTGTCAATTCTGTGGTGTGAATTATTGTTTCACATAGATATTAACAATCTACTATTCATAAGAAGCCATAATTCCATTTAACACTGTTCTCAACTTTGAATACAGTTGATAGGATGATAGACTTTTGTGAAGAAATTATTTATCTCAAAACATGGGAGGGCATGAAAGTGAAACTATGAAAGTACGGGTATGTCACCAGTTTGGTTGGCATATTGTACATTTTTAGAAATGCTTGTAGCTGAATTAATCATCATTGAGTTACAATCCTATGTTTTGATGCTATTCTTGAATCTTGATGCAACCCACCTGCTTTTTTCTTGACTTTTCAAATTTAAAAAGCATCCTGTTCAAAACTTATTCAAGGAATCAGACAACAACCACTCAAATACTGTTACATACTTTCATGGAGAGTTAATAAGAGTCTTCTCATGATTTTTGGGAATTCAAGATGAATTTCTATACCCTTTTATCGTAACCTTTTTATTCACTGAAGTCAGATGCTTTGTTTCTTCAATCCCCTTGCTTTGTTTCCTTTCTTTTTAAAATATTTTTTTATTAAATATATATATAAATATTTAATTTTATTAATTAATTTCTTTTTATTTTTTATTCTTTCACTATTAAAAGCAAGGCTCTTTCATCACATTGCCTGCATCTTTTGTTGCAGGTATGCATTTCCTTGGTGGAGGGAGAAAGAAATAGTATCTGAAGAGAAACGATCGCATGGCTTATGTCCTCTTACCCCAGAGGAGACTGCTTTGATTTTGCAAGCATTTAGTTTGAATAAGGAGACACAGATAGGGTGAGATCTATGGTAGTGAAAGGAGGCTCACAATGCTAAGAAGTGCTTTTCCTAAGATTGTGAGTTCCCATCTCTTTTTTGTGCTGAAATCCCTTATGATAACTCATGTAGTGGGAATTGCTTTTTTGCTGTTCCACGTCTGCCTTCTGGTTTCTGCCTTCATCATCTTTATTTGGAATATTAAGACGAGGTGGACAGGATGCACCGCTGCAGTTTTCAGTAATAATTACAACATATGTTCATGAAACCAACTTTGCAGCTTTGCTTTGGACGTTCTGATGGTGTAGTGTTTGTTGTGTCATTGCATATTTACTTACATTGATTCTTTAAAATGTTACCATTGCTATACAGGTTAGAAAAGAAATGCTGCTTGATCGTGAAGAGTTACGGCAGTTTCAAAGTCATTCACCTCAAATGGAAGCACTGGATTTTTTGGTTTCTGTTGCCAGCAACATTTTTGTTCCCATGTATGATGGGAACATGGCAAGGGTTGTGGAAGGTTACCGTAGGTACTGCGATGAATAGTCAAGTGGCGATTGTTGGTTACGCCAACTGGGCTTGTCTACCATATTATAGCTTGAGGTAATTCTGATTCTCAATTTTGCAGGTATCTCAGATTAAAGAAGACCTTCCAGCTAGACCGTAGAAGACTTGTAGAACTGTTGGATTTACATCGGAATGGAACTCTTTCATGGGCTGAATTTTCCAGTTCTGTGAGGCAAGCTCATAAGACAAGAATGGGAGAGCCAGCCCAGCGCAAAGTTGTTCCAGGAAAGCCTAAAGAAAAGATTACTTCTATGCAAATCCTCAAGAATGCCTGTGTGCAAACAGGACTTGTGACTCGCTCACCCCCGGGAAATCCAACTAAATTCCATCTACCCGGTTATTCTCTACCTGGATAGTGTTGTGGACCACTTTAGACCCCAGGCTTGATGTTGGCACTTGGCAGAATGCTGAACAAGCTTGTGAAAAATCAAGAAGCTGGCACATCTTCGTGCAACACTTAGAAATTGGAAGAGATGCAATGAAAATGAGAACGACAGGTGTTAAAGAAGTGAGTATTCAATATATCTTCATTCATTTTGTCGATTTTCACTTATTTTCTTCCTCTGTTATGGCGGGCTCTCCTGTCCCTTGCATTATTAGGTAGCGATTTATATTGGAGATGGGATTGATGTTTAGATTTAACCAGAATAATTGTTTGATATGAAAAATAGTTGGGAACATCTCCTGTTTTGCTGTAAAAAGGGTGTCGAACAAACACAATCTTCAGTCGTATTACAAGTTTAAAAGCACGGCGAATTTGGCTTCCATTACTTCAACTTGTCTTTTGTTGTTTCATTTGAAGTGGCCATGTTCATATGTCTCTACTGAATAGTACTTCCTCCGTTCTTTAATATCTGTTCTATTTGCATAGTGATTACTATTCATTGAGTAACTTTAATCAAATTTTTTAATATAGTTACATATGAAAACATAGTCAAGTGAGATGTTAGATTCATCTAATCACGTACTTCTAGTTTTTAAATATTAAATTTTTATAATTTTTATTTATATAAAATTTAAGTTATTAATGATTTAAAATGTGCATTGCATTGCGTGAAATGCAAAAGCGGTGTAGATATTAAAGAATGGAGGAAGTAGTACTAAAATTGAATCTTAGAAAGTGAACGAACATTTAGCAGTGAAGAGTAAACAGTAAAAACAGCTCTAAACAAGCAGCGTCTGAAATCACATCTAGAACTGAGATTGCCATAAAAAACTGTTGCCTTAGCAGATTCTCAGATGCATAAATTGTGAAGTCTGCATCGTGACAAATCTTATTTTGTAATCATACACAAGGCATCGCATGACAATCTAAAGAAGAACGAAAGGCCATCTGAAATCCAGGACTATTGAGGCTCCCAGAAGATTATTTCACCTTGCTCCCCGACTAGACCAAAATCTTTCAGCCTCCTTTCTTGGTAATATTCCAGTTCATCGAGTTCTGTCTCTCTACCCTTGAAGATGCTTCCGATTTGCTTCAATACCTTCTTCTCCCCCATTTGTATCCCGACTGCTATTTGCCCCCTTGTCCCGAGATTTCCCTCTTCCATCAGTTTCTCATCCTGCCAAGGAATGCTTATATGAATATTGCAATAGGGACTATGCTTACCCATTTTTGCAGCTTAGCTGAGACGGTCATTCAAAAGAATTAAGCGAGGAAAGGGTTACCTCTTCAATGGTGGTAGGATAACTGGATAGTGCTGAGTTACACGTCTCACAAATGACTTTGCAAATGAGTTCCTCATTGGCTTGGCTAACTGGCAGTTCGAGGAATCCCCAAACTTTGTTTCTAAAAATTGATTCTAGAAGGAAGGCATCAGTTCCTCCTAGAGCCGCCAAGCGCAGGTATGTGAGCATGGCTGTCGGAAGGGGCTGGCCACACTTGATGTCGAAGTAAGCAGTTTCCCCAAAACCGTTCATCTCAGCTATGTCCAGCTTGTCGGCGTAAAATTCATCAGACTCTGATATTTCCAGTGTCAACGTGAATGCATCGCGGCTTGGATTTGGCTCAATGAAGCCATAGTCCAGAGCCATATCCGCATTACTTTTATTCAAATCATATTGGATGAAGACCTGCCATAACCAAACATGTTTTCATCAGTTATCCGAGTAGGAACCTGGAGGAATCAAATTCTGTGTCCCAAAATCTCTTGACGCACTTTCAATACACAGATGCAACGTGTATGGACCATACTGACTACTTAAAACATTGCAGATGATTAAAGGGATCATTTCCAAGGGGGCTAATAACACCATTTGAACATGACAAGGAAACTACATAACTTGTAAGAATCTTGAACCAGAGCTACTATTCCATGTTTTAGAAAAGGCTATTCACTGAGGCTGGAGTTTGAAAAAACACAATGAAGACTTCACCTGTTCACCGGCCTTGGGAGACAACTGGCTCCTTAATTGAAACAAATAATCCCAAGAGAAAAGACCCGCCGGTCCTGTAAACTCATGGGCATGATCTTCACTGGTAACTTTGGCACTATGATTGACCTGAGAAATATATTTGACAGAGAAGTTCATACGTTATGTTTGGAATGTTAGTTTCGTCCATAAATCTTTCATCCGTAAATGGTAAATTCAGTCTTCGGGTAAATATTTTCAGGCTGAATTACACCGGAAGTACAAACTAATCGTTAGAACTAATAGAATTGTTAAATGAGCCATTTGGAGAGGATCGGGGGGCTTACCAATTCTGCAAAGGGGATAATGGAGAGATTTTGATTACGCATGCGTGAAAATGCTTTTGTTCTGAGCATTCCAAATGCCCAAAGGAAATCATCAAATGCCAAAGAGAAAGGGAAAAGATGCTTGTTGGGGAGTATGATTTCTTCTATTATTTTGAGAAATTCATTCTGGACATACTCTTTCACACCCAATGTTGTGCTCAATAGCTGTGTTTCTGCAAATAAATCATCAACACTTCTTTAAGCCCCAATGTGTGACCTGATGTTCAAAATGTTGGACTAACTAGACTACATTATGTTTCAAGAAACATATACTTTGCAGATAAACCATAAACACAACGAACTCTACGCATATATGAGAAAGTTCATGCTTGAGAAAACTATAGGTTGTTTCAATGAAGAGGATGCTCGAGAACTGTTTCCAATGAAGCTGCTAGAATTCAAATCATTGCTAGCCTAACCTACAATACAACGATGATCAAGCTTAACTATCTGAGTAGGTAAATAACCATCATAAGATTTTGTTTTCTACCTTATCCTAAATACATCCTCCTATGTTCCGCCCCCTCAATTAATCAACTAAGTCGCCGTTAAACAATCATACAGTAGAATATAATGTGCAAAGTTTGTGTGATATAGCAAACAAACAACACTACATAAACTCAACTATGTGTTCTAATTAATTTGAGAGAAATAAGCTCAAAAATATGATCTTTATTAAGTTCAAGCCCAACAAAATGAGTCGCGATTGCTACTTGAGCTCGACGGGAACAACCCACATCAATAACAACTAAAACTAATGAAAAACTCGGTCAATCACATACTGTTAAGTACTACTCCCCACACTATTCATTGTTTACCTTTGACTCAATATTATTTTAAGTATATAATTTGAAAAAATTGTGAGAGTTTGGTCTTGTTAGATTGTTAGATTCGTGAGATCGTATGGTTTTAGAATAAATATTTTATATAATTTTTAATTGTATATATTTTGAGATATTAACTGTTAAAAAATACATTGGATTGTGTGCAGAAATCAAATATTTAGTTGTATCTTAGTTGTCCGGGACAGAGGGAGTACTATAAACCACAAAACAACAATAAGAACGAACCCTGACACAAAGAGGGGAAACCAAATCCATAAATTTCAGACAAAACCCACCAATAAATAGTGGAATCAGTGCCCTCTGGAAGCACATCCATGTAATACTTCCACTTAGATTCCTCCCCCTTGAATCTCTCTCTCAGCAGAAAGAGGGCAACTGAAATCCAGGGCTTGAGGCCAGAGAAAATCCCACCAATTTCTGACTTCTCAGCTGCTTCTAGATTAATCCAGAACTTCTTTGGCACCTCCAAAACGACCTCATTTTTAGCAATATCTCTGGTGGCTACGAGCCCCAGGCCTTCAAGGACAACACCAGGCTTGACTGGAGTCTTCGCGGAAACTATCCCTTCATCTTTCAACCACTGCCAAAATCTGTCCAGTGTTTGCGGAATTTGGGAGTCGGTTTGTGTTGATAGAACCGAGTTTAAAGAGAGGGGTCTCAGGCTTTTCTTGAAGGGGTGAAAATGGGGTTTAGTGCTGGGGAAAGAGAAAAGGGGTCTTCTTGTTGTTGGGGTTTAGAAGGTGAAAGCTGAAGGGATTGAAGGGCAGAGACAAAGCATTGCTGAATTGTTGATTGGCCTGTGATTAGTGTTTCATTTTCCATGGGAAGGGGATGAGGTTTAATTCTCAAATTGGGTTCTTTTACCTCCAACAATCTTTTTCTTCTATCCTATAAGAGAAACTCTTGTCAAATATGAATTTGGTTCTCAGCCGTTGGATCCAAAATCCAATTGAAATTGTGGCCCTGATTATTCATTGCAGGGTCTCCTCTCTCTTTCTCATGGTAGCCAGATTGCCTTCCGCCTTCGCCCCCGTCGCTCTCCTCCCAATCACTGGCGCCGTCGCTCTGCTGAATCCAACGCCCAATGCTGCCAGCCTGCAAGCCCGTGTCTACTAACTCGTCCGTCCCTAAATCCATCCTAGAATCTCGGATATCAAGTGATATCAAACCGTAAACCCTAAACTCTCACCTCTGCTTCGCCATCGCTATAGCCAGCATCTCATTCCTCTCTCCTACGTCATATCTGTCAATTGGTGTGTGCTTTACTCCCTTATGGAAAGGCACTTATTTTCTAGCCTGCAAGCCCGTGTCTACTAACTCGTCCGTCCCTAAATCCCTCCTAGAATCTCGGATATCAAGTGATATCAAACCGTAAACCCTAAACTCTCACCTCTGCTTCGCCATCGCTATAGCCAGCATCTCATTCCTCTCTCCTACGCCATATCTGTCAATTGGTGTGTGCTTTACTCCCTTATGGAAAGGCACTTATTTTCTTCTGTATCCCTAATTCCCTTCGCCAATAGTGAATGCACGCCGCGTTCTCCCTCCCGCCGCACTGTCGTCTCCTTGCCCCGCTCCTCTTGCTGGCGCACCACCCCTGCCGCTATTTTTTACCTGCTCGTTTGGCTGTCTCTCTCCTCGATCCAGCTCGATCGGTGACTGCATGTTTGTTTCTTGCTGCTCCAGTATTGATTTTTGTTGGAGTTTGGGGTAATTGATTAAATTTTGGTGAAAAGGGGGGACTTGCGGGTAAACCCTAATTTGGGTGCGCTCAATTAGGGTTTCCGAGTGTTACAATTTGCGATCAAAGTGTTTGGTGTGCTGGTTTGATTTGCCTTTCATTGCGACTTTGTTGAATACTCGAGCAAGGTAAATAACTGTGTTTCTCATTCAAGATAGAAGAATAATGTTCATGATACAGAATAAGAAACACAAGCCCAACATATATATAGAGGTAACAGGCCCAACACATAAGGCCCAAGGGCAACAAGCCCAAACTATGAAAAACTAACTAAGAGTCCACTAAGCTAGCTGCCTAGCTGCTGTGTCTGCTGTGATCTTCTTCTTCTCTATACTCCACATCCCCCCGCAAGATGAACCTTGCCACAGGTTCAACTTGGAACAATAGGCAAGAAAAACCTTCGAGGGAAGGCCCTTGGTAAACATGTCTGCTAATTGCTTGTTGGAAGGAACAAAGAGGGGATCAATGAAACCTTGTTGGTAGTAGTCCCGGACATAGAGGCACCCAATGTCTATGTGTTTCGTACGCTCATGATGAAGAGGATTTTTCACCAGCTGAATGGCAGAAGAGTTATCACAGAAGAGTGGGAAGGGAGATGGCAGTGGGATCTTCAACTCAGTAAACAAGTTGCCAATCCAAAGCAATTCAGCTGCAGCAGCAGCTAGACTCCTGTACTCGGCCTCAGTAGAGCTCCTTGACACATAATTTTGCTTCTTAGTCTTCCATGCTATCAAGGAGTTTCCCAAGAATATGCAGAAACCAGATAAGGACTTCCGAGTGATGGGGCAATTACCCCAGTCAGCATCACAATATCCCTTGAGATCAAGAGTCAAACCATAGGGAAAGAAGAGGCCTATGGAAGGACTGTTGTGGAGATACTGAAGGATGTGAACAACCCCTTGCCAGTGCTCTTCAGTAGGCTCTTGCATATATTGGCTAAGTTGTTGCACGCTGTAGCAGATGTCAGGTCGTGAGAATCCAAGATACAAGAGCTTCCCAATAGCCTTCCTGTACAAGTGAGGATCCTTAAACAAGACTCCATTGTGGCCAAGTGTTTTGTGAGCAGGGCAGGGAGAATGAATCTTAGGATTCTTTGGGACTGCAATTTCTGCAAGGAGATCAGTAGTGTATTTGGTCTGAGTAATGGAATAGCCACCTGAGGAAGTAGAGATCTCCAAGCCAAGAAAATAGGCTGCTTTCCCTAGATCCTTTATAGTGAATCTTCGATGTAGGCCTGTCTTCACATTAGAAATTTCCTCAAGGTCTGCTCCAGTGATGAGCATGTCATCCACATAAACCACAATGATCACAAGACCAAGAGAGGTGGTCTTGATAAACACACATTGATCACTATGAGTGGGAGTGTACCCCAATTCCTTGAGAAAGGAAGATAAGGCTCCATACCATTGCCGGGGAGCCTGTTTGAGACCATAGAGGGACTTCTTCAACCTGCATACTTGACCTTTTTGTGCTTGCAAGCCAGGTGGACAATGCATGTAAATCTCTTCATCAAGAGAGCCATGAAGGAATGCATTATTAATGTCAAGTTGAGACAAAGACCATCGGAAGGAGGCAGCCAATGCAAATAGAATTCGAACACTTCCAACCTTTGCAACAGAGGCAAAGGTGTCACTGTAATCTTCACCATACCTCTGACTGAATCCCTTGGCCACCAAACGAGCCTTGTATTTGTTTACACTGCCATCTGAGTTATACTTTATTCTAAATATCCACTTGCATCCAATAGGGTGCTTTCCAGCAGGCAATGCTACTACATCCCATGTACCATTAGATTTTAAGGCATCTAGCTCTGAATGTATGGCTGAATCCCAATGAGGAATTCCATTGGCCTCAGCATAAGAGTAGGGAACAAACTCAGTATCAGGAACAGCAGAGCAATAGTAATCATCAAATCTTGCAGGCCTCTTGATTACTCTTCGAGGTCTTGTTGACAAATTAGTTTCTGGTACTGTTGGAATCTGAGTTCCAGAATGAGTTGAAGGACATTGCTCCATAGGAGATGGAGCAACAGAAGAGGAGGCATCAAGGGAAGCTTCCCCAGAGGTATTTGAATGCTGTGTCTCAGTGGGAGACATAGTAGAGATGTCATGTGAGGTATGTCTCAATGGCTCAGTGGGAGCCAGAGGAGATTGCATTATATTCTCAAGTGCAGTAGGCACTTGAGTGGAGTGAGAGGTATTTGACTGGGCTGCAGTGGGCAATCCAGAAGAATGGGTCATGTAATGAATTGCAGTGGGCAATTCAGTGGCATTGCAGGGTAGGGAGCAGTGAGTGATAGGATTGGAGTGAGTATTAGAACAGTTGAAAGCAGATGGAGATGGCACTTTGAGTGGAAAGATGTCATCAAAGAATATGACATCTCTTGAGACATAAACTTTCTTGGTAGCAAGATCAAGTATCTTGTAACCCTTTTGATTTGGTGCAGCACCTAAATGGATAGCTTTAACACCTTTAGGATCCAATTTCCCTACATGAGGTCCAACAACCTTCATATAACACAGACAACCAAAAGAATGGAGGAGAGAGAGGTCTGGTTTAGTACCAAGAAGGACCTCACAGGGTGATTTCCAAGAGAGTATTTTTGTGGGCAGACGATTAATGAGATAGGTGGAGGTTAATAGAGCATCCCCCCAGTACAGCTTAGACACCCCTGAGGTAAGTAAGAGAGATCTAGCCACTTGTATAAGATGTTGGTGTTTTCTTTCTACCCGACCATTTTGTTGGGGTGTGTAGATACAAGATGTTTGGTGTATGATACCATGATTTTGGAATAAAGCAAGGCATTTCTTATTACAGAACTCTGTACCATTATCAGACCTAAGAATTTTGACAGCACCATTATACTGAGTCTTGATCAGGGAAAGGAATTGAGAGAGTAGGATAGATGTATCAGACTTATGACTGAGGAGGTAAATCCAGGTTGCTCTGGAAGCATCATCAACAATGGTTAACATATATCTTGAGTTATTTCTATCACAAGGTGTGAAGGGTCCCCACAAGTCACAGTGTATGAGATCAAAAGGATGAGATGCATGAGATGAACTCACTGAAAAAGGTAATCTATGAGCTTTAGAAGTATAACAGACATCACAAGGAAAATCAGATGTTTTATTAGATAGCAACCCCATGTGAGACATTACAATAGAAGAAGGATGACCTAACTTGTAATGCCATAGTAAATCTGATTTTGTAGTATCTGAAACAATTGAACTAATAGTAGGAAATGAAACTGGCTTACTGAAGGAATTGATCTTAACAGTGTAGATGTTGTTATTCAAAGGAGCTCTAAGTATGGAACTTCTAGTTTTCTGGTCCTGCAGAGTGCAACAAAAAGGATCAATAACAGCAATACACTTCAGGTCCTGAATCAATTGACTTATAGAGAGGAGATTAAGAACAACTCCTGGAACATAATGGACATTAGGTATCACAAGTCCATTTACTCTAACAGAACCAGTGTATGAAGGATTTTTTGAGGAGCCATCTGGCAGAATGAGTGTTTTGAACGAATTAAATGGCTGAGGGTCAATGAGATAGGATAAGTTGGAACACAAATGACAACTAGCACCAGAATCTAGAAGCCAACAATCATTCAAAAAGTTAAATGCAAGAGAACTACCTGCCAGCTGTAAGGTACCTCCAACATAGTCCACTGGAGTGATGGTGGTGTGGCTCTTCAACAGTTTCTCCAACATATCTTCAAGCTTAGAAAGCCTTGCTGAATCAGAGGTGTTCTCAGCAACACTTCCTTTTTCAGTGATTACTCCAGCAGCTGTAGCAACAGAAGATCTTCCTTTGCCTTTTTCATTTAATGCCTTATACCAGTCGGGTACAATTCCAGTAAGTTGGAAACAGTTTGCTCTAGTGTGCCCCTTCCTTTTACAATGATCGCACACAGCAGTCTTGTTAGCCAATTGATAACACTTCTCTCTAGTGTGCCCGACCTTCTTGCAGTAAGAACACACTATAGTTCCTCGTTTATCAGTACCAACTTTGTCCACAGAAGCCATAATAAATCCAGTTGAGTTAGCCTCATTATTGGCAGTTCCTACAGATCCTTTTTGAGCTTCAATATTACATACCATACCATGTGCCTTACAAATGGTTGGTAAAGGATTCATAAGGAGAATTTGGTTTCCAACATGTACAAACTCTTCATTCAGCCCCATAACATATTGAACAACCAAATCATACTCGTCTGAGTCATTTAAAGCCTTTAAGGTTTCTGAGCTACAGCTAATAGGAAAAGGCTTCAAGGCTCTAAGGTCACGCCATGTAGTTTTCAAATCACCATAGTATGTGGAAACTGACCTATTTCCTTGCGTCAGATTAGCCAATTTCTTCTTCAGAAAGAGTACCTGTGGACCACCAGTTTGGCCGTAGCACTCAGCAAGCTCTTCCCAAAGTCCTTGAGCAGTTTCGATGTGCACCAGTTGACGAGCAACATCAGGAGACAAGGAGTTCCTTATCCAGCTTTGTATCAAACAGTCAACGCAAATCCACAAATCGTAATTAGGATCATCCTCTGCAGGCTTAGGAAACTCACCAGTGAGAAACTTCTCCTTGGACTTAATTCTCAAGGCATTCCGAACAGCAACTCGCCAGGAGGTCCAGTTTGTGCCATCAAACAGAATTGGAGACAATTGCAGATGCGGTTGATCAGCTGTAGTGAGGTGAAGTTCCTTGCAGATAGGAACCGTGCTGCTAGTGTTGCCAGTGGTAGCATCGCCAGTGACTTCGCTCTCAGAGGTAACCGCCATGGAAATGATACGAAACGAAAAATTCAGGTAGAATGAGTGAAAAATTGAGCTGAAACTGAGCTCGAATCGAAAGAAATATAACGAATCCAAGGTAGGAATGAAGAATCTGAAACAAATTTGAGAATCAACAGGATCGGACGCGCTCTGATACCATGTTGAATACTCGAGCAAGGTAAATAACTGTGTTTCTCATTCAAGATAGAAGAATAATGTTCATGATACAGAATAAGAAACACAAGCCCAACATATATATAGAGGTAACAGGCCCAACACATAAGGCCCAAGGGCAACAAGCCCAAACTATGAAAAACTAACTAAGAGTCCACTAAGCTAGCTGCCTAGCTGCTGTGTCTGCTGTGATCTTCTTCTTCTCTATACTCCACAGACTTTTTGTTTTCCCACTTTTAGCTTATTCTCCCCCTGGGTTTTGTTTCCGATGTTTAAATTGAATTTTTGTGGGAAGTGATAGCCGGCAATGCTTTGATGTTCTCTGCTTCTTTGATTCTTGTTGGAATTAAGTTTTATATTTGTCTTTTTTCACCAATTAGAAATTGTACTGTTGATCGGATATCCATCAATTGTTTGTGATGGCAGGGTATCTGAGAATCTAGAAGTGTGTTGTACTTGAAATATATATGTTGATTTTGCAAGTGTCTAGGAACTTTGTTCAGGTGTTGGGTGTTGCTTATAAACTGTTCCAGGTGGAACTTGGAACTGTCAGGCAATCTCTATCTCTTCCTTTTTATTTTATTTTATTTCAGTTACTAAGGTCGACCAAGCATTGAGGTGCAAGAATCTTGGTTTTTAGGTGTGCGTTTCTGCATTTCGTGTTCACCGTGTTAGTGATGCATTATGTATGTATCCAATAATAGTAAGGATTAAGGCCACGACAGTGGAGGTTTTCGGCTCCAAAAGATTACAGTACACAATTTATTTGTGCTATGGTATACTGAGATGAAAGAAAATGCCAAAAAATATTTTTATATGAAGGTCCGGTTGAATCTATTAGGCTTACTCATATTGACAATTGAGTATGTATATATAGGTTGTTCTAAAAAATTTTAGATTTGAATACATGTAATAGTTAGTGTATCAGTAAAGAGAGATCATTCTTCACTATGCATGCAAGCTAAAAGAGACTTGGTTGTATGTGAAGAACATTACACAATTTTCTGTTACATCTTGTTGATGATGTCTCGGTGGAAATCAACTAACTCTGAAAGTTGCATCTGTTGAATTTATTTTTTATTTACACAGGGATGGAAAACATTCTTTGAGGAACCTCCACCTGTTATGTTGATAGCATTTGTCTTGCTTGGTAAAAATCTCGAACAGAGAGCCAAGATAAGAGCAACCAGTGATATGGCTGGCCTTCTTAGTGTCCTGCCACCCAAAGCTCGACTTCTGATCAATGGCAATGCAGAAGAGTCAAGCTCAGTTGTTGAAGTACCTTCTAACAGTCTTTCAGTGGGAGACCAAATTATAGTCCTGCCTGGTGTAAGTACTTTGTTTATTATTGTGACAACCTTTATAGAATGCCTTTGATTCTTCAAAGTATTTACTTGTGTAGTGCAAGTACATTCTGTATGTCATCTTTATGCTTTGGAACTTGATCATTAAGATTTCCATTATAGGCCTCATGGAAAGTTTCATTTTGAGAAATGTCAATTAGCGTTGTGCATTGATTTTACGTGGCCTTTCAACTATCTTTTTTAGGATTGAATTCCAGCAGATGGAGTCGTCAGAGCTGGCAGAAGCAGTGTGGCTGAGTCAAGTTTTACTGGGGAATCTTTTCCCCTCACCAAGCTACATGGGGTAATGTCATTGTCTCTAGGACTGTGCTTGTAACCTTAATCTCCTAGCAAGTATTATGTACCTTCTTTTCCATTATTTATTATTTATTGCTCCTTTTGCTTTTCTCTCCAAAATCTGGGGATTTCTTACTCTTTTGTTTCATTGTGCATGTATTGCTAGGCCATTCTTGAACTTCTATTTCATGATTTGTTTGCTTCCGGCGTTACTTTCACTTAGAGGTTGCATTTCTGTATTAGGATGAAGTTGTTGCTGGATGCATAAATCTTAATGGAAAACTTACAGTTGAGGTGCGAAGACGTGCTGGCGAGCTTGCCATTGGAGACATTGTTCGGTTAGTTGAAGAAGCACATACTAGAGAAGCTCCTGTACAGAGGCTGGCTGACAAGGTTTGTCAGTTCTAACTAGCCATTTCTCCTTTTGGTTCTGGAGGAAATATATTCCAATATTAGTAGGTTGAACTTATTTGTAGAATTTTTTCTTATGAAATATTTAGTGAGGTAACTGAACATATTTCTAATTTTTTTATGTCCACCTCCGTTGGCCTCCCTAGCATGGTCATCATCTTAGACTTTCTTGTGAAGTATGCTATTTGGTGCTACATTCTACCTGGATTTCCATTATTCCTGTTGAGTTTCTTTTCTTGTGAGAATATACTATTTGGTTCTACATTCTACCAAACTTTCCATTACACCTGCTGGGTTTCTTTTTCTTTTTACTAGGTCGCTGGGCATTTCACATACGGTGTAATGGCAATTTCTGCTGCTACATACATCTTCTGGAGTCTTTTCGGTTCACGAATTCTTCCTGTTGCTCTTCAGCATGGAAGTCCAATGTCACTAGCATTGCAACTTTCATGCAACGTTCTGGTATGAAGTGATTTATCTTAGACCCAACCACCACTTATCAATTACCATATAATAAACCAAAAGATGTTGCACCTTCTGCACAAAGTTTCCAACTTTCCAGACACGTAAATCGGACGTTGTATTGCATACTTCAGGTTTCTCAGGACACACCCACACAAAAAAAAATTTCATTTCATATGCCAAATATACTTTCATGATGTGTTCGTCTCCTTTGCTACTAAACTCTCTATCATGTTTGTTCATCAAATACAGGTTGTTGCATGTGCGTCTGCCCTAGGTCTTGCAACTCCCGCTGCTGTGCTGGTAATTTATCATATGTCAAAATTTAGTTCGTATGCTTGCACAATTCGTATGAAATCTTGACGTTGTTGTTGTTGTCTTTATTGTTAACAAATTAAGGTTGGAACTTCACTTGGTGCAACAAGAGGGCTTTTTTCAGATGTGATGGCTTAATTCAGGTAATACTATTTGGATTGCTAATATTTACATTAATCTCAACCTAATTAAAATGCAATCAGCTAGCACATTCTATATCTGCTTTGATTCAAACCTATCAAGTACCACTCATTAGCTGAAATTGAAGCTGATTTTACATTGTTTATCCAGGGATTTGAAGTAATAGAGCTTATTATTGATGCGAAATGGCGCGTACAGGTGTGGGAGATGTGATTCCATCATTATTCAATTTACTTTTATTTGAAATTCTTCCGATTTTTGTGACGATGATAACACATTGGTTTCGTCCCTGTTTAATATAGTTATATATTTGTACGTTTTTAAACAATTTAATTATTTACTGGAGGGATTCTACAATAGTTTTTGGGAAACAACTTTTTGGGACTTTATTAGTATGTCAAATTTATGGGCTTTACGTGTACTATATTTTCACGGATTGAACGAGCATGCGATAATGGAACCTTCTCTATTTTGATGGGGTCCAGTTTGAAACAATATTCTTCATCTGATGTCTTGAAATTGGCCTCAGATGATGTAGGTGTTGTTTAAGTATTGATAGCATGGTGCAGATAAAGCTTTTAGGGTATTGCCATTCATTTGGGTGAAAACATGTTGTCTTGTTGCAAACAAGCACTGCTGAAAATTATCCAGTGATATTTATAATTGGGAGAGACGCAAATGAAGTGGAAACATGGTAGGTAGATAAGTAGATTCCCCCGATCTGGATTCTTGATATCTGACTGGATTTGATCAGTCGATCCAGGTAGATGTATTGTGGTCATGCATCCTTGAAAGGAGCAGGGTGTTGTTTCACTATTTATATTAATTAAATTATGGGTTGATGCATGTGGTTGTGTCTCAAATCTATGTATCTATAACTCAATAATTGTAAATTATATGCTAATTATTTTGTGTACTTTGATAATATGAATCATCGTTTTAAGTTTAATCAGAATTTTTAATTCTTGCTGACTTGCTGTCCAAGTACTTTGTTCACACAGCTTTAGTCTGAGTTAGTATGTAACAACTCAAAATTTTTATTATACTCAACCCGCAATTATCATTATTACTATTTTTATAGATTATATCCTCATTATTATTTTTGAGATTATTTATTATTAAAATTTAATAAGGAGTATTATTGCATTTGAAATTCTTTATCTCCAGAAAAGTCTAAATTTCACAGGAATGATATATATTTTTTACTAAAACTTATTTACGATTAATTTTTAAAGTTATTACAAGTATTATTTAGAAGTTTTGGTAAATAGATGATAATAATATAATAATAATAATAATTATTAGAGATTAATACAAGGAAAAGGGTAAAGGGATACACATGCACGTAAGCCTTGCTTTTAATGTTATTTTTATATATTTATATTATTATTTAAAAAAAAATAGAAAGACTACACCAACACGTCACTTTATACAAGTAGAATTAGTATGCTAGTTTTGTCCCACATCGGGCAAATTTCATGAGCAATGCCCTCCCAACATCTATATATGTATATGCACGGCGAAGACTTTTATTTCATTCATTTATTTACAAGTTTACGTAATGTAAGCTTGAATATTATATTTGTTATCTTTAGGTATTGTTGTTGAAAATGGATAATTGGTATACTCGTTTTAGCCTTAGCATCTCCTGAATAAGCCCGATGTGTCAGATCGAGTCTTATTTGGGAGGTGTGGCGGTAACACCCGCGAGTCGGAAAAACCGGGAATAAAAAAATAAAAAATAAAAAATAGAAAGACTACACCAACACGTCACTTTATACAAGTAGAATTAGAAGGCTAGTTTTGTCCCACATCGGGCAAATTTCATGAGCAATGCCCTCCCAACATTTATATATGTATATATGCACGGCCAAGACTTTTATTTCATTCATTTACTTACAAGTTTACGTAATGTAAGCTTGAATATTATATTTGTTATCTTTAAGCATTGTTGTTGAAAATGGATAATTGGTATACTCGTTTTAGCCTTAGCATCTCCTGGATAAGCCCGATGTGTCAGATCGAATCTTATTTGGGAGGTGTGGCGGTAACACCCGCAAGTCGGAAAAATCGGGGTGTTACAGAGTGGTATCAGAGCATCCAACTATTTTTTAAAACTCACTTCTAGAAAAGAATTTTTAAATAACGGCATCTTCCTAGGCATTCTACACTTTCAAATTTTGCATAAATTGCAATGCACGACACTGGGTTATTTGGGTAGGTAGATCTGTACTTAGTAGTTAAATATTTTAGAAAATGACCTCCCTAAAGAATTCGTCCTAACGATAGTAGGACTGAATAGTTTGATTCCGAGAACGCGGAACAGCGACACGAAGTCTGGGAAGAAGAAGAGAGTACAGATCCTTCAATCAATCTTCCAGATAAGTTTATTTAGATCCACCGTTAGAAATCTGACAGCTTATTTGTCCGAACTCCAGATTCTTTTTGACTATGACAATTTTTTTTTTCAAGCGTTCCTTCATAAAAAGCGTTCAAAATCGTGCTAAGAGTATCCCTATCAAATTTGGTGATTTTTGATCAACTCGTGGATAAGTTACAGATTTTTGACCCACTATTGGTCGTTTGTTCACTGTTAATGAATTAGAAGTTAATTAAGTTTTGCTGAAATCCTCATTTTTGGACGAGTATTAATGCTCAAGTTAAAAGAGTTTCTTCTTAGAAAATGGTCATATACATGTTATCAAGTTGCTATAAAAATTTCAATGTTTTTTAGTATGATTTAGTATTTTTAACCATTGTTGGAATCGAAGCATGACTTGTTGAAATCTTGTTGTAGTATGACTTGTTCACTGTTCTACAAAGATATCGATTTTTGAACTGTTTCCGGTCCTTATTTTTAAAAAAGTGTGAAACCTGAAATTTGTTCCTCTATGTGTTGTGCATTTTCAATCCAAATTTCATATCCATTGGATGCTGCATGAATTTTGTTTAAATCGATTTGGGCGTAAACTGTGACATAGTGTTTTGCGAAATGATTCTATGTTGAAATGGTTGAACTATGATCGGAAATCGTTTTTATGGAAAAAGAAATTTTTAAATCATTGTGCTAAAAGATCGAGGAGGACTCCTTGTTATAATCTTCTTGAGGGTAAGTGCACTTGGTGGAGCCCGCTGGGTTGCCCCCTCTCGTAGCCAAAACGGCATTATGTTGTGGAATGACGTATGTGTCTATACTCCTAGATGTATCCGTGTGGGTCATCTGGGGCTCCAAAGTGGGTCTGTATAGAGGCCGCTGCAGTCATATTGATGTATGTGTCTATACTCCTAGATGTATATCTGTATGGGTTATCTGGGGCTACGGAGTGTGTCTCTATAGAGGCCGCTGCAGTCATTAGTGAATGATGTACGTGTCTATACTCCTGGATGTATCCGTATGGGTTATCTAGGGCTACGGAGTGTGTCTGTATAGAGGCCGCTGCAGTCATATTGTGGCTTGTGGACATAAGGGCCCAAGCGGAATGAGGAGTCCTCGATCATAATATGCCAATGGTAAAAGAATGGATTCGTGGAACAAGTGTGGAAACAAGTATTTTGAAACTGAAATAATCTTGCGTTTTTAAATTCATCGCTCCTTTTTAAAACCAAACTTTTCATAAAATCCCTCTTCATAAAATTTCCATGATTCAGTGTTGTGTGTTAACTTACTTAGTATACGACTCATTAGGCCATATACGATTTTGGAGCGTGTCGGTAACCTCGCCTACAACCTTGCTATACCACCAAGATTGAGCGCAATAATTTTGGTTGAAGATCTCACAACTGCGAGAGTACGATCACGACCTAATGTACGTCCTCCACACGAACGATAATTTTGGTTGAAGATCTCACTTCTGAAGAGAAGCCCCTCCGGATCATCGACATTGAGGAGCGAAAAATGAGGAAGTAGACGACACGCCTAGTTAGAGTCATTTGGTCGAACCATGGCACTGAAGAGCAGACTTGGGAAATGGAAGCTGATACGTAACAAAAGTATCAAGAACTCTTCCCCGAGAACAAAATAGTTATGAGGGCATAACTAGAATCGTGTGAGGGAAGATTTAACACCTCTCCCTATATTACCATGTTGCTATCAGCATAGTATGATTTTATGTTGACATATTCGTTTTTGGGTTTGGGGCGGTTGTTACTTACCTCACTTTTAAAGAGCGAAATATTGACTTCGGGGATGAAGTCATTTCTTAAGTGGGGTATATTGTAACAACTCAAAATTTTTATTATACTCAACCCGCAATTATCATTATTACTATTTTTATAGATTATATCCTCATTATTATTTTTTGAGATTATTTATTATTAAAATTTAATAAGGAGTATTATTGCATTTGAAATTCTTTATCTCTAGAAAAGTCTAAATTTCACAAGAATGATATATTTTTTTACTAAAACTTATTTACGATTAATTTTTAAAGTTATTACAAGTATTATTCAGAAGTTTTGGTAAATAGATGATAATAATATAATAATAATAATTATTAGAGATTAATACAAGGAAAAGGGTCAAGGGATACACATGTACGTAAGCCTTGCTTTTAATGTTATTTTTATATATTTATATTATTATTTAAAAAGAATAGAAAGACTACACCAACACGCCACTTTATAGAAGTAGAATTAGTAGGTTAGTTTTGTCCCACATCGGGCAAATTTCATGAGCAATGCCCTCCCAACATCTATATATGTATATGCACGGCCAAGACTTTTATTTCATTCATTTACTTACAAGTTTACGTAATGTAAGCTTGAATATTATATTTTTTATCTTTAAGTATTGTTGTTGAAAATGAATAATTGGTATACTCGTTTTAGTCTTAGCATCTCCTGAATAAGCCCGATGTGTCAGATCGAGTCTTATTTGGGAGGTGTGGCGGTAACACCCGCGAGTCGGAAAAACCGGGTTGTTACATAGTATTTTGTTCAGACAGTTTCTTCCTATCTGTTGACTTGCAGATGGCACAGACACCACTCATGTCTCCGCCGGTTACAATAAAAATGAAATTGTGAAATTTCTTCTCGATTGGCAAGGACAGGAAAAGGTGGAATTGGAGGCCAAGAACATGCTATATTGAAAATCTCAATTGTTTTAGCAATCACTATTACTGTTTCACTTTCCAAAAGAGCTTTTAAGAACATGTTTTAATTTACTTCATCATTCTCTCATTCGTTATTTGCAAATTGCAGTATGGAGAAACTCCATTACATATGGCTGCTAGAATGGGTGTAATGAGGCTGCAAGGTTGCTTCTAGCTCATGGTGTTGTTATCGAGGCCAAAGCAAATGTTTGTTTTTGGCTTATGAAATTCCCTTCTCTCAATGCTTCTGTTGCTTTATGTATTTTATTTACCTTATTTTATTTGTGGATTCTGCTTGGCAGAATGGTATGACTCCTTTGCACCTTGCTGTCTATCATTCACTCAGATTTGAAGATTACTCCACTGTCAAAACCTTGCTAGAGTACAATGCTAACTGCAGTGCTGAAGACAATATATGGTGGCTTTACAGTAATTGAATTGCCCTCTCTTATTTTCCTTGGCCCTATGTTGATTGCTAACACCTCTAAACGCAGGAGGGAATGACTGCGTTAGATCATATCTCACAAGGTCAAGGTAGCGAGAAGTTCCTAAATCTTGACATAATTCCTTGATTTGCCACGATTTTTATGCCGGTTATGCTTAAATGAAACTATACAAGTCTATAGTGGCTAGGCAACCCAGTCTGAATATTTTCATGATCTTGCCGCAATCTTTTCTAGGTAAGACTATGGTGGCTCGGGTCCTTGGAAAGCTACTCCACATGGTGGGCATACTTCCGGGTGATCGAGTAACAGAAGTGCAGAGAACAAATTTGGTTGGAGAGTTTGTTGGCCATACAGGGCCAAAGACGAGAAGAAATGTAAGGTTTTTTATTTTGTATTTTTTTGTCTGAGTGTTGGTAAAAGGTACTTTATGTGAAGCAACTAAAATTCACCTTTCGAAGTGTTAATTTGTTTTCTCGCTTCAGATCCAAGAAGCTGAAGGAGGCATTCTGTTTGTAGACGAAGCCTATCGGTTAATACCAATGCAGACATCTGATGATAAGGATTACGGAATAGAGGCATTAGAGGAGATCATGTATGTGATGGACAGTGGAAGAATTGTTGTAATATTCATAAGATTTTAATAACCAATTTTAATTTGGAAGATTTTAATATTTGTTGTCTGTGTGACCAAGTTCTTTCACTTCGATGATTTTAATTTGTAAGATCTTGCCAATATTCTCCATCTTAAAATGCATTACCAAGCTGAAACCAGTTTGTTGTATGGATTCAAGTTAAATCCCTCCTGCAGTGTTGAGGCTGTTGCAGCACTCATCAAACAAGAAACTACCGAAAAGCAACGCAAGGAGATGAATGGAGGTTTAATAGATCCAATGCTGGTAAATGCTCGGGAAAATTTGGATTTCAGGATTGAGTTTGACTATATAGATGAAGAGTCTTTGCTCACGATCACCCTTGAGGATTTGGCAGCCGGCCTTAGGTTGCTCACATATTGAGCAGAAAAAAAATTGGAATCTGAAGAAGCAGGATAAGAGAGGACAGGAAGATCAAGTAGGGAGATCATTCTTTGCTTTTATACTACATTTACTTTTTGAAAAAACAAAGATGACCTTATTGTTTGCCTGTTTTTACACAATTGACACAAAATGGCTTACTATATTATTTTGTTTTTCTGAATTCATGAGTTTTTGCATTTGCCATTGCCTGTGTATATATCTTCTCTTATATATGATCCTCAGACCTGATTGAGTTTCGTGTAATCCCTCTTGTTATGTTTTTCCTTTTCTATTTGCAGGATAGCATTGGCAACGCATTTGGAATTGCATATGGAGCCTTTGTGGTTTTCTCATTTTCATTCAATATATGTGAAAGTTGTTGGCATTTTCAGTGAAGATCTAAAAACCGCTTTAACATTGACAAACATTGTGGTGGTAATCTATGGAGCTACCCTCACTATCAAAGGCACAATGTCCTAAGAGATCTTGAACATCCTTCACTTCGTATAGGTATAGCTGGACCGGTAAATCTAGAAACTTGAAAGTGATGTATAGATTTATTAAACATAATAAGTACTTCCTCCGGGTTTTTTTTTTCTTTTTTTTTTTTTAAGTTTACACTTTATGTTTTCACGCAATCCAATACACATTCTTAATGCTTAATATCTCAAATTGTATAAAAGTAAAAATTATAAAAATTTGATATTCTAAGTCTATGTGATTAGACGAATTCAATAAGATCTCACTTGACTATATTTTATCTTATATAATTGTGTTAAAAAGTTGTATTAAATCTACTCAATGAATAATAATTATGTGCAAACGTAAACTTTATTAAAAAACAGAAGGAGTATCATACAAGGAAACCACGTGCTGTCACCCACAATTCTTTTTTCTCCGTGGGTAGTTGTACTTCGCACAACTACAATCGCTAGACCTTTTTTTTAACATAACAAGTACTATATAAGAAAACCGCTTACGCTCATCTAAAATTATTTCTCTTTTCTCCATGGGCAATTGTACACCTAAATATACTGTACATCGCACAGCTCCATGGCTAGTCATAATATGTATAGATTTTTAAATTTTTTGACATTTACTGTACAATACTTACCTTCAATTCCTCCCCCCGTGGCCCCGTCCTCTAAATTTTACCTAAATGATTATAAGTACCTTGCTTGAGAGGTAAAGAATCCTCACCCTTTTGCTTTCCTCACATTTCCTTTTACTTTTTAAAAGATTCACCGTACACGTGTCGAAATCCCATTGGTTTTCAATTTTTAATGTAAAAATCCAATCTTTCAATTCAATCCTCCTATCTCGTGTGTTTCGCGGACAACAAATTCCAATTCTGCTGCATTTTGTGCAGTGCAGCCATGGCGACACTGGCCGCTACGAATTATCACTACACGCCAACAACCTTAACCAAATCAACCCCGAAATGGCTCCACTCCAAACTACATTTCCTAAATTTCTCCAATTTCCCCTCCTTGAACAAAGGAATTCCCCTACTTCAGGCGCACTGCTCCACCAGACCAAACGCCAATCGACAGAAGCCAACCGACGGGAGCAGCTATGCCAGCCCCAATTCGCCCCCAAGTTCCGGAGTGCAAGCACAAGGAAACCCAAATGTAAGTCAATCGATTCGTTCCAATGCATCCACCACAAGGGGCTTGGTATTTGATTTGGGCCCGGGCGGTTGTTGGGACAGCCTCGAAATTGGTTCTCCCGTTGTGAAAAGATTCATCGGCGACGAGGAGGAGCGGTGGTACATGTGGTATCACGGCCGGTCCAGCGAGAATAACCCGCAGTTTGATTCGATTGGATTGGCGGTTTCAGGCAATGGAGTCCACTGGGAAAGGGGCGGACAAGGTGTTCGACAAAGTGCCGATGTGGGGATTGTTATGAGCAAAAGCAGTGATTGGTGGGCTTTTGATACCCACGGCGTTAGGCCATCCGAGGTTGTGATAATGTCAAGCAGCAAGGTTCGAGCAAAGAGTGGTGTTTACTGGCTTTACTACACTGGTTATTGGTCCGAAAAGATTGAGTCTTTGGACGATAGTTGGGAGTTTAAGATCCAAAATCCCGATAGTGGCTACAATGGGGAGATTCTTAAGTCATTGCCCGGATTGGCAATGAGCCAAGACGGCCGGCATTGGGCAAGGATCGAGGGGGAGCATCACAGCGGTGCATTGCTCGATGTGGGATCAGATGGTGAGTGGGATTCGTCGTTCATTGCTTCCCCACAAGTGTTTTTCCATGAAACAGGGGATATACGTATGTACTACCATTCATTCGACACCCAAAAAGGTCATTTTGGGATTGGTTTGGCGCGGTCTAGGGACGGGATGAGGTGGGTGAAGCTAGGGAAGATATTAGGCACAGGAGGGATTGATGCATTTGATGAGCGCGGGACGATTAATCCTCGGGTGGTGAGGAGGAAAGACGGGAGCTACTTGATGGCTTATGAAGGCGTGGGCGGAAATGGGAGACGGAGCATTGGAATGGCGGTGTCGATGGATGGGTTGAAGCAGTGGAAGAGGGTGCAGGAGGGCCGCCCTGTTTTGGAGGGATCAGAGGTTGATGGAGGATGGGATAGTGAAGGGGTGGGGATGCCATGTTTGGTGGAGATGGATGGGGGAATTGGGGAATGGAGAATGTACTATAGAGGGATAGGGAAAGAGGGAAGAACAGGGATTGGATTGGCTGTGTGTCAGGGAACTGATATGAGCAACTTTGAGAGATGGACTGGATTTCATCTCTGATGGTTATTCTTTTTGTGATAAAAAAAAGTATGAGTTTATTTATTTTATTTTTGTTTTATACTTGTGCTTCTTTTGGCTGCCGTTTCAACATTCAGCTATAGATTTGAGTGAGAGGTGCTTCTTCATTTTGAACTAGTATTATTATATCCATCAATTTTTGAAGTTTTGTGCCCATTGACTACAATCTACTCGAAGGAGCAACTTAAAATCTTGGCCATCGGATGGAGTATTACTCTAGTGCTGTGAAATTTATGAGATGGTAATGTGGTATTTGATCAAAATACTTTCTCCGTTAATTTTTAAATGCTACGGACCCACATTTCACACAATCCAATACATATTTTTAATCGTTTATAATTCAAATTGCATACAAGTGAAAATTAGAAAAATTTGATATTATAAATCTATACGATTAGACAAACCCAACAAGATCTCAATTGAATATATTCTATCTTATATAACTGTATTAAAAAATCGAATCAAAGTTACTCAATGAACAGTGCCAAAATCTCACCAAACGCAGTTGACCTGAGTGGTATTTAACTCTGATAGTTTAAGTAAAGGTCTCGGGTTCGAGCATTTGTATATGTAGAATTTTGTTTTGGGAACTCTTCAATGTCCACCCAATCCTCAACCGATTAGTTTTGGGTTCAATGAGGTGTCAAAATCTCAAATGTTCATTTAAAAAGGAACCAAGGTAGTACTATAAATTACTGGGGTGCATTAAAATTGGGCTTTTATGGGCTCAACCATGGTGTGTAAATGAAAAATTGGGCTGAAGAGTGGGCCTGAAAAACCCCATTATAGTTCGAGAACTAGTATTGAAGCAAACCATTGAGAGAAATTGATGATAAAATATCCTAAGCTTTGGGCTTTGGTTGAATTATGAATCTGAGAATGATGCATTTGAATGATAGAAACACCTCAGAGTGCTATGCGAAAAAAGTAGTAGTACGTAAAATGGGAGGTAGCAGAGTCGTCATATTCAAAATAAATACCAGTATCTAGCATTGATACCCTTATGGCTCAACTATCAAGGTTACACGTCGCTATATTACATTAGGCATAAGAAAACAACTAGAAGAAAAATAAATAGAAAACGTGGGGAAATACAAAAGAGAAGAAGCAGAAAAAGACACAAAGGAATGGATACTAATAACACCAGGTAGAATTAGAAACCTAATTAAAAAGAAGAGCACCCTAATTAAACACATTGATTGATTTCCAATTCATCATTACAAGCTAGGTTCAATTTTGGCTTAATTAGTAGCCGTAGGAGGCCGCATCCATGGTAGAGTTGGCCACATTCCAAATGTCACTCCAAAAACTAATCTTCGTATCTTCGAGACCGACGACGATGTTGTCGTCCATAGTAGATGAAGAAGAAGCAGTAATTGGTTCCAATGCAAGATCTGCAAAACCCTTCATGTCGACAGGGAATCTGAAAGAATCATCCGTATCATCACTAGATGCAGTTACTACAAGGTCCATCATGTTGTCGTCGTCATGAACCTCTAGTGAACTTCCCATTATGCCCTTGCCCCGACCGTCGTTGTCTCCATAGTTATTTGCGAGCGCACTCGTTTTTCCAACATATGTGGTGGTCATGTTTGCCAACGACGACGACGAGCCCTCATGGATCACACCCACGACGGTGGCGGCGGGTGCACTGACATTATTGTCAGAGAAGTTGAAGATGGAGGTTGGGGATTCGAGGCTCCCACCACCACCACCACCACCACCACCACCACCACCACCACCACCACCACCGTTGTTGACAATAGCGGCGAGTATGTCTTTTCCAGGCTTATTTGTGGCCTGCCATGCTTTGAGTATGTCCAAGCAAGGCGGGCGAGGAATCCGCGGTGGCAATAACATTGCAGCTTTGGATTTCTTGGCGGACATTATTGGACGAGCGCAGGAATTCGACAGGTGGGACTTGGACTCGCGGACAATCCTCGCTTCAGCTTCGAGACGAGTGGTCTCCCATTGCGCCATGTGGCTGAGTTTGGCAAAGTCCTTAGGTTGTCGGGAGCCGATTAGTAGGGCATAGCTCATAGGCCTGTGAGTCGTGGGGTCGATTCCCTTCTTGGTTAATTTCTTCTTAATATACGTGTTCCAGTAGTTCTTGATCTCATTATCCGTCCTTTTCGACAAATGGCTTGCTATGGCCGACCATCTGATCAAGTCATCATCAGTTGAGATAAAGATTAGAGGATCAATATTATTCTTTTAAGAAAATAAAAAATAAAAATAGTCAGTTAATCCAGGAGTCGGGCTCCCGAGGAAAACAGAACTTAGAACATCATTGTTGTGTCTAAATCAAAGTGACTAGTAGTAGTATTAAACTACAAAAGAGAGATCCACTAATGAGTTGCAGTATGGTCCCAAAAATCCATTGTACTACTTAAATCTAAAAGATACTCATTCATTATTCCCCGTTGGGGAAAGCTATTGGACTCAATCATTTAATACTCTAAATCTAATTATTCATTACGATCACATGGTCTCCTGCTACAGCTCCACAGACATATATCAATATCATCAGTAATAAAGACAAACTAAATACGCAATAAAATCTATTAAGATAGAAATTCAAAAAAAAAAAAAGAAAAAAAAGAGGAAATTGAGTTGACCCAAAATAGCCAAACCTGTTGCCAAGTAGGGCATGAAGCTGAATAATGGTTTGCTCTTCTTGTAAACTAAATTTGCCCCTTTTAATATCAGGCCTCAGGTAATTAGTCCATCTCAATCTGCAGCTCTTCCCACATCTATCAAGCCCTAAAACCCACACATAATACATGCATTGATTATTAGGAGAACAAAAAAAACCAATTAAAACTCATGATCAGAATGAATGTAATTATTACAAATATGAACCCTAGCTAACTGTGCAATATAAAAGCATTTTAAGGGGCCTTGATTAAGAGTGAAAGAAAATGAACTTAAAACGATCCATTGTGTCACAAATGCAAATGCTTTCCAATTGATCATCTTATGTTTAAAAGTGTTCACTATATGAAGTACATGTAAAAGAGATTGTAATTGATAAATGAAGGAATATATATATATATATATATATACCAGCTTTAGGAGGGAGGGCTCTCCAGCTTCCATGGCCGTGTTGTTGAATATAAGAGGATAACTTGTGGTCTTCTTCGGGTGTCCATGGACCTCTCTTCAAGCCCACCTTCTTGTCGCAACATGGGGACCTTCCCATTGGAAAAATTCACGCTGTGTTTCAACACAAGTGTAAAAGTCAGCCTGTGACCAAGGGATTATTATAAGTTGGATTGTGATTGGAGTATTGCATGTGTGTGTGTGTCTATATATATATGTGTGTGTGTGTGTGAGCTGGATGTGATGAGAATGTTTATGATAAGAATTACTGCATGCAAAAGAGAAATAATGCATTTTGTGGGTTTTGGTGAGAATGTCATTACTGCATGGGATACTATTTAATTTTGGTAGCTCTCTGGACCATCAATATAATATATGGATCCACACGCACCAGTATGGCCGGGGAGTCAGTCCTTTAATTTCCAGAATCATTTTGAAAAATAAATCAATTATCAGATTATATATATATATATATATATATCCATCACAAATCACAATATAGAGAATGATTCTAATATTATCAAAGTGAAATAATAATGAGTTCAAACTCCAAAAAATGCTCCACTCCAGTATATATATTGAGTAACTTGATGCCTTTTGACTAGAGCATCGAGAATAATTGCCTTGTTTGGTTCTTAAAGCCTTATCTGTGAAGTCTCAATCATACTCACTTATAAAGCTAATCATCACCCATTTGTAGACATTGTCCACTTTGGACTAACCCCTCTCATAGTTTTAAAACGCATATACAAGGGAGAGGTATCTATACCTTATAACACATGTTTCGTTCCTCCTCGCTCGCTCTCCAACTGATGTAGGACACTATCTAAAATACAAAAATCTACGGAGCTTTCGATCCTCGACAAATAATAGGAGGCTTGACATTGCATTGGGTTCTTATTCGCAACCCTCCTAATCCACGACCCTACACTTTAAATATTTTGCTTCTTATGCTAGAGACATTACCACCACAAGAAATAATAAAATTAAACAGACTTTTGAGTAACTAAAATAATTGTCCGTTTGGTAAGGAGGGCATCAATTCACGTCGACCAGTAATTATAAATATGATATATATATATATATATATATATATATATATATATATATATATATATATATAGTATATGGAATCCATGTACGAGCCATTTTGTTGGGTGCCTTCCTATTAAATCAGACCAAATTCACTTACCTGCAAACTGCGATGGGACCCATCTCCACTTTGGGGGCTTATCTGCTATACTTTATCATATCATCATATGTCCACAATTCATCAATTGGCCAGAGACGATGGCTCTGTTGAAATTCAGTACTTGCAGAAATTATTAATAATATATATATATATATATTTATATTTGTGTGATCATCAATAATATTATTAATATCCCATGCATATTTTGGTCGATGCAATTTACTCTTAAGTGATCTAATAAGCTTAAGAGGCTGAGGTAGAGCCACGATATATATCTGTGACACACAGCATTTTATTTCAAGAAAGAAAAACACAAGATAGCAATCATGCATGCCAAATTGATTTTTGTGTCCCAATCCGTTTCATATAAATGTTGAACCATAAATAAAGCCTTGTCCTATTTGCCAATTTGATCTGCAGCAGCAGCTGGAATTTACTTTAATTTTTTATGGTTGATGCATGCAATTAATTAAGAGTGTGTTTGGTGGGGATGCATATAAATCTCATGCACGTGTCGCAAAAATAATACCAGTAATCATTACTTAATAGTATACTAGTAAAATTTTGAAGGGTTTTCCATAACATTTGTTCATATTATAAAAAAAAATCCAGGGTATTTTTATAAACTTCAAAGGATTAATTTCTAGAAAATTTGGGAAGATTCTTTTTTCTTTTTGAACTTTTAATTAACTTTCAAAACAGTTTTTATTTTTTTATTTTTTTATTTTTTTATTCTTCTAGTTAAGTTTCATGCGACAATTCTGGCTGAAAATCTTAAGTAAAATTAAAGCAAATGTAAAATAACATGTGCAACTCTCGTGTGAGTTTTGTTGAAAATCTATCTAATATTGAAATATATAGAGTTTATAAGTAAACAATGCAAAAAAAAAAAAAAAAATCTGCTTTGGAAAAGGTACCATTCATTTCCCTTGCGCAGAACCTCCAGAGAGGGTCCAATGTGGCATGTGGATACCCGTATATTTAAAAAAGAAAAAAGAAAAAAAAAGAAATAATGCAAATTTCAAGTAGTAATAGAGTGGGGCCATGCGTGCTTAATGAAAGCCCTTATCTAACCGGAATGCCCAGTTTTAGACACACTCAAAGCCTCAAACTAACACACAAAGCTAGAGGAGTAATTGTGCAGAATATATCTCTCAGCACATACCGTTGCAATCATACATGGGTATATAATCATTATGGAAAAAAAAAAAATTACTTCCTCTCTTCCTTTTTATTTGATATTTTATTTGACACATAAGAGGTTTTGTTACTGTTCATTGAGTAACTTTGATTCGACTTTTTAACATAATTAAATATGATAAAATATAGTTAAGTGAGATCTTATTGAATTCATCTAATCACATAGATTTAGAATATCAAATTTTTGTAATTTTTACTTGTACGCAATTTGAGTTATTAATGATTAAAAACGTATATTGAATTGTATGAAATGTGGGTTCGTGGCAATTAAAAATGAATGGAAGTAAGTATATAAATAGATTATTTATACATGACATATATCTAAAATACTATATAGAATGAAATATTTTTCAGTTATCATTTTCAATTTTATATACTTCAATTAGATAAATTGTACTCCCTCCGTCTCACTATACTTGTCATATTTGATTTTTTTACACTGTTTATTATTCAGCTTTGACTCAATTTAATTGCAAATATATATTTAGCAAAAAATAGTCGAGATGGGTCTTGTTAGAATTGTATGATCACGTAGTTTTATAATATATATTTTGTACTACCTCCGTCTCAATATTTTTATCACGGACCCACCCTGCACGTATGCCAATACACATTTTTAACGAGTAATAACTTAAATTGTGTATAATAAAAAATTATAAAAATTTGATTGTCTAAAAGTACAACATTAGACGAATCTAACAAGATCTCAATTGACTATATTTTTTCTTACATAACTATGATAAAAATTTGAATCAAACTTAAACAGTGAATAGTGTCAAAAAGTCAAACGTAACAATTATACCGAGACGGAGGAAGTACAATTTTTCATTGTATATATTTTGAGATATTAACAGATAAAAAATGCATTGAATTGTGTGCAAAAGTGAAACATGACAAATTAAATGGGACGGTCGGAGTATATAGATAAGTTAAATAAGCTACTACATAAAATTACTGAATTACCATTTAACAGTTAGAACTTAGATGAATGGATGATGATTGAAATAAGTTATAAAAACAAATGATTAGCACTCTAATGGTATAACCATTAAAACTACTAATGTGTCCACTCAATTTTTCGTGTTCATCTATTATAACATCTTAAATTCATCCTAATTACCTAATACATGCATACTTCATCACACATTCTGCACCATAATCTGATAATATGTTATATACTTATATATTAACGTCTTTTTCAAGTGTGGGCAACCGAAGTTAATAGCCATTCAATGCTTCGAGAAGCACAAAATAAATGTTTTGAATTAATTAAAAATTTCACCAAAGAGGAAAATAAGAAAAAAAAAGAATAAAATACATGTTCACTCTGCTGTAAAAAAAATTCAGTTTGTTGTCACAAATTAATGCCAATATTTATAGTGTTTTTTTTTTTAATTTATTTTTTTATTTTTGACTTATTAATTTATTAAACAAATGACAATATGTCACTGAAATAAACACACGCACATGCCGTCACATAAATACATATTATATATATATATATATCTATAGAAGTATGAAGAACATATTTACTATGATGAAGCAGTGGAACCGTTGAACAATGATTCGGAGGTGAAATAAATTTGAACCTAATGAAAGTAAATATGGACTGTGAAAACGGTACCTTAGTTACCTTTTTCTGTGGTATTCCTGAACAACAGCAGTATTTTCTGATATAGCAAAATATATATATATATATATATATATATATATGCATTTGATATTAGCTGTTGCCCATTGCAGGTTTAGGGTTTAATTGGGTAGGACTGAGGTGCTGCAAGAAATCAATTAATCCTCTTAACTGAAATCAGTACTAACATTTACACACCCATGAAATCATGATTCATCCATGTGCAACCAAAATCATCATAATAAATCATAGACATTATGAACAACGGAATGAATTAATCAAAGTAACGAATTTCCACATGGTAAGATAATCTGCAAATATCGGCACCACCATTCCAACTATAATTAAAATCTGATTCAAAACTCGTATGACAAACTTATACTACTAATTACTGGCCATCTGATAGCAAATTTAAGGTAATAAATTAGGTACTGACATCATGATTCAGTTATGACGGCATGAGTACTGGTAAATAGGAATTCTGACATCTCCCAATGGAGTCACCTTTTTTGTCCTTTTTACCTTGATTGTCAAGATATCTCAAACTGCCCTTGAGTCTATTTACTGTACAGTATATATATATATTTTTTATCTAGTTTGTTTTGTTTTTAACTAGCTAGAGTCATGTATGTAAGTATGTATGCATATATTACACTATATATTTATTGCATATGAGTAGACACTGCATGCGGTGCTAGGTAATTCTACTGTAGGGAAGCATGCAGCAAAACAATTTTGTCTCCCTCATATGAAGTCACACTACACTAGCTAGTATTTTGAGCAATAAAGTGAGGTGTCTATGTGCTCTTTCAACGTTCATTTTTTGCTTCATCAAATACCCACAATGTACTACTAATTGATTTAGAATTTTTGTTAGAACAAGGATTTCTTCTAATGTAGTAAGTGGAGTAGTACTTTCCTGATTTATAGTAGTATAAAAACATGTGGGAAGAATTTTAATTTTTGCTTACCATAATTAAACATTCATTACATGCATGGGAGTCGGGAGAAAGAGACAATAACGAAAATTAACCATTCATTACCTGGTGTGTGGCAGCTCTTCATTCTAGCTCCAACCATTCATTACTTTTGCAGTCACCAAATCGATCGGTCGTTATTCTACAATTGAATTATAAGTATTCAATTTCTATTTAAAATGATTCTTGCAGTGATACACTGTCTTCGATTCCTCCATCAAGCGAAAGAAAATTATACAAGTCTTGAAATAGTAACCAAGTCGATGCAAGCTTCCTCTGTTTATTACAACTCAAATTTGTGAAGTATTGAACATGTAGTTTGACGGCCTTTTGTCAATCTGGTAGTTCTACTTGAACTATGTAAATTAGGACAACCATAGATTGTGGGCATTTATAAGGTATACTTGGTTTATGTCAGACGTTATATATCATGCAGGAAAATGTACCCAAAATTCTTACAGATTCACTTTGTACTAGCTATGACTGGTAAGAAAGTAAGTTATTGTTAACACACACACACACACACAAAAACTAACCAAATGGATTTATCAAAAAAATGAAACTTTTTGGACCCTGACAGGGTACTGGTTGATATTGGACTCCGGCAGGTACTAATGAACTACATCGATAATATATATTTATATACATATATATATATCACCCTAGGAGATCGAGGGATGAACGAGATGTAGGATGGGTTGGAGTATAAAATTAAAGCTCCGGGCACGAGCTGGTCATTAGGAAAAAAACAACCGAGGCTAGATGGGTCCTTGATTGATCATAGAATAAAAAAAAACAACGAAAAATACGGTTATGGTCGGTTGGAAGATAAGTGAACAACCAAGATCACAAAAAAAAAAAAAAGTGTAAAATCGGTTAGGGTGTAGAGAAAGCCCAGATAGTTTTTTAGAACGTGGGGGAGCAGACCGTGAGAAACTGTTGAAGTCAACATAGAAAATAACAGTTTTTCTGAATGTGGGATGGCAAGTATATAGGATAGTTGCCAAGTTCGCTTGTAAATCGAAGAAGATACAAGTAGCGAAGAGAAAGAGAAGCACACAACTCAAGCAAATTAATATGCATTATTTTATCTTAGCTTAGCTTAGTTTGTAGTTGATAGCACGTAGTTGTTAGATCATTCCCTTTATTTAATTTGTTGTTATCGATAATGTGACAAGAAATTATTTTTTGTTCATTGTTTGTGAATTTGAAAACGGCAATCGAATGAAGAAATTCATTCATGTTTCATCACCATGGGCCATGGCCTGAAAGGATAGTAGTAATTGTTATCTTTGGTGATGACAATTATTTCAGCGACAACAATTATAAATAGGATGTGTACTCATGTACAACAAAAATTGTCTGCTGTCACTACGTACAATAAGATATCCAAGGGGCAACAAATTTTATTTTACTATTTTTTTTTTTTTTTTTTAATTTTAGATGTGACAGGGTATCATCATTTCATCAAGTATATAGAAGTATATCAACTTGTCTCTGTTTATTTAAGATGTTAAACTGTGATACTGATATCATTGGCAAAATCATTATATTGACAAGAAAATTTTAAGGAATATGTAACTTGCTGTTATGTTGTAGTAGTAGTAGTTTCCTTCACTAAGATTCTATATTCCAAACATAAACTTCAAATCATAGTAAAACATAAGGTTTATTATTTGTCCTATTTAATTATAGTCTAAAATGCTAGTATTATAATGAAAATTGAATTCAAATTTCAAATAGCAGGAAAATGAAATTTGTAGTGCAGCAACATACAGCACATTTCGTTAGGTGGTGATTTGTTTATGAATTATGATAGTATGGCCCAACGGAACTCTATATATATACTGTCAAAACTAATGACAACATGCATGGTACCTATTCTGAGCTGTTAAATTAAAATTCATAAATTGGATGAGAATACCCTTTTTTATTTTTTATTTTTTTTTTATTTTATATATATATATCTCATACGTTTCATTTATTGAATTCAGTATTTTTGTGTTGGAATGGAAACAAACTGAATTAAGTGTTCTACATACTACATAGCTAAAAATGAGACCATAATTCATTTGAAAATAAATTGATTAGCTGACCAATTGTCTCAATATCAATGGACTAGTTCATTAAGTTCATAATGAAATGATTGGATTGTCATATTCTAAGATTACAACATTAAATTCAAATTCATGCAAAGTTTAATCAATCTAACAAATGTACTTTCAATTCAATACCATAAAAACATATACAGCACATTTTTACACCAAGTTAGCACAAATTGTTTATCATTAAGTATATTACCATACATTATATTGGTAGTAGTTTTGTTCCTAAATAAAATTCATAATTTCGCCACTATTAATAAAATAAAGAAAAAGTACCAAAATCAATCGAATTTATTAATTATATTAATTTGTTGTTCACCAAAAAAAATTTATATTAATTTGTTAATTTCAGAAGTGAATCATGCATGGTAAGAATATATAGAATTTCTTTTATAATCATAAAAAGTATATTAGAAAGACTATTCTAACACATATATAAAAATATGGAGTACTATATATTCTATCTATTCCACTAATTTAATTCGTTCTATTTTTCATTTTCGTCTATTCCCCTACAATTGTTATTTAAATTTTTTTTTTATGCTATAAACATCAACTAAAATATTAAAACTAACTAATTATTTCACTTTTTTTTTCAATTAAATAAATATCACATTTTAAATCTAAACGATCACATCAACTAATTATTTTAATTCAATACAATAACACATTTTATTATTATTATCAGATCACACATTCCATTTAAATCACTATTTTAATTCCATGTAGAAATATTTCAGCATTTTACACAAATGAATAGTGAAACATGAAAAGCAGCGGCAGCCGCTGCAGCTGCAGCCGCAGCCTTTTTCTATGAATACCTGTGAAGTATTTTTCGATATCTGTGAAGTTGATCTTACAATTGAAATATTTTATGATTATATAGGGAAAAAATTCCCGAAAGGGTTCCTGCACTGGGAATGATTTGTCCAGTAGGTACTGGAATGTGTATTGGCTATTGGATTTAGTTTTCAATCAATGGTTTAGATTGATAATACGGTTAAATATGTAATTAAACTTTTTAAACTTAAATAATGTAAAAATATATTATTAATTATTTTCTTTACAGAATGCTGTATATTTGCATACTGTTAACCCACAAATTATTGGCCCATTTGCTTTGAGCCCAATCCATGTGTAAACACAGTCTCTCATATTATGTCGGCCCAGGACTCATGAGAAGAGAACGAGAACGGTCCTTGGAGGTTTCTTTGGAGTGTCAGCGTTTGCAGACAGGTGTCCTGAAGGCGTCCGTTTGAGTGCCAACAGGAGGGATGGCGTGAAGACAGGTGTCCTAGAAGAGGTCGTGGTGGTGTCTGACGGTTAAGTGGCTCCGCTTATAAAAGCCGAAGGAATGCTCACTTGGGGGGTTCCTCCAACTCACAAGAGAAACTGCACTTTTAATTCCTTAAATTTTCTGTATTTCATTCCCTGTCATTTATTTTTCGTTCTTCCTTTCTGCATTTTAGTTTCCTGTAAGCTTTCTTTCATCAATTCCTTGTAATTCATCTGACATTGTCAATCAAAGAAGAGGCTTTCGTTCTCTATAAATTTTACGCACAACAAATTGGCACGCCCAGTGGGACCGAAGTTAAAGCCATATCCGCTTCAAAGAAGTGTATGCGTCTAAGATCTGGACGTTTGGTGAGTGATTTAACCCAGAAATTCGAAGAGATGTCTTTACAAGACAAAACACCAGGGAGGACGTCGTCTGAAGATGTGATTGTGACGACGAGTACTGCCCAGCCACAACAGGGGATTATGCAGACCCCCACATTGACGGAGCAAATGCGGCTTTCGATGACAGAATCGATGGCCGAGTTCATGCCTGTACTCACGAGTCACTTAATAGAGGTATTGCGGTCGGCTATGGCCGATCAGATTGATAGAGTATGAAGCTCCTTGCGTACTCAACAAGAATTAACCGCTTCTGCAACCGCTCCCCCCAAACGGCACTAACACGCAGCTTAGCATCCCGTGTCCAGGGCCGTCAGGCGGCCAACAGCGGACAGGGGGAACAACACCTAGCCAGCCGCCACTCCCTGAGGCTGGAGGCCTGGCTAGTCCATTTCCAAACCCATATCAGGCTGCTTATGCCTTCACCCCAGCGACACCCATGATGCCGAGTTTTGGATATGCGGCACATCCAGCGCCGATTTATGCGGCACCAGGCTGTTTAGTGGCCTCCAGTGCTTCTCCAGGCTATACAGCGGCCTCTGGTGGCATTGGTATGCAGCCACGACAAGCGGCACCTCATGTGCCGAATGTTCCAACTACGCCCTACATGGCTAATTACTCGCCAGAATCGGCGTCACAATCCTGGGGGCAGACGCCACAGCCAGGGGGGCAGGCGCCACAGCCTTAGGGGCAGACGTCAGCCAGGGGCGCAGGCGCCACAACCCTGGGGACAGACGCGACAGCCAGGGGGGCAGACGCCACAGCCATGCGGAGTGGCTGCGACACCTGCCACAACAACCGCCATTGCTCCTGCTACACCTCGAGCCATGCCTCCTGCGCAGGCGCCAGCAGTGTCACCCGAGTTGCTTGCGGACATGATGCAGCAACACTTCGGGATTCAACTGAGGCCGATGGAGCGGCCTACATACCGAAAGCCATACCCTGATTGGGTAGACAGTATGCAGCCATACCCACGAGGCTTCAAGATGCCTGATTTCTCTACATTCTCAGGGGATGAAGGCAAGTCTACCGTGGAGCACGTGGGCAGGTTCACTGCACAGTGTGGGGAAGCAGCATCGAACAATTGGCTGAAGTTGAGGCTCTTTAGCTCATCCCTCACTGGTCCTGCTTTCGCATGGTATGCATCTTTGCGGCCAAATTCTATCCAGAATTGGGCTGATTTGGAGCGAGCCTTCCATGACAGATTGTATACACCCCTGTCTCAGGTGAGCCTCGCAGACTTGACTAATTCAAAACAGTATGCCGATGAGACGGCAAGTACCTTCATTAACAGATTACAGCGGCTTAAGGGCCGATGTACTATGGCAATCCCTGAGAGGGAAATAGCCAACATAGCAGTATCTAATATGTTGCCTAGACTAAAGGAACACTTAATTGTGCATGATGCAACTGACTTAGCCCAGTTGGTCGAGAGAGCGGCCCGACTGGAAAAATTCCTGGAAGAACAGGAAGAGAAGCGTCAGCCTCTACAAGAAACTCATCTCAAAGAAGTGAAGTTCGGTAAAGAGGAAAACGAACCAATGGGGGTGGTTTCTGCAATGATCCTGGGTGGAAACAACCCAGGCTAGAAACCCTCGACAGACTCTAAGAGGCCGCCATGGCCTCCAAGGCCTTCAAGAGGCCGCCTTGGCCTTCAAGAGGCCATTGGTTTCCAAGAGGCCATCATGGCCTCCAAGGCCTTTTAGAGGTCGTCATGGCTTCTAAGGCCTTCAGCAGACCGTCTTGGCGATGTCATGGCCCCTAGGGTATCCAAGAGGCCGCCATGGCTTCTAAGACCTTCAAGAGGCAGCGAAGCTTTGAAGATGGTGGCTGGTGTACTGGCGGCCTAAGGCCGTGACGCGGCTAATGGTGTGGATTGGTTCGCTAAGTCCTGGTCATCAAACAACATAATATTCCATCAAAGAAAATGCGAATCTTTCAAATCTAAGTGCTAAGTTGTCAAGGACGACAAGGCAACCAAGTCTGTTTACTAGGTTCTAAGTCGTCAAATAACGCAATTGGTGAGCCTGGGTTATCTAAGTTATTGAATAACAAGATTCAAACATGCCACGCTATCACAAGCACAAGTGGCGGCCAAAAAGTGCTAAATGGCGGCCGGAGCCCTCTTCATGGCGGTTGGAGCTCCTCAAGTGGCGGCTGAGCAGGTTTCGGTCTTCGTCACGTATGGATGGCGGCTTAACAGCGTTCAAGGGGCTCAGGCAAGCAAAGTGGCAGCCTGCAGAGGCCAGATGGCGGCTAAAGCCCCAAAGGTGGCGGCTGGGTTTATCTCAGTGGCGGCTGACATAAGAGGGGGTGGAGGCCCGTGTGATGTCGGTGGCGGCTGAACAGGCTTCGAAGGCGGCTGAGGAGTAGATAGTGGCGGCTAACCTACATAAGATGGCGGCTCAAGAGTGATCGAAGTGGCGGCCAGCAAAGGCAAAGTGGCGGCCAGCAGGGGCGAAGTGGCGGCCAGCGAGGGCGAAGTGGCGGCCAAGGTATCCAACACGGCGGCTTGAGTGAGAAAAGTCCCTGGCGGCTTTGAAGGCGAGCAGAATGGCGGCCCAGGCGTTGTGGATGGCGGCCGAAAAGCTTCAAGTGGCGGCCAAGGGTCCCTTGGTGGCGGCTGACTACTTCACGGTGGTGGCCTGACGAACGCAGGTGGCGGCCAGGGAGGCCTCGACGGCGGCCAGGCAGCGTGGCGGTCAGCGCAAGCAAGGTGGCGGCTAGGGCTGTCAAACGGGCCTAGGCCCGTTGGGCCGGCCCAGCCCGTGAGGTATTTTTTATGGGCTGGGTTAGCATTTCAGCGGCCCGTTAGAAATTAGGCCCGCCCCGCACCGGCCCGTTCAAAAGTGGGCTGAGGTGGGTTAGGGCCGGGCCGGGCCGGGCCAGCCCGTTTGACAGCCCTACTTGTAATTTGTCAACTATTTTGTGTTTTGTGATGTGAAGCTCTAAAAATTTATGTTAAATTATTGATGGGCTTTGGTAAAGTAATCCTAAAAAATATATGCATATCAGTCCATAGATAGTCAACATGTTCAAAATTAGAAAGAGCAAAATAAAAAAAGAACAGTTTTTTTCTATAGTGGGCTAGCCCACTTTGGCCCGCAGCCCGCCTTGGGTTGGGCTGGGTTAGCATTTCAGCGGCCCGTTAGAAATTAGGCCCGCCCCGCACCGGCCCGTTCAAAAGTGGGCTGAGGTGGGTTAGGGCCGGGCCGGGCCGGGCCAGCCTGTTTGACAGCCCTAGTGGCGGCCAGGGGTGTCCAGACACGGCTCGTATTTTGATTGATGAAAAAGGAGCTTTCCGAGGGTGTGGATGCGTGAGGCTCAGAAGAACTATTCGAGTAAAAGACAAAAAATAAAAATAAAAAAATAAAAAAAACAAAAAAAATAGAAAAAAGAAAAGGTGACTGACGGGGTCTGACATTTTTTTATAATAGCTTAAATGGGCCAGGCCTGTATTGAACGCGCAGATTTGTCTTGGAAAACCCTAATCAGACAAATCACACGAGGGGGGCATCTGTTAACCCACAAATTATTGGCCCATTTGCTTTGAGCCCAATCCATGTGTAAACCAGTCTCTCTTATTATGTCGGCCCAGGACTCATGAGAAGAGAACGGGAACGGTCCTTGGAGGTTTCTTTGGAGTGCCAGCGTTTGCAGACAGGTGTCCTGAAGGCGTCCGTTTGAGTGCCAGCAGGAGGGATGGCGTGAAGACAGGTGTCCTAGAAGAGGTCGTGGTGGTGTCTGACGGTTAAGTGGCTCTGCTTATAAAAGCCGAATGAATGCTCATTTGGGGGGTTCCTCCAACTCACAAGAGAAACTGCACTTTTAATTCCTTAAATTTTCTGTATTTCATTCCCTGTCATTTATTTTTCGTTCTTCCTTTCTGCATTTTAGTTTCCTGTAAGCTTTCTTTCATCAATTCCTTGTAATTCATCTAACATTGTCAATCAAAGAAGAGGCTTTCGTTATCTACAAATTTTATGCACAACACATACATAATGTGTAATCAAGTAAAACAGAATTTCATATATTTGTAAACATAATGTGTATTGAAGTGAAATAAAATATCCATGTGTGCAAATATAATGTCTATGCAAGTGAAACGTAATGTATATTGATAATTTATAAGTATTGAAGTGAAACAGAATGTCAGATAATTGAAAACAGAATGTGTATTGAAGTTAAAAAGAATGTCCAAAGCGTGTAAACAAAACGTCCCATGTGTGCCAAGAGAATCAACCATTCAGTGTAAGGAATTGTAACATTATGTCTTAAAGAATCAAACATTCTGTCTTGAATTTTTATTAAAGAAAATGTATTGAAGTGAAACAGAATGTCCAAAGGGTGCATGTAGAATGTCTATTCAAGTAAAACAGAATGTTTTATTTGTGCAAACAGAATGTCTATGCAAGTGAAACATAATGTCTCATGTTGTGCATTGAAATAGAATGTCCCATGTGTGCAAAGACAATCAACCATTCTCTATTAAAACTTTAGTCATTCAGTTATATTCAATTTGATATCATGTCTTAAAAAAACAACCATTATGCATCACCCAAATTTTACATTTTTGGTACTTTTGTGTCATTTTTGTGTTAAAATTAAGCATTCTGTTTCGTTCAAATTGACATTCTATATAAAGAAGTAATCATTCTGTGTGATCCAATAGAATTTAAAGAGTCTGCTTTTCTACTATCATCATTACCTGTAAAAAGCAAAAAGTTAAAAAGAATAAATAAATATTATTTTATGAAATTACATAATTATCCTTACTATGTCTAAACCGTTGATCTAATATAAATAGTGATCTAATGATTATAATTAAACCCAACATATACTGCCCAGGATGAGAACCACTTCGAAAAAAATCCACGTTTTGCACGGATGTATCTAATTTAAGCATGGAGTCTACATACATCTGAGTTTTTTTTGCCACTTCTCATTTTCTTATTGGGTTGCCACAATTTTTGGCCGCTTCTCAAAAAAATTTTTTTTGGAACAGAAAAGAAAATTAAACTCTATGCTCATTATCTTTAAAAAAAAATTATAATTCATTATCGTTTCATCATATAAATATACTCCCTCCGTCCCATCTTAGATGTCCTGTTTGACTTTTTGACACTGTTCACTGTTCAATTTTGACTCAGTATTACTCCCTCCATTTCATTACAAATATTCTACTTACTATTTTTGGATATTTCATTACAAATGTCTTCTTTCTATAAATAAAAATAATTTTCCCCTCCAACAACTATGCGGACCCTATCATATACTCACAAATCAACTCTATTATAAATAGAAATAATTCTCGTACCCAACAGTAACAAGACGTTTGAGGTGGGACGGAGGGAGTATTATTATAAGTATATAATTAAAAGAATAGTCGAGTTTGATCTTGTTAGATTCATTTAATTGTATAGTTTTTAAATATATATTTTACATAATTTTTATTTTTATATATTTTGAGATACTAACGATTAAAAAAATACATTGGATGGTGTGCACAAGTCAAACAGGACATCTTAGTTGGGACAGGGGAGTATTAGATTAAAATTTCAAATTATACATGCCAGAGCGTTTTATATTAAGAAATAAATAAATTAAAAATAAACGTACTATATTACATAAAATTTCTTTTTTATGTAATCCTTAAAAAGGTTAGGGAACATTTTTGGTTCGTCAAGCCGCGGCGATACGGCTAGCGTACGTAATTCTATACTATCACAAGTGTATGCGCTCCCACTAATCTTTTGGGTAAAAATTTCACACATGAAATGTATGACAAATTCTTATGTTTTCATGGGTTTTTATCAGAAATTCCTCCAATTGGTTTACCAGTTCCAGAAAGGATATAATTGACAATGCCCAAAGATTATGGTGAAATGGATGAAGTATCAAAGCTTCTGAGATATATTTGGTATTTATGAAAGATTATACTCCTTATTTTCACAAAAATTATCTTAAAATCAAATTAATTTTCGTCTTTACTGACAATATATACATAAAAATATAGTTAAAATAACTTAAAGTTATCCGTCAGTTGAGTCATTGTGGGTGCTTAAACTTATAGTACACATCATTTTTTGCCCCATTGAAATAGATTACTATAAGGATGTATTGTTGATTTTTTTAGCCAAAATAATTCTGTATTACCTAAATGATAAGCAACACCAAATCAGGATCACTAGATGAAGATTCAGTAGCTAATTTTTTTTAAAACTAATGACTTCGGTGGCTAAGTTGAAGAGTTAAAAAACTGAATTCAATAGTTATTTGAATTTTCTTATAGTGTAATAACATCAAGATTCAAGAGTAAAACCTACAAAAGTTGAGAATTAAGAAATGAAAACGGATTATATTTTTTATAGGAGTAGTCAAAATATTTGGACCGATTCGATGAACCACTGAATCAAATCGAACATTGAACTCCGGTTAACTGAGTACTTCAGTTTGAGTACAAATATTTTATTTAAATATTTACTGTTGAATAACAAATATGAAAAATTTAGTTAAAAAGTGTTAGAATGTTAAACTTAATTTTGTAATAGATAATTCTAGAAGAAGACTTTAAGATAATAGTATGAAAATTCTAGAAGAATAAAGAGGAAGAGAATATGATAGAAATTGATAGAGAATTCTAGAGATGTGTAGGAATGATCAAGAAAATATTTAAGAATTATTGTAATGTAATATTTGCTAGATTTATCTAGAATTATCCATGCCTAGTATAAATAGGTGATGGCATGGATCATTTTGTAACAACACAACAAGAAGAACAAGTGAGTTGAGTCGTAATAAAACTTTCTCAAGCATCCTTCTCTTCTTTCAAACCTTTCAAGCTCCATATTAACACTTAGCCTCTAACCTCTCAAATATAAAACCATACGTCCACAAATATTTACACACCAAAATATCCCTTCCTCCATATTTTTATCCTCCAACAAAGTGGTATCAGAGCCATAAGGTCCTCCTCCTGTGAAAGATGGCTAACAACCTACAATCTTTCCAAGTCCCTTTACTTAATAAGATCAACTTTGATAATTGGAGTATCAAGATGAAGGCACTTTTAGGTGCTCATGATGTTTGGGAGATTGTAGAGAGTGGTTACGAACAACCACAAGATGAGGCATCACTATCCCAACAACAAAAGGATCGGCTACGAGATGTAAAGAAGAGGGACAAGAAGGCTCTCTATCTCATCTACCAAGCATTGGGAGAAGATGATTTTGAGAAGATCTCAAGTGCAACCACCGCTAAGGAAGCATGGGAGAAGCTTCAAGTATCATGCAAAGGAGCCGATCAAGTTAAGAAGGTACGCCTCCAAACTTTGCGTGGTGAATTTGAGTCCCTACAAATGAAAGAGTCCGAGTCCGTTTCGGATTATTTTACTAGAGTTTTGACGGTATCGAACCAAATGAAAAGAAATGGTGAAAAATTGGAGGATGTTAGAATAATGGAAAAGATATTGCGTTCACTAACTCCCAAATTTGAGCATATTGTGGTGACTATTGAAGAAACTAAAAATTTGGAGGAGATGACTATTGATCTCTTGATGGGGTCACTACAAGCATATGAAGAAAAACATAAAAGAAAGCAAGACATAGTTGAGCAATTATTAAAATTGCAAGTGAGGCCAAAAGAGAATGATGAAGGCCCAAGTGATGATCGTTTTGGGAGAGGTCGTGGACAAAGTCGAGAACGTGGACGTGGACGAGGAAGAGGACGAGGACAAGCAAGAGGGGGCTATGCAAATAGTGGAGAAAGAAAAGAATTTGGTCATGGAAGGAGTAACCTGAAGTCGAGGTATGATAAATCTTCTATAAAATGCTATAATTGTAATAGATTTGGGCATTATGCTTCTGAGTGTTGGAAAGAAAAACAAAAGGTTCAAGAGAAGGCCAACTTCGTTGAGAGCAAGAAGGAAGAAAATGCAAGTGTGCTCTTAGCGTACAAAGGAGAAAATGAAAGGCAAGATGATACTTGGTACCTCGATACGGGAGCAAGCAACCACATGTGCGGCAAAAGGAGCATGTTCGTGGAGTTGGATGAATCGGTAAGTGGCAATGTCTCCTTTGGTGATGAATCAAAAATTCCAGTTCAAGGAAAAGGAAAAATTTTGATTCGCTTAAAAAATGGTGGTCATGATTTCATCTCGAATGTCTATTATGTGCCAAACATGAAAAATAATATATTGAGTTTGGGACAACTCCTAGAGAAAGGTTATGATATTCACTTAAAGGATTATAACCTTTCAATAAGAGATAAGGAAAATAATTTGATAGCGAAGGTGCCAATGTCGAAGAATAGGATGTTTCTACTAAATATTCGGAATGATGTAGCAAAATGCCTTAAAGCTTGCGTTAAGGATAAGTCTTGGTTATGGCATCTACGGTTTGGGCACTTAAATTTTGGAGGATTAGAGTTGTTATCAAGGAAGGAAATGGTAAGAGGATTACCATCCATCAAGCATCCCGACCAACTATGCGAAGGATGTATACTTGGGAAGCAAGCTAGAAGGTCATTCCTAAAGGAGTCAACCTCGCGAGCTAAAAAGCCGTTGGAGTTAATCCACGCCGATGTTTGTGGACCGATCAAGCCAAGTTCTCTAGGTAACAACAATTATTTCCTGCTCTTCATTGATGATTTCTCTAGAAAAACATGGGTGTATTTCTTGAAGCATAAATCAGAAGTATTTGAAGCCTTCAAGAAATTTAAAGCTGTCGTTGAAAAGGAGAGCGGACTAGAAATCAAATCCATGAGAACCGACCGAGGTGGTGAATTCACATCCCATGAGTTCATGGCGTATTGTGAAGCAAACGGGATCCGGAGGCCTCTCACTGTTCCAAGATCTCCTCAACAAAATGGTGTAGCAGAGAGGAAGAATAGAACCATAGTGGAGATGGCGCGCAGCATGTTGAAGACGAAGAATCTTCCAAAAGAATTTTGGGCAGAAGCAGTGGGATGCGCGGTGTACCTATCCAATCGATCTCCAACTCGAAGTGTATGGGGAAAGACTCCACAAGAAGCATGGAGTAGGAGAAAGCCCGGAATCGCTCATCTAAGAGTATTCGGGAGCAAAGCATATGCTCACGTGGCAGACGAGACAAGAAGAAAGCTCGACGACAAGAGTGAGCCATACATATTCATCGGGTATGACTCTAACTCTAAAGGCTACAAGTTATTTAATCCTGATACAAAGAAAACTGTCATAAGTCGAGATGTGGAGTTTGATGAGGAAGGAGCATGGGACTTTGGATCCAACATCAATAATTACAATTTCATTATTCCACAACTCGGAGACCAAGAAGAAGTTGAGCAAGTAGAAGAAGTTTAGGAAGAGCCAGTGACTCCACCTGCTTCACCAACGCAAGAAGCTGGAGACTCGCCACCATCGTTTTTGAATGAGAGAACTACATCACGAGTGAGGAGCCTCAATGAGATCTATGATGACACTGAAAGGTTAGAAGATCTCACACTTTTCTGCTTATTTGCTGATTGTGAACCATTAACCTTTGATGAGGCAGCACAAAACAAAAAGTGGAGAAAGGCAATGGATGAGGAGATCAAATCCATAGAGAAGAATAATACATGGGAGCTAGCAACATTGCCAAGAAATCACAAAGCAATTGGAGTCAAATGGGTGTTTAAGGCAAAAAAGAACTCTAAGGGAGAAATTGAGAGATACAAAGCAAGGCTCGTTGCTAAAGGATATAGTCAAAGAGCCGGAATTGACTATGATGAGGTATTTGCTCCCGTGGCTCGCCTTGAAACTATAAGACTAATAATTTCTCTTGCAGCCCAGAATAGATGGAAAATCTACCAGATGGATGTCAAGTCAGCCTTTTTGAATGGAGTGATTGACAAAGAGATCTACATCAAGCAGCCACCAGGCTATGAGGTGAAAGGGCAAGAAGACAAAGTCTTGAAGTTGAAAAAAGCTCTATACGGGTTAAAGCAAGCACCAAGGGCATGGAACAGCAGAATTGACAAGTATTTGGAGGATAATGGTTTCACAAAATGCCCACATGAGCATGCCCTTTACGTCAAAGTTAAAGGTGATGATATCTTAATTGTTTGTTTGTATGTAGACGATCTTATCTTCACCGGAAACAACCTAAAGTTGTTTGAAGAATTCAAGAAGGCTATGACCAAAGAATTTGATATGACTGACATCGGGCTGATGGCGTACTACCTCGGTGTGGAGGTTAAGCAACTTGAGCATGGAGTCTTCCTTGCACAAGAAGGCTATACGAAGGAGATTCTTAAGAAGTTCAAGATGGAGAACTGCAAGCCAACAAACACTCCAATGGTCAGTGGAAATAAATTATCCAAGCATGATGAAGGAGAAAAGATAGATCCAACAATGTTCAAGAGCTTGGTTGGAAGCTTAAGGTACTTAACCTGCACAAGGCCAGATATTCTATATGCTACAGGGTTTGTGAGTCGCTTTATGGAGAATCCAACCACTACACACTTGAAGGCAGCAAAAAGAATTCTCAGATATCTCAAAGGTACACTCAACTATGGCCTACTTTATTCAAGTACTAATAATTATCAGCTTGTTGGCTATAGTGATAGCGATTGGGCTGGAGACAATGATGATCGAAAGAGTACAAGTGGGTTCGTATTCTTCATGTGAGGTACTGCATTCACTTGGATGTCAAAGAAGCAACCAATTGTGACATTATCTACGTGTGAAGCTGAGTATGTAGCTGCCACTTCAAGTGTTTGTCATGCTATCTGGCTAAGGAGTTTATTAAAAGAGCTTGGATGGCCACAAGAGGAGCCCACAAGGATTTATGTGGACAATAAGTCAGCGATTGCATTAGCAAAGAATCCAGTATTTCATAATCGGAGTAAGCACATCGACACTCGGTTCCACTACATTAGAGACTGCATTGCGAAGAAAGAAGTCCAAGTGGAGTATGTGAAGTCAAAAGATCAAGTCGCCGACATTTTCACTAAACCCCTCAAGTATGAAGTGTTTGCAAGACTCAGGAGCTCGCTTGGAATGCAAAATCAAGTTTAAGAGGGGGTGTTAGAATGTTAAACTTAATTTTGTAATAGATAATTCTAGAAGAAGACTTTAAGATAATAGTATGAAAATTCTAGAAGAATAAAGAGGAAGAGAATATGATAGAAATTGATAGAGAATTCTAGAGATGTGTAGGAATGATCAAGAAAATATTTAAGAATTATTGTAATGTAATATTTGCTAGATTTATCTAGAATTATCCATGCCTAGTATAAATAGGTGATGGCATGGATCATTTTGTAACAACACAACAAGAAGAACAAGTGAGTTGAGTCGTAATAAAACTTTCTCAAGCATCCTTCTCTTCTTTCAAACCTTTCAAGCTCCATATTAACACTTAGCCTCTAACCTCTCAAATATAAAACCATACGTCCACAAATATTTACACACCAAAATATCCCTTCCTCCATATTTTTATCCTCCAACAAAAAGAAGGATGCACACCTCCACCTTTTAAGGCATACACTTTCTGACTTTCTATCCCACAATAAGAGTCAACTATTTCTTCTTCGGCTGTACGAAAAAAAGTGCCCACCTAAGGGCATTCACAATCTTTGCAACTCAACCCACTATTTTGCCAAATCAGCATTCCACTACAATCCACACCACCCATCAAATTCTCCGGTAGGGTTCCTGTCCTGAAATCATAATCTCCAGTATATACTGCAGTGATTTATGACCGTTAGATTAAAAATTTTAATAGTTGTAGGGTGCAAATTGTGTGAGGGTAAAAGTGTAATTGTGATATTTATTATTTTATTTTGTATTAGCTTTAAATTACTTTGCATGCAAGCGTTCGGCTTTTTCAGAATGGGGATAATGATGAAACTGTTAGCTAATCATCACCGGAGACGAAACACCATTAGTGGAGGAGAAGGCAATTCTTGTGTTCTGCAACTAAGTGTGCCATTTTGTGTACAGACACATAACATTCTCTTTCCAAATATTTGTAAATATGCATTCTGTTTTCCTATCTGAAACATTATGTCCCCTATAGTAACAATTCTCTCTTGTTCAACATTCTGTATAATAATATCAACCATTCTGTTTTCTTAGATTTAACATTATGTTTTCCAAATGCTGGAAATGCATGCATTCTGTTTTCCTAAAGGTAACATTCTGTCTAAAAATGTCAACCATTCTTATTTTATAGATGCAACATTCTTGCATAGAATCTGCACCTCCCTTCTTCTCATAATCTATTCGAACAGAAAATCCTCGAATGCTACCATACGCACAGTAAGCTTCATACGCCTCATCAGGTGTTGTGAATGATGACATATTTCACTAATTGCATACAAACCATATTTCAATGATTAACACGTAACACAGAATGCCGTGTTTAGTACAATATAATGTCTGAATTAGACTTGATAGAATGTATTAGCGAGATTAAATAATTTTTACTACACATATATAGACAGAATGTTTATTAATTTCAAACAGAATGTTTATTTATTTCAAACAGAATATTTTCCTCCTTCAGTTTAACAGAATGGTTGGGCTTAGGCACAGCATGTTTTGTATTTTTAAAGAGAATGTATTATTCAATTCTCTAAAAGTAAGGAATCTTACAAATGTGGAATTCTCTTACCTTAAGCCAGAAGCTAATCGGCGGCGGCGACAGAGCCTTGATATACTCTAGTGACAATAATAATAACCAGAGAAACGTTTAAGATTCAACTCTCATTTATTGTTACAAAAACTCTGTGTATTCTGCGTGAAAGAGAAGATAAAAGTGATGATGATCGGTCCAATTATTTTATTATTTAAATTCATGAAGATAAGGGAAATGACCCAATTATCCCACACTTAATATAAACTGTTGGATCAACACTCTATCTGACGGTTGAAAAAAGTTCCAGTACATACTTCCCCATTATATGAACCAATTCGCAAATTCTCTATATGACTCTATCACTTAATTCATTAAATGGGTCCTGTAATCAAATCAAAAGGTCAAAACATTCATATTGGAGTATAATTTTCTATAGTTATTAAACAAAAATTTTTTAAAATAAATGATTAAATTATATTTTAAAAGATAAATAATTTATCAGATTTTGATTTTTATTTAAAACTTATAAAATAACCAACAGTAGTTGGCTTGAGTGGATTGGAACCCTAATTGTTTAAGCAAGATCTTAGATCAAATGTAGAATGAGAATACCCAATTATTTGAAAAAAAATACACTTACAAAATACTCCCTCCGTTATTTTTCTTATTTACTACGGACCCACACAGCGCACAATCCAATGCACATTTTAAACCATTAATAACTCAAATTCAATACAAGTAAAAATTTTAAAAGTTCGATATTTAAAAATCACTCGACAAGACGAATCTAACAAGATCCCACTTGACTATATTTTAACTTGTATAAGTATGATAAAACTTTAAGTCAAAGTGTGTGAACAATACCCAATTTTCAAATGTTACAATATTTCAAAAACGGAGGGAGTATTTGTTTAATTTTAATTTAATTTTATTGTAAATATACAATAAAGAAATATAATTAAGTGTAACTTATTATATTTTTTTAATTATATAATTTTAGAATATATTCTCTCCGTCTCGCTAAGATTGTTACGTTTGACTTTTTGACATTATTCACAGTTTAAGTTTGATTCGAATTTTTATCATAGTTATGTACGAAAAAATATAGTCAAATAAGATATTGTTAGATTCTTCTAATCTTGCAGTTTAGTAATATCAAATTTTTATAATTTTTAATTGTATACAATTTAAGTTATTAACCCTTAAAAATGTATATTAATATACGTGTCAGGTGGGTCCGTAACAATTATAATGAAACCGGGTAGTATATATATATATCCTTCATATTTTACTATACTAACTTTTACTTACACACATTTTAAAATACTAGTACTAATAACTAAAAAAAATGCATTAAACATCATACCCAATTCAACGTAGTCAAGTTAACCTACAAGAAGTAAGGGAGTAGTATTATACTAGTACTACTATTAATGAAAGGACAATGACAACTGAGCGTAGGACATAATGAATTCATGAGGTATGCTACTAAAAGGGTCGACACAGGTACACAGTCACATGCATGCAAGGAAAAAACATTAAAAAAAAATGGAGTGATCACATTTACTATTAGTATAACGTTTAGTATGTGTTGGGACTTGGGTGCCAAATCTAAACTTTCTCAAAGAACAATAAAAATTTGGTAACTATTTCATCACTAAACCCATCTCTAAATTCGAATTCACATTCATATCCTGATATCCATGAAAAGATTCAACTCACATATGGTAACTGATTTTTTGATTGGAGTAAACTAACTAACTTAGTGTCGGTTTACGTCATTGAATTATTGTGGTTGAGTTGTGAGGAATGTATAAATTTATAGATTGACATTGTAATAGTAGTGGTAATAGTAGTAGTAAGTTTGAAGAGGAGTAAATGTAAAGTGTGAGGCAGTTGTGGAGTGATGATTTTTCCAACCCATAACGGTACCAAAATTCAAAGCATTTTATGGCACAAGTTAATGAGGGCATAGCAGCAAAATATTATCCTCACAATTCTACTGACAGATGATTAAAATCAAGATCAATATCCACTACCCCCTAGCTTTACTACACATTCAGCCCTATATATTTGTGGGGGTACATGCCCCCACAATATATTCAAATCGAGAAAGTGATGTTTTATGATAAAGCAATAACATATATTTTATTTCCCCTAAACTAATAGGTGCCATGAGTATAAGCAATTAGAGAGAGTAGATAGAAGAGGGCATTATTGTAATTAAAAACACATGTAAATAACAGCTGATGAGACATTTTTGCATCCATATATAATATGTTTTCACATGCTATATAATCATTGAAATTATGCGCATTAGGCGTGAGGTTAATAATGTGCCCTATTTATTAGTACACATTTACATGCATGTGGATCATTGTTCAATGTTAGTACAAATTTATAGTGAAGCTAACTAGTATGAATGTTCTTATACTAAATGCTTCTTTACATCTTGGGAAATTGGAAAATTATTCACTAGAGGTCCAATATATAAAGTATATATTGTATGTTCATTTATAAGCTTAATTTTATTAAAAATAAAATAAGACATCCATAGGCACACACAACATAATTGATTTTAACCCAAAATCTTAAATACTTCTCGAATCTAAAGAAATAAATAAAACTAAATCGAAATCCCTATTTAAATAAAATTATTTTTAACTACTACTAAACACTAAATTTTAAGACTACAATAGCACGATTGGGCAACTACTATTAGTAACAAGACGTATGCGCGACTTTTTTTCTTCAACTTAAGTCTTATCAACTTGAACACTCAAAGTAAACAAAAATTCTTCTCAAGTCTTATTATTATTTGGGGTCTTTGTTTTATGTTTGTTGCTTTCCATATTTTTTTTTTAATTAAATGGTTATCGTTATCTTATCAATTAATCAAAATGGATTGACAGTCTTTCTTTCCCTAATAAACATAGTAGTAATTCTTTCAATTCATTTCATTTTATAATCAACACCTAAAATCTTGAATAATAGGAAAACTATCTAGATATTATTGATCATGAAGACTAATTAATGACATTAAATTAGTTTTAGTCTTATTTGATGGAAATTTGAGAATCCTACATTCTGTCCAAACAGTGGGATAAATACTTACATGATGTTAGCAATGGGCCTAAAGTTCCCTTCTTAATGGTCAAGATTAGCTAGCTAGGATCCCGGTCCAAAAGTACACCTGTCCAAAAGTTCCCTTCTTAATTAGTTTTATATCTAGTTTCTCTGGTTACTATCCCTATCCAGTTTTCAGAATGGAGATATTGTTTTCCACATTTTACATAAATAAAATGCATTTCTTTAAATTTTGGTGCATAAAAAGAATTAGATGGTTTTCTTTTTATTGAAAATAAAACGAGCATAAAAATGTTTACATTTAATATATTTTAAATTATTACATGTAAGATGCAAATAGGGAATTAGGAAAGAAAACAAACTGAGTTGTTCTGGCCTTGGTCTCCATGCTAGCTAGCACAACACCAAGCATCAAACACATACGGAGAGTACGCAGCCTGTACTTTCCAGCATGTTGTAATTTGTTTGGTGAACATAATCAATTAGATTAACACTCAAGCAGAATCAAACGCAGTAATGGTACTTGGTTTGGAATTTGATTTTAGAAACTCTAGCAAGTATCAAGTAGCAAGTCGGCATGTCTTAAGCATATCTTAGGTAGTCACTATCAAATTTTCATTAAGATATAGACCGCATATGTTTCAAAACTTTGTTACCTGGGCCTGGGGCACTGTAATGCTGTAGGATGACGAGCCACATGTTTTGTTGAGTACTTGAGTGTCCTATCAGAGACAGAAAAATTAGAAATTTTCAACTCAAGAAGAATAGTACATATAGCATTAAAGGCACAGTTCAAAAGGCATAATTTTGATATTATTAATAGCTCTTAGAAGCCACTTTGGTAGCTGTCGTCTAGCTACAAAGATAAATAATTCTACTCTTATGGAAATAAATAGATAGTGATGAGTAGAGTCGTCTCCTCAGGGATTCAAATGAAATATCACTATGATTAACCACAATAATAAAATGGGGGGGTTTTGATTTTAACTAATGCTAAGAAAATAAAATAAAATAAAATAGAAGAATAAAATCTAAATAAACAAGAGAAGGTAGGACACACTGGAAAGTCTATAAAATCAAGTGATGAAAACACCTAGCTTAGGACTTGAACTCGTCGGATTGGAATTGGATTTATTGTTGATCATTGACAAATATTCCCTTAACCTATTAAATAAATTAGTTATAGTCACTCGGCAACCGCTCCGTGACCAACTTTTCCTTACTTAATCGGTGAACAAGGCACGGCCGTTATTCACTTCCCTAACCGAATTAAGATCCTAGGTACGACCATAGAAGTACTTATCCGATTGCATTAAATTCTAGAAAAGCCTAATTCAAAGGGATGAACCTACCTACGCGGCTTGATTCTCTCAATTGATTTCATGATTCCCTAGAGATTTATCGTCTAGTTGTTACTCAATTAGATTAAAGTGCAATTACACGGACACCAATCTAATTATAACGGTAAAATTCCTAAGCCAATCAACTATGTGCGCATCATAATCAATCAACATAAGAACTCATGTCGTGAAAATAGAAATCATGAAAATACTTAATAGTCAAAGGAAAATAAACATTCAAAACAATTCAAGCCTCACAACGGCAATCCAATCCCAACACGGGGTTCAATCCTAAGCTAGATAAAGTAAACTACTCACTAAACATGAAAACAAGAACAAAGCAGAAAATAAAAAACATGACAAACTCAATGTGCAAAGGAAAATAGAACTTCAAGGATCTCCAAGTCTCCAGGCCACGGTCGAGCTCTCCAGTAATCAAAGTCTGCCTCCAACAGCATCAACAAGATGTATTTAACCTCTCCCAAAGCCTCCAATTTCGTCCAAAGCAGCAGCATCAAAAAGATGTAAGAAATCAACCCCCATCAACAAGTTTCCTTCTTCTCCAATTTGTTTCCTTCTTTACAAAATCTTAATCTCTCTTATGGAAACAAGAATCCCAGCCTCAAGGTGTCTTCCAGGATCCCAAAGTATCTTGAACTAAGTCTTGGAATTCGTCCAAGTCACCCGGACATGTAAGCACTCTAGTTGGAAACACCTCAGCATCAACACTTGCACAGCAACTCAGACCATTCCTCTTGTGTATGGGCACACGACCTGCTAATGTGCAAAAATGCCACCATTTTGATGTTTTCCTCAAGTCAAGCTCACACAACTCCTGAAATGCAAAACATCCCAATAAGACATCAAAATAGATCAATATTCATCAACCAACAACTTGGAAACATATAAAATATAAGCACAAAATGATGAATATCAATGCCCCCACACCTACTCCATGATTGCCCTCAATCATGCCATCAAGTCAAAACAAGACACCACAAGCCAATATCAATCTCAATCATGCCAACAATTCAATTGTTCAACAAGTATGCCCAACAATGCTCTCACCGGATGGGGAATATAAAAGTGTTCACTCACTCTCAAGTGTATAGGCTAAGTGTTTACGCTCAAAGCACATGAAAGAAAGGCACCAATTCCATAAATTTGCACATCAATCAAATCAAACTACAATCATAAAGTAGCAACTAGCAATCAAAGGGTCTTTATTCAAGGTTATAACGGGGCCATGGTTGGGGTAGGAAAAAGGGATACAAAGGCTAAAGAATCGAGGACCAACTCAAAAAGACTTGTTCATAATAAAAACGAGTGACAATCCATAAATTTCTCAAGCATCTATGAAGTACCAGAACATAAGATAACAATAATCAAGAATCCTCTACCCCTCTCTCTTCTCTTTTTTTTTTTTTTGTGGTAGGAGAGGAATTCCAATATCCGACATTGCGGACGAAACTTCAACTCTTTTGTTCTTGACACAAGGTCATAGGAACAAGGCAAAAGCCCACTACCCTTTTTCTCTTTTTTTTTTCTTTTCTTTTCTTTTTCTTTTTTTTTTTCTTTTTTTTTTTTTTTTTTTTTTTTTTAGAGAAGAGGGGCAGCATATATCACTCTTGAACAAATAAATTGCTTCATCACAATGGTTCTAGCAGCAACATTTCATCAATATGGCACTAATGATAAACAAGCTCAAGAGTTAATCCTCAATTCGGGTTCAAGCAGATAAGGTCCAATAAAAATAAAAAGGCTAACGGCTAAGGGGTTCGTGTTTAACAAAGAAAATGGATTATTAGGCTCAGAGGGGTTCACTAGTGGAAAAAAAATCAGGGTAGGCAAGTGTGTAAGGCCAATGGGGTAAAATCCTAGTGCCCAAATCATTTTGCCAGAATACTACAATATGAAGAGTTCACATGCATTTTTGTGCAAAGTCAGGAATGGTGCAATTCTCATGTTCCCACATCAAAAGAAAAATGAGCAAGTAATAATGAAGAAAATAAGGCTCAACAAGGCTCAAATCTCACCATAGGGACATAATAGCAAGTCAGGCATACTCATTGACAATCAAATCATTGAACTAAATCAAAACTTCAAACGACAAGCAGTACTCAATATTTTGACAAGAAGGCACGCAAGGGCATTTATAGAGATAAGTGCAGGAAGCGACGTTCAATCCCCCCACACCTAAACTCGGCAGTGTCCTCAATGCCATAAAAAATATGAAGAAAAATGAAAGCATGAAAGAAGAGAAGCAATGAAGAATGCAAAAGGAAAAGTGTATGGTAGAAGGGCATCCCTGAAAAGTGCATCATCGGTCAGGAGGAACGTGCCCGAAGAAGGTAACAGGGGGGGATGGGCGGTGGCAGCATGTGTAGTGATGGATGTGCCTTGAACAATATCCTTGTGCGTGCCCATATGACCTGTAGCAGGCCCCCCTCCCAAATTAATTAGCAAAATCAATGAGTAAATGGCTTGCGCGTGCCCACGCAACCTGTAGCCAAGCAAAAATCCCCAAGTCTGCACGATGTAGGCTGGAGAACCAAGAATTATCCATCTTCCTACAAATAAACAAATGAATGTCATGATAGAACACCAAAAATTCGAAAGAAGTAAAATAGTAAAAACTTGGGTTGCCTCCCAAGAAGCGCCTTTCTTTAACGTCTTTGGCTAGACGCTCTATGGCTCAGTGGTCATTTAATGCAATCAACCAAAGCAACAAGCTCCTCCCTTTGAACACCAAATCCTGCAATGTAGCGCTTAAGTCGGGGCTTATTGGCCTTGGATTTCTTTTCCATCTTCTTCTGCTTCCCAACAACATTTATGTCTAGAAAACTTATTTTATCTCTTGAAGCTTGAATCCACTTTTCATCCTTGGTAGGAGGAAGAGAGGTATCAAGTAACTTTGGTGGACCTTTACCATTCCACTCAAAGGTTCCCTGCATGCTATGATCAAGAACATCCACTCTATATAAAGCATTAGATTCCATGGGATATTTCTCATCATTAAATATATTAATTTTCACTTCTTCCCCATCAAATGCCATAGTAAGTGTACCCTTCTTAACATCAATTTTTGTTTCAGCAGTGCACATAAAGGGTCTTCCAAGTAAGACAGGGGAGGGATTTGGGGAATTATCATCATGCATGTCAAGCACATAAAAATCAACAGGAAAAATCAATCCATTTACTTGAACTAGGACATCTTCTATCATACCTTCAGGATAAGCATTTGTCCTATTAGCTAATTGAATTATAATTCCCGTTTCTTTCAAGTTACCTAAATTCAAATTTTTATACACAGACAAAGGCATAACATTAATTGCAACACCAAGATCCAACATAGCCTTTTTAATTTCCAACTTCCCAATTTTGCAAGGAACTAGAAACATACCTGGGTCACCACATTTTTGTGGAAGTTTGCGTTGAAGCACAGCAGACACGGCCTCTCCAGCTATGATTTTTTCATCCCCACGAAGCTTTTTCTTATTAGTGCACAGCTCCTTTAAAAATTTTGCATAACGCGGGATTTGCTGGATGGCATCCAGGAGGGGAATGTTTAGCTCCACTTTCTTGAATAGCTCCATAATCTCCTTATTTTTATTGCTCTTAGGAGGTCTGGCCAACCTGCTAGGAAAAGGAGCAGCATTAGTAGCAGGTAATTGAGAACTTTCATTGACTAAAGTTTTAGAAGAGAGTTTCTCATCCTTCTCAATTTCTTTCTCAATTGATTCTTCATCTTTGTTGTTCCTTCCAGCAGCCACTTCAGGTCTTGCCAACTCCTTCCCATTGCGTAGCACCATGGCACTCACATTGCGTGGATTAATTTCAGGTTGCGCAGGTAGTTTTCCCTTTTCACGCTCCCTGGACTCGCGCATCTCCTTAGTCAGTTGAGCCACTTGATCTTCAAGATTCTTAATGCTTGTGCGAGCTTCCTGTTGAAATTGTAGAGTGTTAGATGCCATGGACTTAACCATATCGTGTAAAGACATACCTGCTTCGCCTTGAGGAGGTGGGCGATTTTGTTGTTGGTTAGCAGGTTGGAAATTATTGGAGGAATTTCCATAACGAAGGTTGGGATGATCACGCCACCCTGGGTTGAATGTTTGGGAAAATGGATCATAGTTCTTTCTGGGCACAAACCCAGCAGCATTCACGTCAACTTCTTGCTGCAATGTTGGACACTCGTCGGTGGCATGGCCGGTGTAGCCGCAAATTCCACAAGTTTTAACTTGAGCTTGTCCTACAGCAAGTTGTCTAACAAAAGCAGTTAATTCCATAAGTTGTTGTTGAACGGAAGGAGAAGTTACCTCAGAGGCCTCTTTAACTCCAACAACTCTTTCCCTAGATCCGAACTGTTGGGTGTACTCAGCGGATGTTTGAATCATTTCCCATGCTTCTGCTGGTGTCTTCTTTATCAGGGACCCTCCACAAGCCGAATCCAGGAGTCTCCTTTCCATGTTAGTAAGACCATCATAAAAATATTGAATTAGTAATGACTCAGGAATTTGATGATGCGGACATTTAGTAATTAATTTATTAAAGCGTTCCCAATATTCATAAAGAGATTCTCCCTGAGATTGAGTGATTCCACAAATTTCTTTGCGCAATGTAGAAGCTCGGGAGGCAGGGAAATATTTTTCCAGGAACTTCTTATGCAAGTCCGCCCATGTTTCAATACTCCCAGCAGGTAAGTGGTAAAGCCATTCCTTAGCAGCATCTCGCAAGGAAAAAGGGAAGGCACGAAGGCGGATTTGATCATCAGTGACGCCTCTTGGTTTCATGCTCAAGCATATAACATCGAATTCTTGCAAGTGCCTGTGCGGCTCTTCTCCTGAAAGTCCATGAAAAACAGGAAGCAAATGAATTAAACCCGTTTTTAGTCCAAAATCAGTATTAGCGGGAAGAGCAGGAAAGGTAATGCAAAGGGGTTGCTGCGCCAAGTTAGGCGCAGCTAATTCCTGGAGAGTGCGTTGCTCTTGAGCCATCTCTTGTTCAATCTCTTCACTTTCGTCACCACTTAGCTCACTACCAGATGCAGCAGCTTCTTCAAGTGCAAGATCCAGATTCTCCTGTTCTCTTTGGTGCGCAATGAGTCTTGCTTCTCTGGTTTCTCTCCTCAATCGTCGAGCAGTTCTCTCAATCTCCGAATCGTAGATTAATTCCCCTGTCCGAGTAGATCGAGGCATAAACCAGAAAAAAATAATATTAGTAAATATAATATAGTAGCAATTAACCACAGAATAATAAATCAATTTCGATCCCCGGCAACGGCGCCAAAATTTGGTAGCTGTCGTCTAGCTACAAAAATAAATAATTCTACTCTTATGGAAATAAATAGATAGTGATGAGTAGAGTCGTCTCCTCAGGGATTCAAATGAAATATCACTATGATTAACCACAATAATAAAATGGGGGGGTTTTGATTTTAACTAATGCTAAGAAAATAAAATAAAATAAAATAGAAGAATAAAATCTAAATAAACAAGAGAAGGTAGGACACACTGGAAAGTCTATAAAATCAAGTGATGAAAACACCTAGCTTAGGACTTGAACTCGTCGGATTGGAATTGGATTTATTGTTGATCATTGACAAATATTCCCTTAACCTATTAAATAAATTAGTTATAGTCACTCGGCAACCGCTCCATGACCAACTTTTCCTTACTTAATCGGTGAACAAGGCACGGCCGTTATTCACTTCCCTAACCGAATTAAGATCCTAGGTACGACCATAGAAGTACTTATCCGATTGCATTAAATTCTAGAAAAGCCTAATTCAAAGGGATGAACCTACCTACGCGGCTTGATTCTCTCAATTGATTTCATGATTCCCTAGAGATTTATCGTCTAGTTGTTACTCAATTAGATTAAAGTGCAATTACACGGACACCAATCTAATTATAACGGTAAAATTCCTAAGCCAATCAACTATGTGCGCATCATAATCAATCAACATAAGAACTCATGTCGTGAAAATAGAAATCATGAAAATACTTAATAGTCAAAGGAAAATAAACATTCAAAACAATTCAAGCCTCACAACGGCAATCCAATCCCAACACGGGGTTCAATCCTAAGCTAGATAAAGTAAACTACTCACTAAACATGAAAACAAGAACAAAGCAGAAAATAAAAAACATGACAAACTCAATGTGCAAAGGAAAATAGAACTTCAAGGATCTCCAAGTCTCCAGGCCACGGTCGAGCTCTCCAGTAATCAAAGTCTGCCTCCAACAGCATCAACAAGATGTATTTAACCTCTCCCAAAGCCTCCAATTTCGTCCAAAGCAGCAGCATCAAAAAGATGTAAGAAATCAACCCCCATCAACAAGTTTCCTTCTTCTCCAATTTGTTTCCTTCTTTACAAAATCTTAATCTCTCTTATGGAAACAAGAATCCCAGCCTCAAGGTGTCTTCCAGGATCCCAAAGTATCTTGAACTAAGTCTTGGAATTCGTCCAAGTCACCCGGACATGTAAGCACTCTAGTTGGAAACACCTCAGCATCAACACTTGCACAGCAGCTCAGACCATTCCTCTTGTGTATGGGCACACGACCTGCTAATGTGCAAAAATGCCACCGTTTTGATGTTTTCCTCAAGTCAAGCTCACACAACTCCTGAAATGCAAAACATCCCAATAAGACATCAAAATAGATCAATATTCATCAACCAACAACTTGGAAACATATAAAATATAAGCACAAAATGATGAATATCACACTTAGCTTGCAAATTGTTCTCACCTTCAACTAGAAACTATTCAGGAAGTTTTGGGAGGAATCTCACTTTAAGCCTGCAATGGATTCCATCGACCAAGTTATAATTACTGTAGCAAATGAACATATATTGAGAAGTTTAGTGCCACCACACAGTTCTTCAAAGAACCAGATAATAAGCAGACAAATGCCAAAGCCTCTAAATGCAAAAAACTAAAAAATATTGTGAAGTCACTCGACAAATGCCATTATGCTTAATCACTCGCTTTACATTATGTAACTACACATAAGAAAGTTGAATACTCAAAAAAGTAACCACTTGGCACATTTCTATATTGTTAATACAATAATCTATAGTCCAAAATTGCCATATGAGCAATCACCTATCTTTAATAAACAAAATACTGCCCAACAATTGCATAACTCATCGATATGCATTAACTGAAATTCTGGTGGAAATTGGACTAATGGAAGAGTGTGAAATTATATAAGTTGCCGTGCTACATGATACCAACCTCAAGCAGAAGAAGTTTGTATAGAAGAACGCAAGGATTAAACAGAATCAAACTTCGTAGAAAAGGCGAGCTCATGTGTCGATTTCCGATAAGCGTTGCAAATCAATAAGACACCAAAGAACTACAACTCTGAACCAGAGAAATTTGTCCCAAAACTGCACTTCAAAAACATTCAATTTACCATGCTAACCCAGAATTTCCCAAATGACTATGCATAAGATGCAGGATTTCCAATGAAAACTCTACAGCTATTAGCTCGTTCCAATTTTGAGTTCTGTACCATTAAGACGCAATAAAAACAGATAATCCTGGAATAAACACGGACACTCACGATGATCCTAATTGAGGAAATTGTCGATAAAGACGCATATGCAATTACTTATATCAAGCAATACCAGACAAAATCTGATCAGAAACCGCAAAAATCATTAATCAGAAACCAAGCATACCAATCCACAAAGGAAAAAAGAATAAATAGGTCCTTTTTCTTTGCAAAAAATTCAAATCAGTCATTTTCCTATTTTATTACCAAAACAGTTCTCTACAAATGCTAATTATGTTCAAATCAGTCCTTTTTTCACTAATTATATTCTAATTGCTGGCAAGAGTTTTAATTTAAACCTGACACGTGTGCATAATATTAGTCATTTTTCTTTTATCTTTTGCCAATTCAGTCCTAAACTTTTATTTTGTTCTATTTAGTCCTCTACCCCAATCACTCATTTTTATATTAATTGGCCTCAAACCTTTCAAATTATTTCATTTTAGGCCCAGAACCTTAAATTTTTTATTATTACTAATACATTTATCAAATAAATGCCCAACATACTTCCGTAAATAAAATTAAATACCAAACCTCATACATTGGGTTTGACCGCCTTGTTACCGGGTCTTCGAAGTTCCGAATTTTACGGACACTCTCTAACCACCCGACCGTAACGATGGTTCATTGGTTCTGGTTTCCTTCAGCAACAATCAGCACAATCATACTTTGTGGACAATAAAATTCAGGCTATTTTTTTAATATTTTTAATAATATTAATATTTTCAATAAAACCAAGGCTTCCTGTATCCATAACCTTCCAAAAATTCAAGTTAAATCATTTACTCAAATATTGCTACATCCTAAGGTAGGACGTAAAGTAAGATTCTGTTGATTGTTACTGAAGGAAACCAAAACCAATGAACAATCGGTTGCGGTCGAGTGGTTATTAGAGAGAGTCCGTAAAATTCCGGTACTTGAAAGACCCGATAACAAAGCAGTCGAACCCAATATATGAGATTTGGTGTTTAATTTTATTTATGAAAGTATGTTGTGCATTTATTTGATAAATGGATTAGTAATAATAAAAAATTTAAGGTTCTGGGCCTAAAGTGAAATAATTTGAAAGGTTTGAGACCAATTAATATAAAAATGAGTGATTGGGGTAGAGGACTAAATAGAACAAAATAAAAGTTTAGGACTGAATTGGCAAAAGATAAAAGAAAAAGGACTAATATTATGCACACGTGTCAGGTTTAAATTAAAACCCTTGCCACGTCAGCAATTAGAATATAATTAGTGAAAAAAGGACTGATTTGAACATAATTAGCATTTGTAGAGGACTGTTTTGGTAATAAAATAAAAAAAGGACTGATTTGAATTTTTTGAAAAGAAAAAGGACCTATTTATCCTTTTTTCCAATCCACAAATAACCGCGCATTTAGGGGGATTCAAACAAACACCAGAGCTCAAGTTTGCTCGCTCAAATTCTTAGAAACTGATTTGAAACAGAAATGAATTCACAAGAATGCTCAGTCCAAAACTCACGATCGCCGCCGGCTTCGCGTATGTGAGAATTAGTCCATTGTTTGTTTCCCGCCCTGAATAATCCTGATTCATCGTAAGTTGGGCCTTTTTCTGGAAATGATGCTCATGTTCAATAACTTAATTGGACTTCGTATTGGGCTGCATCTCATAATTGGTGGTCCATTTCTCAACCTATTGCTATTATATCTAGTTTTATTAATTTGGTAAATCATCCAATTTAGAGTTTAAATTTAGGAGTTTAGAACGTACTTGTTTTTTTTTTTTTAGCTGAATACTAGGGTATACTCAGGCCTCATTGGACCCAAGACTAATCCCTCGAGGATCGGGTGAGCATTGAAGGATTGTCTCTCCCAAAGCAGAATTTTGCATACACAACGGCTCGAACTCGAGATATTTGCTTAAGCTGGTAGAGCTTCATACCAATCAGGTCAACTGCCTTTGGTCGTAATTAAATTATTTGGACACTGTCGTTGTAATTATATTTCACAAAATTAAAAATTATATTAATTAATTCATAAACTTTATTTTTACCATTGTAACTAAATTGTTTAGAATTTTAGAAATAATATTTATGTGAGTTAAAAAAACAATATTTTAAAAAATATATGGGATGACTTTTAATTTTTAAAGAAACAAATATTACGAAATGGAGGGAGGAATAGGTTGGGTCGGTCATTTTGAAGACATGATGTGCTGGCTAGTGCCTACTAGTCTGTTTCTTTTCCTTTATTTATGTTGAGTGCTGCCTGGAGTTTTTTGGGGCCGAGTGAATGTTTTAATTGGGCGTTACATAGTGATATATTGTTATGTTTGACTTTTTAACATTGTTTATTATCTAATTTTAATACAATTTTATTGTAAATATATAATTGAAAAAAAGTAGCCGAGTTTGGTGTTGTAGGATTCGTATATTTATATAGTTTTAAAATATACTTTCTCTGTTTTTCTTTTTTTTTTTAAAAAAAATTGCTATGGATTCATCCATCATGTCACGCAATCCAATGCACATTTTAAACCGTTAATAACTCAAGTTCGGTACAAGTGAAAATTCTAAAAATTTGATATTTAAAAAACTAAAAGACGAGACAAATCTAATAAGATCCAAATTGACTATATTTTAATTTTTATAACTATAATAAAATTTTAAGTCAAATTATGTGTGAATAATAGCCAAATACTAAATGTAGCAAAGAAAAAAAAATGGAGGGAGTATATTTTACATAATTTTTACTTATACATATTCTAAAACAATAATAAATCATATACTAAATAGTTTGAATATAATAAAAAAAATAATGAGTCCTTTAATAAAATTTTCTTTAAAAACAAATACTTCATCCGTTTTTTAATTTGTGACATTTGGTGATTTAATACTGTTTACACACATACTTTGACTTAAAGTTTTACTATCATAGTTATACAAGTTAAAATATAGTCAAGTGGGATCATGTTAGATTTGTCTCGTTTGTAGTTTTTAAATATCGAACTTTTAAATTTTTTACTTATACCGAACTTGACTTATTAATGATTTAAAATATGCATTGAACTGTGCACTGGGTTGGTTCGTAGCAAATATTAAAAAACAGAGGAAATATAAATTATAGATCGAAAAAAATTATTCTTTTGAAATTTTGGAAAAAGATGAAGAACGAGAATGAGAAAAACTAGGAAAAAAAGAATTGTAGCAAATTTGACAAAAATATTAACTATAATTTAAACAAAAATAATAAAGTAAAAAAGAAAAAGAGTGGAGCCCCCAAGATTTGGCCTTGGTATTATTATATGGATGATGACTTGGCCCAGTGGTCAAGTCTATTGACTTCCAACTTTTAGATGTGGTTCAATTCCCCACCTGGCTATTCTTCCACTTTGTTCATTTATAATTTTGTGGTATGGGCTCCCACCAATAATTTATAGCCTGTATATGTTGTTCAACAAAAACACAAATAAATAATGGTATTATTATGATACTCCTAAATTGCAATCATATGCTATTAATGGTCTGTTCTGCACGCAGCTTGTGGTAGCTTTAGTTTTTATTTCTAAACAAAAGCTCCGTTATGTACACCAGCTTTTGAGAGCTTTTATAAGCTTCTTTTTAGAAGCTATTTCTTGTAGCGTTAAAATAAGCTACTCCCTACAGCGCGCTTCAGTTCACAGCTACAGCTCTGCGTGCAGAACAGACCCTAATATTAATATATAAAAGCAAGAGTTTTTGGTTTTCTTTTTAATATCTTACTATTTTTAAAAGTAATTTTGTTTCGACTAAAAGCCAAAGTGCCGATATAAACTGATTCAAGTATGAACTAAATTAAAAAGCGCCAGAATACCAAGAAAAAAAAAATAATAATAATAATAATCTCAATCATAGTTGTTAAGATCCCGATCCTGATTTTAAGATCTTACGATTTTACGATCATACCTCTCTAAAACGATCCCGATCCTCGTAGGATCTTAAAATTAGTAAGATCCCGATCCTGATAGTAGAATGTTACGATCTTATAGTCATATTCTCTCAAACGCTTCTACGATCTTACGATCATACCCTCTTAAACCATAAAACTTTTGAAGTATTTTATGATTTGGGATCAAAGTAACTTTTTTTATTTAATTTTAAACTTAAGAACTTGTATTCCTTGTGTATGATCTGTACAAAAAACATAATATATATGTATGTGGAAATATTTTATATTTAGTTGTGATGTTTTTGTACTGTATTGTACTCCCTCCGTCCCATTCCAAATGTCCTACTTACTATTTTTGGATGTCCCATTACAAATGTCTTCTTTCTATAAATAGAAATAATTTTCCCCTCCAACAACTATGTGGACCCCACCATATACTCACAAACCAACTCTACCTTAATTCCCGTGCCCAACAGTAACAAGACACTTGGAGTGGGACGGAGGGAGTATTAATTAGCTTGCAAGATTCATAACACACACGAAATAATGCTTTTACTTGTTAGTATGCATAATTGAATTTATCCATTATTACAATTTCATAAGATCTTAGGATCCCGATTCGATCCTACGATCTCGATCTTACAAAGAGAAAAACGATCCCATATAGGATCCCGATCTTAACAACCTTGATCTCAATAAAAAGTTTCTCCCAGCCAAACCTGTTGCCAAGAAGGGCATGAAGAAGCTGGATACTCTTCTTGTAAACTAGTTTCGCTTTCTGATGTGATAATGTCAAGCCTCAGATAATTAATCCATCTCGACCTGCAGCTTTTTCCACATCTCTCAAGCCCTAATTAAATTATCCACAAACACTAACATATGTAAGAAAGCCCATCTTCCCAAAAAAAGAAGAAGAAGAACAAAAAAAAAAAAAAAAAAAAGGTCAATCTTTAACTGCTTTACAAGACAGGTAACAGAGGCTCAGAGTCTGTGAATTACATTACACGACAGTATAAAAACCCGCCTTGACTACCGGCGGCACCATATATATGATCAATGGCCAATAATACCATATATGATGACTAATTTGTCCTTTAAATTTTACCCAATGTATAATATTGCAATATTAGGATCTTTGCATTCCTTAATTCTCAGGAAATTAACTACATAATAGTTATACGCAAGCATACCGGCTTTAGCAGCACTACTAGAAAAACTATAGATTTAATTGGTAGCTAAAACTGCGATAGCTAATGAATTTCGCTCGTAAATTCGGTCGCTAACCTCTTTAGTAACCACATTTTATCAAAAAATTTCGATCGCTATAACAGAAATTTTTTGTAGTGCAGGGACGGTTGTTCTCCAGCTTCCATGGCCATGCATACTGTGGAATATAAGACATTAACTTGCGGTCCACCTCAGCTGTCCGCAGTCCTTTTCTTAACCCCACCTTATTACAGCAAGGGGACCTGCCCATTTTTGTACATATGTGCATATATGTATATATGTATAAAGCAGTGGCTGTTTAATTAATGTGTTATGGGGTCAGGGTTCAGATGTGAATATATACATATATAATGTACATAAAACTGTTTGCGTTTGTGTGTGTGTATATATATATAGTATATATGAATTATTGCAAACACCAAATTTTCTAAGCAAAACCATTGATAACTGCGTGAAACTCATAGTAAAATTAGATTAATCGTGCATACTACAAATTTTCACATCATTAGGAAAAAAGAATAATTCTCTTTACTTTCTCTATTCTTTCATTTTATGGGTGTCTCACTTATTTTGTCTGACCCTTAACTATAAATTATTGATAATTATCAATATAGTTTACTACATAATAGAGCACAAACAAAACCAATTATATCTGAATAATTATCAACGTATAACCCATGCTACAAGAAATTTTTTAAGATGTAAAAGGCCCAAAAATAGTTGCAAATGTAGTTGATGTTTTAAAAAAGAAAAATTAAATAGGTTTGCAACTATTTTTGCAACTCCAACCATATATAAAGTTCAAATTAGGTTTTTATTTATTTATTTTTTTTGGTGCTGAACAGCCATATAAAGTTCAAAATTAGTTTTTTTTGTTTTTTTTTTTGTTTTAAAATCGATACAGGCTAGAAAATGGTGGTGAAAGTTCATACTACACAAATTACAAAGGGATAAAGAGGAGGGATAGGGGCCGGGTGGAGAATCGAACCCCCAACCTATGTGTCACGGGGCGCCGGGTCCGTATCGGGACTGCGGCGCGCCGTGTGGCTAATAGACTGATTCCCAGCACTATTCCGCCAAACGGTCCAGCCGAAGGGTCGGGTTGGACAGCATCATAGAGCTACTCCGGAAACTATGGGATACTTCAATTTATATCACAACGGCAGACGAGCCTTACAGCAACCATAAGCTTCGGGACTGCGGGCCAAGGGCGACCACCAAGCGGAGCCTTTGGCCATCGGTCAACATTCTCCCCCCGCTAAATTGGCGATGCCCTCATCGCCGTGGCTCTCCAAAGGTCTTCGACGAGAGGTTTGAGAGCATTCTTCTCCGTGGCTCGCTCCCAAGTGGTCTCCTCCGTCGATCATCAATAGTCCCTCATCAAATCCAGAATTGTCGTGTGGAACCTGTTGCCATCAGTTGCTTCAATTGCTTGGCCACATGGTCCGACTCCAATTCACTCTCCTCTTTCTGTTGCATACTGGCCGAGGGCCCTTGACGATCCCTTCGGTCGTCATAATAATCCGTAAGCCTTTCTACTGCCGCCATTGCAGCGTTGAGGTCATTCACTCGCTGCCTCTGCAGCTCCAATCGCGTTCCTGGACGGAGGCCCTCCATGAAGGCGAACAACTTGTCCGTTTCGGACATGTCCTTGATGTCGAGCATCAGTGCCGAGAAAGTTTTAACATATTCTCAGACATTTCCTGTGTGCCTCAAATCTCTCAAAGCTTTCCGAGCGTGATATCCCACATTTTCCGGGAAGAACTGACTCCGAATCGCTTCTCTCAGTTCCGCCCAGGTATCAATTGCCAATCTACCTTGCTGGATCCCAGCATATTTTCCACGCCACCATAACTTGTCGTCTCCCGCCAGATACATCGTGGCCGTAGAAACCCATCTTGTTTCATTTTCAATACCCAAATTCTCAAGGTACTGATTCATATCAAAGAGGAAGTTCTCGACTTCCTTAGCATCGCGGTTGCCAGTGTAAGGCTGAGGTTCCGGGACATGCACTCTTGGGCCGGAACTCGGAGCAACTTCTTGCTCTCTACTTACAGCTCTCTGTAGTAGTCTTAATTGGATGGACATCTCTTCCATCCTCGCCTTGGCCTCTGCTTGTTCGAGTTTAGCTCTCTCAGCTAACTCTTGTGCGTGGGTCATCGCCATCTGCGAGCCCTACTCTTGTGCCTGGGTCATCGCCATCTGCGAGCCCTCGGTATTACTCATCATGGGCCTCTGCCCGTTCGAGTTTAGCTCTCTCAGCTAACTCTTGTGCCTGGGTCATCGCCATCTGCGAACCCTCGGCATTACTCATCATGGGCCTCTGCCCGTTCGAGTTTAGCTCTCTCAGCTAACTCTTGTGCCTGGGTCATCGCCATCTGCGAGCCCTCGGCATTACTCATCCTGGGCCTCTGCCCATTCGAGTTTAGCACCACTCACACGCCATTTCGTACACAATGCCCGGCCACACCAGTCGTCCATCGCACCCTGCAACACCCATTGGGAATCACGAGGTTGCAACGACAACCGGCGCGTCCGGACAGCGGACAGGCGTGGACATTACTCATAAGTGATCGACAGAGCTCCTGGTACTCGCTCAGGATGGCTCTTGTCTCTGCATTCTCCGTCTCAAGTTCTTCAACTTTCGACCGGGGCCTTGCCTCTACAAGCTCCGAGTCAACCAGCCTCGATGTCATAGTCCTGCTGCCGCGCCGGGGTGTGCCCGCCTGCCGTTTCCGAATCCGATCCTGATGCACTCTCGCTCATGATGCCACCACCCGTTCCGGAAGGCCGACTCTGATACCAACTGTCACGGGGCGCCGGGTCCGTATCGGGACTGCGGCGCGCCGTGTGGCTAATAGACTGATTCCCAGCACTATTCCGCCAAACGGTCCATCCGAAGGGTCGGGTTGGACAGCATCATAGAGCTACTCCGGAAACTATGGGATACTTCAATTTATATCACAACGGCAGACGAGCCTTACAGCAACCATAAGCTTCGGGACTGCGGGCCAAGGGCGACCACCAAGCGGAGCCTTTGGCCATCGGTCAACACTATGGTTGGGAGTCGGGGGACTTTCAAAATTAGGTAGTTGATAGTATTTGTTTTAAACAGTATTTTTATTTTTTAATTTTTTAATTTTTTATTTCAAGGAGTTAGACTTGGAGTTGCAAATCTGAAATTAGTTTATTTCAGTTGCAACTCCCTTTGGCAACTATTTTGTAACTGTATGCTTTTATATTATTTACAACTAATTCTGGGCGTTGCAAATGTGCTTTTTTTTCTTTTCTTTTTTAGTTTTTTGAATTTATATTTTCAATGCAACTAATTGGAAATGAGACTTGACACCAGTGGTCATCTCTCTTACCTTCCAACCATAGGTTGGTGATTCGATTGCCACCGGCCCACTATCCCTCCCATTTATCCACTTTTGTAATTTGTGTGGTGGCTTGGGCTCCCACATACCTTTGTCGATACATAGGTGTCAATGTTTACCCAAAAGAAATGCAACTATTTATAACACAGCTTTATTTGGTTAGATTAGATAATGATTTTGAAGGTAAGCCTAACATGAGTTTTGTAGTTTGTACTCTCTACTTTTACTATTATTTTACCATTTTTTATTTAGCCTAGCTTGTAACGAATTATATAAAACCATCCAAAGTCAGCTAGTTGAAAACAATAATTCAAACAGAACACTTAAAAGAGAACGGAGATAGTAAAATAGATGTAAGAAATGAACGGTTACAGAATTGCAAAAGAACGTCGAGTCGAGATGGAACTCTTCCCGCAAGACGTTTATGCCCCGGTAGTGCTCCGGCAACGGCAGAACGTCCCCAAAGGTAAAACGACGAACGCCTCGACGTAGCAGCACCGCAAACGTCGACGACTAGCGAACAAAAAACAAAGAGCTGAGGGAGTCGGGAGGAGAGGATATGCTATGCAGAATAAAGCCAGACGCTGCAATTTATAGGAGCTGGAGGAGACGAAACCGCCGACGGGTATTGAAATGGTTTTCAACAACTGTTGAAATCAAAGTGGGCTTCAACGACTGGGCTTGGCATGGGCCCGACAAATAAACTTTGTCTAAAAAATTAGACAGGCCCAAAGCCCAATTACCAAGTCCAAGTCCGCGGGCGACGGCGCGGCGCGGGACGGGCGCGCGCGTGTGGGCTTCCCCCGCACTTGACCAACCTGCATTAGTTTAATTAATTCTAACACGCATAACAATATAAACTAATTCAACTCCCACTGTTTAACCAAGGTGGGATGCGCCACCTTTACCAACTCTTTAACAACCATTCAAACACACAAATGCTAGCCGCACTCAATGACCCACTTCGACCACTTATTTCTCACTCACCCGACAATGGTTTTGAGAAAATAGATACACTACAACAATCTACGTGAAATGTAGAATTCGTATACGCTATTTAATTAACCAAATTAAATATCGTCATTACGCAAAAAGGAACTCAAAATCCCTTTTTTCCAACAATAAACTTAAGCATCCGTTTAGAAAATATATGTAGATGCACAGGCCTGAATGTACTGTTACAAAAAAAGTGAGTCTGATGCTACTTTTTCTCTATATAAAAACATCAACACTCGTCAACAGAAACTATCATTTTAAAAAATATTTCATTTTTAAAACTCATACTATAAAATACTTAAAAATATTCGCATAATTTTGCTATTATCAAGAAAGTCTCAAATCTAGGTCGTACCGAATGAGCTTGGACTGACAGTTAGTCCCGAAATTAACCAAACCGCGTTAATTTAAAATATGGCGCCCAAACATGTGACCCAACATGGTTATATATCCCGCACAGATAAAACTGGATTGAACATAATAATATAGAAGTAGTACTATCAGTCAAACTCAGTAATTTAAAATATACTTTGAAATAATTTTATAGTCAAAACCATTCACAACGGATAATTCCTGTAAATTGGAAATACTGGGTTACAAAATTTTATTGTCCCAAAATTGGTCAAAAATTTATTGGAAGCAGACCGGGGCTGATGTAATAATACAAAAGGCCAAGCTAAGGTGATTCAAAGGGGAAAAAAACACCACTGGTCTCATAAATTTCTCAAATTTCAATTTCGGTCTCATATTAATTTGATTAACACAATCAGTTCATTATTTATGTTAATTTTTACATAATTCGTCCCAAACCCTGATAAGAAATATAATCTTTTCCCTTAATTCAAAATTGTATACAAACATCCGTATAAAAAGAATGCTAAAGAGGAGAATAAGGAAATCTAATAATAACAATCCTAAACAAATGGAAAGTAATAAATTAAAATAAATAAGAAAATTGCACGTTTCTCATTTAATGTGTACGGCAAATGCTTACTTTTAGCCAGTTGACAAGAAGCAGATAATGATGGTTTTGGCAAGCAAAAAGTAACTGATAAATGGCCCAACTTATTCAACAAAAAAATGGAATCTGGTGAAACATGCCCTAATCTAGAATGGCATAACTCAAATGAGGCGCATAAATTATTTTTTTTCAAATCCAGCAAAGCAGAACGAACATGCTCCAAAACATAAAGGCCTTTCTCATGACGACCGCTTGCCACCACTTCTTGGTGTGGCGATTCTGAATGGTAAAAGAAGTGTTAGTGAATAACACATCAACCAAAAAATCAAACGTGAGCTTACTAATAGAAAGAAAATTCTTAGTTAGATGCGGCACAACCAACACATCGAGTAAGTGAAAAGAATCTGAGATACGAGAGGTTCCAATACGAGAAATAGATAGCTTAGCACCATTACCCACAACAACACTATCGATTCCAGAATAAGGTTGAGAGTTGTCCAAAGAGGTAGCAGTTGGAGTCATGTGAGCCGAAGCACCTGTGTCGAGGAACCAATCAGAAGTGTCGGGCTGAGACAACGAACAACCCGCTAAAAAAGCTTCAGTCAAGTTAGCAGCTGCTGGTGAAAGTCATTGAGTGTAACGCTCAGGGCAGGAGTCGGCATAATGGCCTTCATTACGACATATCTGGCACCGGGGTGAACGACGATTCTGGCCACGACCGCGCCCGCGAGAATAATGTTGATTTCGAGTGCTGCCACCAGGACCACGACCACGGGAAGAATTAGAAAGGCCAGACTGATGTGAAGACTGGCGCGATGTTTGGTGATGACTGTAGAATGCGACTGAAGAAGTTCCAGAAGATTCAAGAGACTCTTGAAATAGAGAGAAACTTTCAGCTTTGGAGAGGAGATCTCGAAAGGTAGGAAGAGGTGTAAGAGCCATTTGCGCAGCAGAAAAACTGGAGAAAGATGAGCCCAACCCTCAAAGAAACCAATGAGCCTTGTCAGTATCATCAACCGGATGACCAATGGCTGCCAGTTGATCACTGTTGAATGTAGAAATTTGCAGAGGTTTAGAGACCTCTTTTGATTGATAACTTTGAAGAGATTACAGAATAGGATTACAGGAATGTAAACAAAGCGGTAAAATTGCATAATAAAAACAGCGAAATAAAACTTGCAGGAAAGAAAGTAAACTGCAGAAAGTGAATTTTTCTCTGTCGGGTTGAAGGACCCTTCTAAATGAGCCTTCCTTCGGCTTTTGTAAGCGGAGCCACTCAACCGTCAGACACCACCACGATCTTCTCTAGGACACTTGTCTTCATGCCACCCCCCTGCTGGCACTACAACGTCTGCCTCCAGGACACTTGTCACGCCAACGCTGGAACTCAAACGTCCGCTCAAGGATACATGTCTTCATGCCAATTCTCAGGCTATGAACCGGGCTCAATACATAAACTATTAGACATTGGGCCTTAACTAGTAGATCATAATTTATTATTGGCTAACAGATGCCCCCCTCGCGCAATTTGTCTTTTAGGGTTTCTTAAGACGAATTTGCCTGTTTGACCTAGACCTGGCCCGCCCGGGCATCCCTGGCCGCCACATTGCTCGGGCCAGTCGCCACGCTGCCTGGCCACCGTCGAGGCCTCCCTGGCCGCCATCTGCGCACGCCAGGCTGCCATCGTGCATGTCCGTCCGCTGTCCGCCAATCCGAACACACCACCTCCCGTGCTTTCTTGGCCGCCATCAAGAACACGCCAGCCGCCACCAAGAAGACGCTGGCCGCCATCCAGCCCCCTTCAGCCGCCGTCTGCACACGTTGGGCCGCCATCTTCACCCTCCTAGCTGCCATCTGTGTGTCCAAGTTGTTGCTATTATGTTCCCATCTTCAGTTCAAGCCGCCACCCTGTCACAATTGGCCGCACTTCTGCTTGTCTCGACCACCACCTGAGAGGCTACAGCCGCCAATCATCTTGTTTCAAGCCGCCCTTGCGTGCGCTAGGGCTGCCACTCAAGGGCTCCCGGCCGCCATCTTTGCTGCTTGAACCATTATTGAACTTTTGTGGGGGCAGCCGCCAACCAACGCTCTTCAGCCGCCACTCCAAACTACCTAGCCGCCACCTAGATAGGCCCAGCCGCCACCTGAGAGGCTCCAGTCGCCATCAGGAGGGCTCCTCAGCCGCCACTCAGCACCTCTTGGCCGACCCTTGTGCTTGTGATAGCGTCGCAGGTTCGAATCTTGCTTATTCTTTCACGCTCAGCGCCACTTCGCAGCCTCAGACTCCTACTTCGCAGCCTCAGCCTCAGCCTCAGTCTCAACTTCAGCCACAGCCTCAGCCTCAGTCTCGGCCTCAGCCTCAGCCTCAGTCTCAGTCTCAGCCTCAGCAGCCTCAGCCTCAGCCTCCGTCTCAGCCTCAGCCTCGAACAAGGTTCGACCCCCGTTGCGAGACTCAAACGCCACACTGGGCACGCCAGCCACCACAATACAAGCCTCAGACGCCACAAAAGTCCTTTCAGCTGCCACCCGGGCTCCTTTCAGCCACCATCAGGATCTTCCAGCCGCCACCAGGAGCTTCTCAGGCCGCCATCAAACATTTCCGGACGCCATCTGCTACGTTGTCTCTTCAATCCCCATGGACCAGCTTCCAGCCACCACAGAAAGGGTCCCAGCCGCCACTGGACCTTCTCCAGCCGCCACAGACAAAGTCTCTCAGCCGCCATCTGCCTTTAAGCCAGCCACCACTGCCATGGCGCCTCAGGTTTGTTTCTTGCTTCACTTGTTTGTTTGTCCGTATCCTCTCCGAACACATCTAATACTATTGTTTGATGACCTAGGACTCTGCTTCGCGGCTTCAGGCTGCACCTGGATCATCCTCAGCCGCCACACAGTCTCCTCTAGCCGCCACTTTGGGCCTTCAGTGGCCTCGAGTTCGTCTGGCTTTGCCGCTTTGTCGGGTCGCCCCACGGCTTTCCGAATTTGATTACATCCTTGGCCTCGTTTCTTAATTCTGATTGTTCTATTGGCTGGCATCTATCTTCCTCAGGCAGTGATGCACTTACCTTGGCCTCCAGACTAGGCAAAGTCCGCTTCACATGAGATGGCCACTCGGATGGCCGGCTGTCAGTCAGGCTTTTGGACTTGTCTTCGGCACCCATCATTACTTCAGTGGCAGCAAGCCGCTGTAAAAAGTCTTTGTAAACATCATGGCTGCACATCATAAGGGACTTAAGGTGTCTTGTCGGCTGTCCGTAAAATGCAACTTAAAGCCGCTTGAAGTACAATCGATGGACTCTATATCCAAGTCCACACCAATTAGGGTTGAGGCTGGTTGGATATCCTCCAGGCAGAAGACTGCCTCGTCATTGTTGATGTTTGGTCCAACAAAGGGGTGAGGGTTTGCCTTCACCAACTCTACCTGATCACCACCCCAAATGAGTAGCTGTTGGTGCAGCGTGGATGGGACGCACTGCGCCATGTGGATCCAATCACGTCCTAGAAATGCAGAGTAACACGTCCTGGGCTTTACCACGAAGAATGCTACCTTCAATGTTTTTTATCCAATGGTGACATCCGCCGTTAGGAATCCGGCAGGCTGAGTAGTTTCTCCCACAAAGCTGCCCATCCTGACCTTGGTAGGGATCAGATCTTTCCCCTTGTCAGTCCGGCTACTGGAGCCGCCATCGCCTAGATTTGGGATGAATCCTGAGCCGCCAACATGCAGCTGAGGGAATGGCTCAACATCCACCTTCATACCTGCAATTTTTAGACATCCCTCCTTAATTTTATTCTAAATGGCACTCCTAAAACTCCTGCATTTAGTGATGCTATGAGTATATGAATTATGCCACTTACAAAACGATCGGCCCCGAATGTCTTCGGCCGCTGGTAACTTCTCTCCCTCAGGCAGCTTAATTACCCCATCTTTGAGTAAGGCATCGAACACTTGGTCCGCCCTGCCCATATCGAAAATGTCTTCCTCAGGCCTGTACTTGGCCTCTCTTTGCTTAGGCGGCCTGAGGGCTGCACATGTATGTGGCTTGACTGTCTGCACTAGCTCTGCAACAGCCACCTCTACAGTCTCGTCCACCTCGTCGCTGAATTTCACTTCCTTGAAGTGAACCCGACGCGTAGGACACTGCTCCTCCTGTTCTTCCAGGAATTTTTCCCGACGAGCCTCTTTCTCGGCCAGCTGGGCAAGATCAGTCGCATCCTGCACAATTAAATGTTCTTTCAGTTTAGGCAACATGTTAGCCACTGCTATATTGGCTATTTCCCTATCAGGGATTGCCATCGCGCATCGGCCCTTAAGCCGCTGTAATCTATTAATGAAAGTACTCGCCGTTTCATCGGCAAATTGCATTGCATTAGTTAAGTCTGCGAGACTAACCTGTGACAATGGTGTATAAACCTTTCATGGAAGGCTCGCTCCAAATCAGCCCAATCTGAATAGAATTAGACGGAAAAGATGCGTACCACGCGAAAGCGGGACCAGTGAGGGATGAGCTAAAGAGCCCCAATTTCAGCCAGTCATTCGATGATGCTTCCCCACACTGTGCGGTGAACCTACCCACATGTTCCACGGTGGATTTGCCTTCATCCCCTGAGAATGTGGAGAATTCAGGCATCTTGAAGCCTCGTGGGTATGGCTGCATATTGTCTACCCAATCAGGGTATGGTTTTCGGTATGTAGGCCGCTCCATCGGCCTCAATTGAATCTCGAAGTGTTGCTGCATCATGTCAGCAAGCAAATCGGGTGACACTGCTGGCGCCTGCACAGGCGACATCGCCACTTAGGGTGTAGTAGGAGCCACAGCGGCTTGTGTTACATTCTGTGGTGTCTGCCCCCAAGGTTGTGGCGTCTGCCCCCTTGCGGTGGCGTTTGCCCCCAGGTTTGGGTGCCTGTCCCCAAGGCTGCGTCGCCACGAAGGGTCCAACTGGAACGTTCGGCACATGAGGTGCCGCTTGTCGTGGCTGCATACCAATGCCACCAGAAGCCGCTGTACAGCCTGGAGACACACTGGAGGCCACTAAACAACCTGGCGCTGCATAGATGGGCGCTGGGGGCGCTGCATATCCAAGATTCGACATCATGGGTGCCGCTGGGTTGAAAGCGTATGCTGCCTGGTATGGATTTGCACGCGGACTAGCCAAGCCTCCCACATCGGTGAGTGGTGGCTGACTGGGTGCTGTTCCCCAAGTCCGTAGTTGGCCGCCTAACGACCATGAACATGGCGGCGTGTTAGCACCATTTGCAGGAGCGGTTGCAGGAGCAGTTGCTTCCTGTTGAGTCCGCAAGGCATTGATGCCTCGGTCAATTTGATCGGCCATAGAAGGCTGCAAAACATCCATAAGATGCCTCGTTAGTAGAGGCATGAACTCGGCCATCGATTCTATCATCGAGAGCCGCATTTGTTCTGAAAATGTAGGGGTCTGCATGATCCCCTGTTGTAGTTGTGCAGCATTCGTCGTCTCAGTCACATCTTTAGACGACATTCTAACAGGTGTCTTCTCTTGCTGAGACATTTCTTCAAACCTCTGTGTAAGATCACTCACTAACTTGCCTGATCTGAGACGCATAAACAACCTCTAAGCGGATATGGTTTCCACTTCGTGTCCCACTGGGCCTGCCAATTTGTTGAACGTAGAAATTTGCAGAGGTTTAGAGACCTCTTTTGATTGATAACTTTGAAGAGATTACAGAATAGGATTACAGGAATGTAAACAAAGCGGTAAAATTGCAGAATGAAAACAGAAAAATAAAATTTGCAGGAAAGAAAGTAAACTGCAGAAAGTGAATTTTTCTCTGTCGAGTTGAAGGACCCTTCCAAATGAGCCTTCCTTCGGCTTTTGTAAGCGGAGCCACTCAACTGTCAGACACCACCACGATCTTCTCTAGGACACTTGTCTTCATGCCACCTCTCCTGCTGGCACTCCAACGTCTGCCTCCAGGACACTTGTCTTCACGCCAACTTGGCACTCAAACGTCCGCTCCAGGACACATGTCTTCATGCCAATCCTCAGGCTATGAACCAGGCTCAATGCATAAACTATTAGACATTGGGCCTTAACTAGTAGATCATAATTTATTATTGGGATAACAATCACAAAGAGATTTAAATTGACGCCCATATTCAGACACGAACGATTGCCTTTCTTCATGAGTTGGAGATCATCTTTAAGACGGATTTCACGAGATTTGGAGCGGTGGCTGAAAGCCGCTTCAAGAGCAAGCCATACAGCACATGACGTAGAGCAACCGATCACTTCGGCCATGGATTCTTCCGTAAGAGAGGAGAGAAGGAGACTGAGAATCCGCTGATCATTAGTGTGCCAAACAGCAAAGATAGGATATGGACTTAGCCTGCCAGCCGCATTAGAAATAGTTGGAGAAGGGGCTGGGTTTGTGCCGTCAACATAACCAAGTAACTTTTCACAAGAGAGAATTGGGACGATTTGATTTTTCCACAACAAGTAGTTTGTGGATGTAAGTTTAATGGTGATCATATGAATAAGGGTAGAAAAAGATAGAAAATCATCATCTGGAGCCATTGCGGACAGAAGAGAGCAGCAAAAAGTAGAAGGAAGAAGGGATCGATTGGGCTGATACCATGATAGGAAATATAATCTTTTCCCTTAATTCAAAATTGTATACAAACATCCATATAAAAAGAATGCTAAAAAGGAGAATAAGGAAACTTAATAATAACAATCCTAAACAAATGAAAGTAATAAACTAAAATAAATAAGAAAATTATCCTCTATCAAACCCCCTTAATGATGCATTTTTTGCTGACGTGGCAACATGATTAGTGTGCATAATCATGCGTCACATCAGCAAAAAAGTATTATTAAGGAGGATTTGCGACGGATTATGCAAAAATTAACATAAATAATGGATTGATTGTGTTAATTAAATTAATATGGGACTGAAATTGAAATTTGAGAACTTTATGGGACCAATGTGGTTTTTTTCCCGGTTCAAAAGTCTAACCTGGTTCAAATTTAGGATCCAAATATCCCAATTGTTCTTGTTTAAACAGTGATTCGTGTGTCCTACAAGCCACCACCCAATTCACGTCTGCATGAGTACTGATTTGTGCGTGTCCTAAGGAACAAGCAAGAGAGACACGCTAGAGGGGGACACGCTGAAGACAGAGCCTGAAGAAACAATTCGCCTCATTGTTCTCGACATCTTAGGCAGTTCGCATCCTACGAATAATCACGCTGGAGCGAGGGACACACAGCTGGTAGAAGTATTGTTATACCCTTCGTTCTCGCGTTTTGCTAGCTATCCTCAACGTGTTCTTTTCTTTCATTCACGTCCTTAGCGTGTTCATTAATTCACGTTCCCTATAAGAACACGCTGACTCATGAGGACACACCGCGCACGAGCAGTTTCGGATTATTCACGTTCTTATTGCCTTCCCATGCATGCTTGCGCTGCTTAGGGACACACTGAAGCTTACATGAATATTGGAAGACACGGAAAAAAAACACCATTGGTTCCATAAGTTTTCCTAATTTCGATTTCAGTCCCATATTAATTTTATTACACAATCAATCTATTATTTTTGCTAATTTTTGCATAATCCATCCCAAACCCCTTAATGACGCATTTCTGCTAACGTGGCACCGGATTGAGCAAATTTATGGGACCAATGGCGCCGGATTAAGTAACTTATAGGACCAATGGCGCCAGATTAAGCAAACTTACGCGGTGCAACGTCAGCAGAAATGCGTCATTAAGGGGTTTGGGATGGATTATGCAAAAATTAATAAAAATAATGGATTGATTGTATTAATGAAATTAATATGAGATTGAAATCGAAATTGAAAAAAATTTATGAGACCAATGTGTTTTTTTTCTTGGAAGACACGACGCTGACAAATTATTCCTTTTTATTTTAGGTGCTTTGAAGGAAATTTTTTGGCACAGTCAGATTTTGTAGAACATCTTTCTTACATTATTCCGAACCTTACGAATTAGGTCAAAAATAATGTCCTGAATCGACAATCGTGAGAATTAATTCTTCATCCACAATTGGGCCTATTGGAATAAATTCAAATTATGATAGACAGTAAATTATACTGTCACTACAAGAAAATCATGTAAATCTCCTTGTGAAACATGTAAGCAATAAAATTAATCTATAATTTATAAATTTAACATTTAGGGTATTATACTGCTATTGCAACACCTGTAGATTGCATGTATTTTGAGCTTTTTTTACTCCATTTATTTTTAATTTAATTAATTCATATTAACTAAATTATTGAATTTTTTTTTTAAAAAATTCATTATAGATAACTCAATCTAGATATACCGTCTGATCCATTCTATTGCAGAAATGGGGAAAAGTCGTATATCTGAATATATATATATATATAAATTAAATTATCATAAAATAATCACAAAATTAAATCTATATAATAATGTAGAGAAATAGATATGAATATATGATGCATTTTGTTCAGTAAAACATGAACATATATCAAAAGTTGGAGGTGGTTAACATGTCATATGCAGGCTATACATTTGTGATGGGAGGGGTGTTTGGTATGATGGAAGAAAGTTAGGAATGTGTGCAATGATTGATGAGAGAGATGTTGCGTATAATGGAAGAATATGTGATGAGAAATATAGTTTTTGTGATGTCTGTATATACATATTTTTCAATGGGTTGTACTGTAATCGGATTGTTAAAAGTATGTTTGCGAACATGAACAGAAGCTTGTCATTTGTTCATCTTAATTAGATGTATAATTTAAAAGATCTATAGCAAAATAAAAGGAATAAATACTTAAATCGTCTTGTAAGTTTCACTATTAGCCAATTTGGTTCATGAAATATTTGATTAACTAAAATAGTCCTATAACTTTTATATTTTATCCGAAATAGTCTTGAATACATTTAATTTTCAATTTTAAGTCCCTAAATTTTAAAATGTTCACTTTAACCCCCAAAAATTAGTTACTATATTTTTGCAATTTAGTCCTTTGTATTTCTAAAACTGAGGACTAAATTGTAAAATAAAAACTTTTGAGGGTAAAAGTGAATAATTTAAAAGTTTAGGGACCTAAAATTAAAATTCAATGCATTTAGGATTATTTTAGCTAAAATATGAAATTTATGGAACAATTTTGGGAAATAAATACCCAAATAGTCATGTAAGTTTCACTATTATCTAATTTGGTCCATAAAGTATTTAATTATTTCAAATGGTCCTATAATTTTCATATTTTAGCCGAAATAGTCCCAAATGCATTTAGACTTTAGCTTCTGCCAAAAGCACTTCTAGTAGAAATTAGGTGTTTGTTTTGGCTTTTAAGAAAAAGCAAAAGCACCTCGAAAAGTAAAAAAAGTGCTTCTGGGAGAAGCAGCCCAGACGGTGCTTCTCCCAAAACCAGAAGCCAAAAGCACCTCGTAAAATATGCAAGGACTTAAATACCCCCACTACTTAATATAAATTATACTCCCTCCGTTTTTAAATGATAGCTACGTTGGAGAATTTGACACTATTCACATAATCACTTTGACTTGAAGTTTTATCATAGTTATTCAAGTTAAAATATAGTCAATTGAGATCTTGTTAGATTCGTCTCGTCTTGTAGTTTTTAAATATCGAACTTTTAGATTTTTTACTTGTACCGAACTTGAGTTATTACTGATTTAAAATGTACATTGGACAACGTGCTGCGTGGGTCTGTAGCAAACAAAAAAAAACGGAGGGAGTACTATAAATATATCTTATTGTCATATTAAGTAGCATATTCTTTTTGGTAATTACTACATTCCAAAAGCACTTTTCATTTTTATTCATCCAAACATTTTCTAGAAAAAGCCGCTTTTCAAACATTCCATCCAAAATAAAAGGTCTTTGTCATTTAATTTGTTTATCAGCCTTGAGATTTAGAAATTTTCACCTTCAACCATAGTTCAAATTAAATTTGATTGAGGCAAAATCTGATGAATAGTAGTACATCAATACACCGAAATTTAATACATAGTATTGTTTATAATCTAATTGAATACTTTTCAAATTTAAGGCATTATTTGAAATCGCAAATTTCTTTTTTTTTTTTTTGGGGGGGGGGGGGGGGTGGGGGCAAAACAGCCTATTTAGGCTAGAGAATAAAAAGAAAACGAACAACAACTAAACTAACGACATGGGAACCACGTCCCAGCCGCATCCGCCGCCAGAAGAAGCTTAACAGAATCCGGCAGAAAAGCCCACGTAGTGTAAAACAACTCACTATCCACTCCTAGCATACTGATTGATTACATGCTGATTTTAAGAATTCAAAAAAAAAAAAATCTTAATTGAATACAACCCATTAGTCTAATATCCTGCATACACACACTGTATAGGCTTTTCCAAAAAAAAAAAAAAAAAATCCTGCATACAATAATCATTCGCAATTAACGCGTGCCCAACTAATTCTGAAATTTGCATTTTTCGTTGTTTAAATAGAAAACATAGCCATAAATTTGCTGATTATCGATGGACCCATGCAGAGTAGAGTTGAGTAATACTACCATATAATTAATATTTACCACCAGAAGTAGTTGATATCCACAGCAGTAATAGTATAGTTTTATAATAGGCCTATTGGTGTGATCTGCATGCTGTGGCCTGTGGATGTGGTCGATACAATAATGGTTAAATTTGGTGTCGGACAGTTAATCAACATCGACATATATACTCCCTCCGTCGCAGTAGAAGTGTCACGTTTGACTTTTTTAGCACCGTTCATCGTTTAACTTTGACTCAATATTATTATAAGTATATATTTGAAAAAAATAGTCGAGTTCGGTCTTGTTAGATTCGTCTAATCGTATAGTTTTAGAATATATGTTTTTCAAAATTTTTAGTTCTATATATATTTTAAGATATTAACGATAAAAAAAAGTATATTGAATTGTGTGCAGAAATGAAACAGAACATTTTAAGTGGGACGTAGGAAGTACTATTCACGCACATAGTATTAATGTCGTGGTACGATTTTTATCTGCGTGCGTGTCGACCATGTCGTAGTCACGCATACTTTTTCCTTTCTACCCTTTTTTTTGGGTGAATGAATCACCAAAAATCAATGGTTTGGCTTTCCAACTGCATCAAGTATTTGGCAACCGAATCAGCAATAATATTTTCTTCATCAAGAGAATGACGATTGAAGAACATTGAATCCAAGGTTACTACTCGAGATATTTTGAATTTTGATAGTGATCACCGCCAAATGATGAAAACATATGATTGGACTAAAATATACCGAAAATATTTAAAGAAATTCACGGAAAAGCGACGAAGAAAAAAGATAAATGTCGCAGTCTTGTTAGTAGACTTCTGTGAAAATTTTTGTAGTGAAATGAATTTTGAGAGCATTAATAGATTCTGAATAACTAACAAGTAAACTCAGAAATTTTCGTATTTTCTGGTCACATGAAGCGTTGAATAATAATTATGTGGGGAATATTGTGTCCCAACGAAAAAAGGATAAAACAACGTAACGAGTTTCCATGCCTCTCTGATCTTCATACATAGAAGGTGTTTAGATTAGCGATATAAAACAGATTATCTGATTATTGCGTTTTCAATACGCAAATAATCAGGTTTGCAGTACATTTTTTTAGCGGTTAAACTGATTATTTGCGTTTTGAAAACGCAATAATCAAATAATCAATTTTCTTGCAGCTTATCCAAACACCCTTATAATCATAATGCACAAACTTATTTGAGGGGAAAAAATAGTATACTTTTGTCTCGAAGGATTTTTTTTTTCACCAACTTTTGGTCCCACATTTTAAAATTTTTTTACCTTTGGTCTCATTAGACAAATATTTTTCCATTTTTGGTCAATTAGTCTATTTTCTAACAAAAAAATATTTATATGGGATCAGTGTGTACATTTTTTAAAATTTTATTTATTTGCAAAATGCGCATAATCTAATTAAAGTGAAAACCTTGGATTTGAACGCATGTGTGCATCCAGGCCTCCCCGCCAAGCACCCCATGGTGGGTTGTTGGGACTGGGATTTGAACTCCCAACTTCTCCTTTAACATCCACCCAAAGGTAATGATGCTAACTAGCTGAGCTGTTTATGTAACAACTCTACCCCGGGCTGAACCTACAGATCATGCACCACAACCTTTCCCTATGTGTGCATCCATGTAACATCCCACATCGGCTGGAGAGGGAAACGAAACATGCTTTATAAGGGTGTGTAGGGGTGAAAGCGGTACGGTAAATATCCGATCGATCCGATGCCGTATCCGATCATATTCGAATCCGAATCCGTTTTCAACTATCCGGCTGGATATTTCAATATTCGTATTCGAATCCGAATCCGTATTTTAATATCCGCATTCGTATTCGAATCCGAAAATATCTAACCGTATCCGAGAATATCCGACCGTATCCGAAAATTGATAGGATATTATCCGGATTTTTAAATATGGATATCCGAATATATTAATATATTATTATTTAATAATTTAAAATTATTAATAATTATAAAAAATATCAAATTTTGAAAAAAGATTATAAAAAATTATCCGATAATCTGTATCCGCTTGAATCCGTATCCGTGATACATCCGTCATGTATCCGTACCGTATCCGTAATCCGAAATATCCGAAACCGTATTCGTATCCGGCTCATCCATATTCGATACCGAATTCGACAAAAAAAATATGGATAATATCCGTATCCGACACTATCCGACCGTATCCGTACCGTTTTCATCCCTAAGGGTGTGGACACATCTCCCTTGTAAATGCGTTTTAAAGTCGTGAGCGGGGGTTGGCCCAAAGCGGACAATATCTACAAGTGGGTGAGACTGGGACGTTACAATATCTAATCAGCTTTTTCTGAATCTGCTGCAATGAGTAGCATTTTGTATTTAAGCTTATTCTAAGTAAAAGTTTTATCTCAAATATTCACGTATTCAGTTCTCAACTGATTTGACTAATTTATTTAGTAACGTAATTAGCAGTTAACAGTTAATTGTCATACATGACCGATGAATGTGGCTTTAACAAGTTGCCAATAAACGCTTTTTTTCCACATGCTTTTATTTTCCACTATTTATTATACGTATGAACTGTAAGAATCGACGTTGGGATTGATGATTGATTGGTCTAATTTTTAAGTCATATCTTTATTTTAAAGTTTAGACCAATTTCTGATTGATTGATGCTTTTAAGTTTAGAATTGAGATTTCTTCACCACCTTCATCCCTCCCTTTATATATTTATTTATTTATTTTTATTGTAATTTTTATATAATGAATTCCCACAATTTTATAATGTAAACAACTTTTCGTGGGTTGACAAATGACAATAGATAAGGGAATATAGAATAGATGCAGTAGTAGACATACTATATTGAAAGAATGATTAATCTCTATATATATGTGGAACTGAGCAGTGATATATATAGATTACTACTAATAGATATGATGTGTTTCTGTATATATATATAGTAGTATATGGAAAGGAAAGAGACGTTAGAATTGCAAATGGGGAAACATAATTAATATACGAACTGAAGTAAAGCACAGAAAACTGAAGGATAGCATTAATTAATTAATTAATAGTGCAGCCACAACCACATGCAAGAAGAAGAAATGGGTGCTTACTGAAGATTACTGTACCCATTATTGCGTTCGTGTTCTTGTTGGTGTTTCCATCATAAATTCACAACCCCTCAGACATGTGCTATAAAATCGATCGAGTCATTGCCCTAACCAACCAGAAACTTAAATTATTGTTGTAGTTATGAATACGTATACGGCCTTTATTAATATTACAAACTTACATGTATACTAATACCAGTCGGATAGCTACTATACGTCCACACGAAAATATTATATTATTATTATTATTATTATTATTATTATTATTATTATTATTATTATTATTATTATTATTATCATTAAAATAATATCCAAAAAAATTTAAAATAGTTACATTAATTTAATCACCAACCGGTGGAACTGTCATTGTGCATCTGATCCGTCGCAGGAGTATAGTATTTTTTTTTTCTATTAGTTTAAAATTTGTTCATGAAAAGGAGGAAAAACAAAAGGAACAAGAGCACAAAATAAGGAAATACTATATAGTATCACATATATTGGGATTTGGATTGTGCACAGAAGCATTATATGCTCAAGTTGGTGGATAAACTTATTTTGTATTGTTATTGTGCTGGATAAGTTTTGCAGCCAAATTATGAAATAATAATTAATTCATACCTTGTTTCGGCACAAATATGATAAATTAAACATATTCAATATATAATGAAAATTAACATTCAGTATATACTTTTTTATGGTAACAACTAGCAAGAGGGAAAAAATTCATTTTCTTGTCCATATAATAACCTAGTTTTTCTCCAACTTTTAATCTTATTCTTCCTTCGTTTTTGTTTCACTGCGTCATTTACGCATGTTTCACTGCGTCATTTACGCATGTTTTACTGTTAATCTTATATTTTTTTTTTATAAAAATTATAAAAAAAATTATTATGCAATAAATAGTAATTAGAATATTTTATATATTTTATTTTTTTATGTGGAATTATATATAAGTTTTACTCAATATAGTAAATTCTAAATATTATAATAAAATTTATTTATTATTAAATAATATTATTTTTCTAGTAATTTATAAATAATATTATTTTTACAAATAATAAATTTGAAACTAGTTAAATGAGTTTTGATTATTAATTGGATTACGGACATTTTCCAAATAAAACAAATTTTTAAAAATTACACATTGACTCCATATTAATAATTTTTGTTAAAAGATAAAGCAATGGACCAAAAGTGAAAAAATAATTATTTAATGTGGAAAAAAATTGAATTTTTCCGTTACGTAGGACCAAAACCGGGTAAGAGGAAATTCATTTAGAGAAAATCATATTGAACCAAAAATAGATTTTCTCCTATATTTTGGGGCCATGCATAACCTAATTTTATATAATTCGATGATTCATTGTAGTTTTAACATATGTTCAAATTGGGGAGAGGACTTAGCCTAAGTGGTTAAGTCCCTTGACTTCTAATCTGAATGTTGGAGATCGATTCTCCACCGGCCCCCTATCCCTCCCCTTTATTCCCTTTATAATTTGCGTGGTATGTGCTTTCACTACCCCTTTTCTAGTCTGTACAGGCTGTTAAGCAAAAAAAAAAATATTTTCAAATTTATTATTTTCTATATATAGATCCTGAAAATTATATAATGTTACAAACGTAACCTAAAAGTTTTAATCCAATATTCCTTCGGTTTTTTTTCTTTTCCTTCATCATCTTTTTTTTGTTTTCCTTTTTTTTTCCCCTTAATTTTAATTTAAAACATGCATGTTGTACTTATAATACTATTGGTAAAAAATACTTTAAAATTATGGAAGGCCAGAAGGGTCGTTGTTGTGGTCATGGAAAGGGACCAAAATTGACGGCTTTGGTTATTGTGCAGCTAACTGCATTTGTGAGGAGGAGTCTTTTTAGTGATGTTTCAAAGGTATGTGATGCATAATAAGATTTTTTTTTTGTGATGATTGTTGATACAAAGGAGTTTGTATTACAAGTTATGAACTGGACTACAACATAGTATTACAAAACGACTCCTAAGCATCCTGTAGTGGTGGGGAAATCTATATTGAAACTTTATTGAAAATTGACAGCCTTTCAAAAATTAATGACGTAATGTCACTTTCATAATTAAGTGTCAGATGATTAGATAATGTTACAGTATCAACTAGCCCTGTACAAGATTCAGTTTTACTCCAATTTTTAACTGCACAAACCCCACAAAAATCAAGAACTTGTCTAATGTGGTCATGATACAACCGAATAATAATAAATCAGACTATTTCTTATACTACTTCATATCTAAATTTATCAATTTAGATTTTTAATTTTATTAGTTATTGAATTAATTTTCTAAGTATCTCAATTCAATACAATTGATTCTTTAGTCGTATAACTACTTTAATTTAATTAGGGAACGCGACAAAGATTAAGTGGCCGAAGGACAAAATGGGTTGAATTAGTATACATATTTTGGAGGACGGATTTAATAATTATCAAAAGTAATGGATGAACTTGGTTTGAAAATCATTCTTTGATTACCTTTTCCCTTTGTAATTGTGTGGCATGGGCTCACACCACCCCTTTTCAGGCCTTTAATAGCTCCTTCAAAAAAAAATTCTTTGATTGATACCATAGTATACTTGTTTTCTCTTTTTACAATTTGATGATACCATATTTATAAATTTTCACTTTTTGGTACCAAGTTTGGACGGAATATGGACGTACTAAGCACTTTCGTAATATTTTAAACAAAATAAAATGTTGTAGCTGTTTTATTCCTCTTTGTAATTTATGTAGCATGAACTCCCACCACTCATTTCCTAGCCTGTATAGGGTATTCAGCCAAAAAAAACTAGCTATCTCCTCTCAGTGGACCCAATTGGACGGAAAAGAAATATACTTCGATATCAGAAAGAGATTTTCCCTGAATAGTAACCCAAATCAACTTTAATTATATATTAATTATCGATTTCGTTCCTTATTTTTTTGTGACAATTTCGTTCCTTATTTTTTTAGGTGAATACCAGGGTATCCTCAGACCATATTGGACCCAAGACTAATCCATCGAGGATCTGCAAGGGCAATTAAGGACGCCTCTCCCAAAGCAGTTTTCTGCATATATACACAAGACTCGATTCGTTCCTTATTTTTTATCATTACTAAATCCATTCTCCAAGTAATTAATCCAAACTATTTAGTCTTTTGACTCCTTAATCTTTGCCACACCATTCAATTAGACTAATTTAGGGACAAATGTATTAGATTTTTATACTTGAAGAATAAATTAGATTATTAGCAAAATTAAATAACTAAATTTGTAAGTACCAATATATATACATGACGGGTTCGGTTGTGGTAAAATCATGGAATCCGCAGCACATCAAGGTATCAATCACAACCGTTCATTTACATCCAATGGTTGTAAATGGAGAAGGGTAAAATTGTCCAAAAAATATATATAATGGTCTCGTCGCTGAAATACATATAAGGTTGTAAATGGTATATCGCTGAAATACACACAACTCATTGCTGAAATATGTTAAACCACGGAATTGGAGTTGCAACTTTTACGAAGTCGCTGAAATGCATATCATCCAGTCGTTGAAAATACTACAACACGTCACTGAAATATATTATAATACGTCGCTGAAATATGTTAAAAAAAAGAAATAGAGTTGCAACTTTACGAAGTCGCTGAAATGCACATTATCAAGTCGCTAAAAATTACTATAGCACGTCGTTGAAATAAACTATCATACGTCGCTGAAATACACAGAAGGTGTCGCTGAAAACACGTTGCATGTCGCTGAAATATATTATAGCTTGTCGCTATTAATCAACATATCGCTGAAATGCACCTAAGCTGTCGCTGAAATGTAATAAACTATATTTGGAAGGAATATATCAAATTTACTATTTTACCTTTCAAGTTGATCTCAACCATTAGTTTACAAATTAAATGAACGGCTATGATGTGCCGCAACACATCATGTCGCGGCACCCTGACGGATCCCTATACATGACATTTTGGCTTGTTGTTCCCATAGTATACCGTGTTTAGGTTTCCAGTACAAGAAAAACAGTGATTACCGACCGCAATATGCGGTCGGTAACCAAGAAAAGCGGGTCGTCCGCGAGGTTCCCGACCGCACGCCCGACCGAAATGTCGGTCGGGAATCCCTTGGTAGGTGATTCTCGGCCGACCAAAAACACGGTGGTCGGTAAACGTACCGACCAAAATGCCGACCGCAGATTGGTCGGCATAGTTCCCGACCAAATTACCGACCAGTTTTTTTGGTCGGTACCCAACTCAAGGGACCTCGTGGTCCACCCCTTACCGACCGCGTCTGCGGTCGGGACTGCGGTCGGTATTTACCGACCAGGATGCGGTCTGGGGTGCAGTCGGTACCCAACTGTAGGGTACACCAGAAATGGCTGTTTTCACAGCCATCCCTGCTGCATCAATACCAACAAATAATCCACAATATGTTTTCCAACACCTTCAGCACAATATGGCAATCCATTTCATAAACATCAACAATATGGCAATCCATTGCATGTACAATCACAAATCTACAACGCATTTGACATTCCAAATTCAATAGATGTTGAAAACGATAATGACAATCCCAAAATGCAATTTGAAATGTCAAAGTATGAAACGGAAAACATTAACATATTCTTGAAAATCTCTACAAAGTAGACACATCTATACGTCTCATAAATAAAAAAAAAGACACTAACCAAGTCATGTCCCTCAACACTCAATGAGCACCCAAACCACCTCCACCCAGGCCGCCTCCAAAGTCATCTCCATCTCCGTGTCCAGGGGATCGAGGGGCTCTGACTCCTAGCAATCTCTCCACCTGATCGGCCATAGTCTCTTGTCTCTGTGACACTCGCTGAATAGTCTCTGTGAGCTGCCGAAACTGCTCCTGTGTCACATAAGTGGAATCAGATGGGGGAGCGGTAGTGGAATAATTGCCTCCGGGCCTAAACGACTTGGCCAACGATCCTAAGCCGTATACAGCGTGGCGTCTATCGTGACCACCGGCTACGTCGTAGAAGACATCGTCAGGATCGAAGTCAGGCCCAATCTCAGGGTTCTGGCTCAATGTCTGGGCAACTGCATTAAACTCCTCCTATATTCAACATTTGAAATTCGTAAAGAACATAATATAGTGACCCAAATTAGTAGATATAGGTAAATGTGATATTATGTAGGATTTCTTACATTCACCTGCGCCGACCTATCACGAATCCAATTGTCCTTCTCGTGCCCCCGTGTGTGTGTGTGCTCATGCACCTCGTGCAAATGCACGGGCCTTCCCAGATCAGTAGACTGCAAGATTTCAAGGACTACAACTCAAGAGCCAAAATCCACATAAATAATTGAATATTAAATGTAAATATGCTAAACATACCAATTTATCTTTTGTGGCTAGGAATGTCTTTGATCCCGCGGTGTGAGTTGGGAGGGCCGGTGCATCCTCCTGTCCCCGTCGCCTGTTTAGCTTTCCCCTTTTTGACTTCTCCTTAAATTGCGGGGAATCCCAAATCCGCCTCCAGTTCTCTGCCACCAACTCGTCTGCGGGGTAGGGCTTCTTCTTGCTCCTTATGTCGAGCGTGTAGTCCTTGTATCTGAAATTTAGAAACATGTGAAGTTACACGTGAAGCCATTCGATATGCAAACATTTATTTAATTAAAACAATAAAATACCGAGCGATATTCTTTTTCTCCCATTCCTTCCACACAGCTCCAGCGTGCTCCGGCGCCCAACGAGCTGCTTTCTGCAGGTTATGTAAATCAAGTTAAGTACAAATCCAAAGTATAATCCGAAATGGGTTTTGTTTACAGTTATGAAATACCATAAACTCATTCCAGTAGAAATCTTTCGTCTCTCGAGAGACCTTTCCCCAGCTTATCCCATTCATATCTGATCGCATGGGATATATGTCTGTGATCTTCCTCACCACAGCATTTGAGAACTCTATGCTGTCGAAAACAATAAAGATAAACCCACACACTCAAAATATAATCTAAACCAAAGTGTTATAATGTCAATGGAAATTTGATACGAATGAACTAAGACATAACACTTACACCCCATCGTCCCTGGGCTCAACGAGCAGCCTATCCCGACCTAACTGGGTGGCTGGAGGCGCCCCCTGTGTAGAACCCGACGAACCTAGGAATATACAAAACATTTTAATTGTAGTAAATAAATAACGTAATATTATAATTATTAATTACTCGTACCTGGAGTGTGAGGTGGGGGAGTCTCTGGGACCTGAGTCATCGTCCCTGCAGGTGCCTCCGCGGGCTGTTCCTCTGAACCAGCTTCGTTCACTATTGTTCCAGAAATGGTAAGTGTAAATACAAACCAATAGTAAAAAAAATGAATGTAACACATGTTGTCATAAATACCTGCAGTCTGGCGCTGCCACGCCTCCCGGGCCGCCCGAAGAGCAGAAGCCAGTCTAGACCCCCTCGCTGGGGTCCCCGAACCCCGCCTTTGGGACCCTGTCCCACGCGGTGTGCCCGATGAAGAGCCACCCCTTGGTTACTCATCTGCAAGAATTGAATAATATTAGACCATACAAGAGGATATTACGCAAAGAATATACTTTATTTAAATTTCATTAATTAGATGTCACATTTTATATTTCGAAGTCATCATCCGAAGTCTCCTGTGATGGATCGTCGGTGCCAGTCTCTTCTGAAGTAGAATCAGAGCCTATCGAAGATTCTGATTCAATACCCTCGTTGAGTTGTAGATCAACATATTGCACCTCACCGTCTGTCAAGGGCTCTCGCGTCGACGTGATATTTGCAGTGTTGATGTGACCATGCTCGGGAACATCATCCTGGTATGCTTCTGCCTCTTCACCTTGCCTAACTGTTATTATACCTCGTGGTTTGACTTTACATACTGCCAACCAATCATTGCGATTAGCCGCTGGTCTGTTTGTTGGGAACAGTACATAGCAAACTTGCTCGGCTTGATGAGCAAAAATAAAAGGCTCATATACGTTCAAAGATTTTGACTGGTTTATTTCAACAATCTTATAGTTCGCATGAGTTCGTGTCCCAATTCCTTCGCGGGGGTCAAACCACCTGCATTTGAAGACTGTTGTCTGCTTGATAGGCAGCGCAGGGTATTCTATGACTATAATCTCTTCGATGATACCGTAGTAGTCTCCCTGTTCTTCCGACGTGATACACACTCCACTATTGTATGTCGACTTCTGCCTACCATGAGATTCTGTGTGAAATTTCATTCCATTGGTAAAGTACATAGGATATGATGTACCAATTGGAAGCGGGCCCTGTGCCACGTAGTAAACGCATGGATTCTCGGGTGGATATTCGGTCACGTAATCCAAAAACCATTTAGAAAAGTCTGCGGACTGCGCTGCCCATATATCTGTAACACTTAGACCAGGTTGATCTTCCAGCAGCTGCTCTTGGAATGTCCAATTGGCCAGACAAGTATTTTAGTAATGAACACACTGATAGTTTACTAATTGAAAGATTATAATTAGAACTTACTCGAGGTACGGTTCGATCTCTTTACAATTTAAGAGGAGGTAATTATGTACGGCGTTCAACTCTTCCCCAGACAGTCGTCTCTTTGTTGCTTTCCCTTGTGCACGTCCGGAGTGCGTAAATACACTAGGTAGGCTATCATCATATTGAATAATGCCTTCGTCATCATTCCTTGGCACATTCCTCTCACGTGTGAACACATGCTTCTCAAAGTAATGAGAGCAGAAAATTGAGGCCTCTCTCACCATATATGCATTGCAAATACTCCCTTCAACATGCGCTTTGTTGCGCACAGTCCTCTTCAATCGATTCAGATATCTGCAAGTTATAATGCAATACAATATTGGTCATCACATTGAATAGAATCATTTCAGACATTGCATAAAAATATAAATGGATGTAAAAATTCACCTCTCATACGGGTACATCCATCTGAACTGCACGGGACCGCCAAGCCTGGCTTCGTGAGGTAGGTGGATGGGAAGATGTTCCATGCAGTCGAAGAATGATGGTGGGAAAATTGCTTCCAACTTACATAAAAGTACTGGAATATCGAAGGCCAATTTGTCTAAGTCCTCAATCTTAATTGTTTTCGCAGTCAAGGCCCTGAAAAAGTTGCTCAACTCGGCTATGGGTTCCCACACACTCTTCGGGAGTAGATCCCGCCAAATTCCCACAAATCCAATAGCTCTGCTATCAATGGCTGTAAGTATACATCTATCCCTTGTTTTGGGCTTGATCTCCCAGGGATTATACATGTCAGGAACATGTATTCATCTTTCATGCACATGCCGGGCGGGAGATTGTAAGGGGTTATAATAACTGGCCAACAAGAGTACTGTGAACCTGACTGACCAAATGGTTGGAAACCATCCGTGCATAAGCCCAAACGGACATTCCGTCCCTCAGCAGCAAAAACTGGATGAAGTGTGTTGATAATGGCCAAAAATGACCATTATTTTCAATCCATTTTCGTGTCTTAAACGGGCATTTGATCGCATTCCGGTCTTACATTAAGTAAGAAAGCAGTCGAATTAGACTGATTTATGCATAATTGTAAAAATAATAAGCTGGTGTGAAAAATGCATAAATATGTAATTTTATTACATATTTATGTTAGAAAAATCCAAAAACATGAGAAAAAGAAAAGGAAACAAAAAGATGGGAAAAAGATAGAAAAGCCCACAAAAAGAATATTTTCGGCCCATCTGGCCCAAATCAGCAGGCCCAGGAAGACCTTTGTCGCGGAAGCCCTTGGCGCGATGCAGTGTTCCGCGACAAAGGCATGTTCCGCGACCAAGTGGCCCAGATGAAGAGGAGACCTGCCAAAGCCCTTGGCGCGATGACCTTTGTCGCGATGGCATGCTCCGCGACAAAGGTATGTTCCGCGACCAAGATGCACAAATAGAGACACAAGACCCAGTCGAGAAGCCTTGCCACATGCAGTGTGTTCCGCGACCAACTTGATGCTCCGAGACAAAGCTGTGATGTGTGTGATGTCTTAAGACACAATGGGCTAGAATCAAGGCCCATGGGCTTAGGGTTACACTTCTATAAATATGAGGTGTCTCCCATGAGCCAGAGGTTGGTTGGAATTTTGTTGAGTAGAAGTTCTTGAAGGCAAAGCAGTAGGAGTTCTCTCTTAGGTAGTGTAGCTTAGTTTTATTTTTCATGTATTATTTAATTTTTGCACTTAGTTTAGCTTAGTTTAGTGTTTTACTGTTCACAGTGTTTAGATAGCCACTTTTACACTATGTTTTGGTTTCTAAACTCTTGTTTTAGGGTTTGTAATACCCAAATCATGGGTATTAACAACACCCCTTCAATAATATGGGAAAACATTCATCATTTGTGTCCCAAATCATGAAATGGGTCTCACACCCCATGGATTTATGCTTTCTTTTTCATTTTGGGGTCATTTGACCCCCATTTTGTTATTTTTATGTTTACTGTTGGCTTATTATGGATAATGTTGTGTGGATGTGTGATCAAACCCTAGATTAGGACTCTTGCTTTATTTTTAATGTTCTGCCCAGCCTTGTTATTTTTGTTTAAGCATGTTCTTCCTTATTTTGAATGTTTCTTGCTTATTTTTAGCTTAGAATAGCTTTTTGATCTGAAATAGGGTGAGATCACGCTGTTTGCATGCCACTGTTCATTTCTGCTTTTTCTGACTTTTGTCCTGAACCACCTTGGGCGCCAACCGCCTTCTGGCGCGGAACCACGTTCCGCGACAAAATGGCTGTTCCGCGACCAAGGTGTTTCAAGACACTTGTCTCCATAATTTAAAACCCTTTGTCGCGGAATACCTTGTCGCGGAGCCACGTTCCGCGACAAAACTGTCCATGCATAGCGACAAAGGAGCCAAACTCTTGCATTTTGTCTTCATGGCTTCTTGTCGCGGAATCATCTTGTCGCGGAGCCACGTTCCGCGACAAAATCCCATTCCGAGACAGAAAAATTATGCCATGTTCCTTGATCTTTGAACACCTTGTCGCGGAACACATTGTCGCGGAACCACGTTCCGCGACAAAATCTCCATGCATAGCGACAAAGGTTCAAATGCTTTAGAATTTTCTGAAAACACTTTGTCGCGATGTCACTCTTGTCGCGGAACCACGTTCCGCGACAAACTCTTGCATAGCGACAAAGGGGCGTTATGCTGCCAAAAATTCTAAAAGCTTGTCGGGATGTCCATGTCGCGGATCTTGGTCCGCGACAAAATTTATGATATCGCGACAAGGTTCCTCTCCCTCTATTTAATCTCAAACAAACTTCATTCTCTCCCTATTTTATATTGCAACACTCACATCATAGCCCCACGGGTTAGGATGTAACATTCTGGAATTGCAATATAGGGTGTTATGCTGCCCAAATTTTGATTCTCCATTTGCATCACCTAACTGATTGAACCCTTGACTCATTAATGATTAAAGATTGAGATTAGCAATAATCAAACTTCAATAATCATCTTGACTAAAGGACCTTTGTTCAATTGCCATTAAAATATTCTTGTATAAACAAATCCTGATGGCTTAAACAGATAATCTGGACTGTGATTAATTATGGTAGGAAGGATTATTTAAGACCATTACACGTGGACCCAATCCAAGGGCTCTTCTTTTGTTTCTCATACAAGGGCTCTTCTTTTGTTTCTTATTTATTTTGTCTTTGTGTGTTGTATGGAACCATTAGTAAAGAATACATCAGACTAATGTTGGCGGGTACTCCCTCATGGATAACTAGCTCGTATTCTGGGTATTAGTTACTAATTGTTATTTTGCATGGTCTGGATGGCTGTCAGTGGAAGCCTTGGCGGTTCGCCCATCCGGGGTTATAATAGCTGCTCGGCTGACCCCCATCCAGATACAGTTTTATTTTTATTATCTTAATTTCAAAACCTGAATCCCAATCCGTACTGGGAGTCAGTTGGCATCAGTCAATGCCAACTGATGATCATTATAGAAGGGAAGCATGTAGGTTTTTATCCGAATTCACAGACAGTGGAGGCCCAACTGGTGTTGACACCACCATTATAGGGTCAAAGCTGTCTAAATTCGCTCCATCCGAGTGATTGGGAAATTGGACAGTAGATGTTTACAGTCCACCTGATTATTCTGCCATTACCTTGGTCCCTTGACCACTTCATTCTGTGTTTCACCTTCTGTCTAGACCCGCATCTATATTTTGGGTCAATTAATTTTACACTTCCATATACCTTTATGCATGATAATATTATATACTATTGTGGTCTGTACTTATTTTGGGATCCTTCCCTTGGACAATAGAAGTCTAGATCTTAAACAGATATTGCTTTATAAATTTCCAACGAAAACCTCTTTATAAAATCCGGATCTGAGTGAGGGATAAATTCTTCAGTTATGACTAATTCATATTCTGTCAAGGGTTGTATTTTGGGAAATTAAGAAGCAGATTCAGCGATTAGGTCTCGCCTAGACTGAAAGGGTCTGTGTTTTAACTGAGAGTCTAGTACCTGACAGGGAATGATTTTCAAATCCATTATTTTCCAAAATTGCTGGTTGATGGAAATGTAAGATTAAGTGCTACACCGAGATGGGGTCCACTTGGATCCAAATACAGTGTAGTAAATAATCTTAGAGGAACATCATCCAGGCCTTGGTTATTTTCCAAGATAGGGTTGAGTTTTCTTTCAACTGCTATTCTCTTCTGCCAAAGCCTACTTTTGAGTCCTGAGTGAGTGCATCCGGAACGAATTAATTTATTAGTTCGTTTCATTAGTTTGTATCTCATAATCACCCGGAAGGAAGTGAACACACTAGTGGTTCACTGAGGACCGGGAATTCTTGATCCATACTCCTTCATTCTGATGGGGAGCTGTCTTTTACTACCAGGGTCAGATTTTCAAAACCTCCGAGTGATAGGTTTAAATGCTTTCTTTACTGCTTTCTTTAACCGCTTTCATTAGAGGTCACTCGGTTGTATTGAGAGTTGTGTAACTGTTACTAGGATCGACAGTTAAGGGATAGTTTAGGGCTTAATTCAAATCTTTGGGTGTGACATGGGAGAATGATAGTGGTACTTGGCATTTCAATAAATGATGTGTCGGGTGTTGCTTTTCCACCACAGATGAAGTAACACACCCAGGCCAGGGCAGTTACGAATCTGTGGTATCTTAGAATTTGAGGTCGTAAGAACATGTGAACTCATATTGCAAGTACCTGTCTGTTAAAGGGAAAGCCTTATTGAGAGCATGAGAATTAGCTATCTGATAGAATTATCCCAAACAAAGATCTGCGTATGAAAATGGAAGTTTAATATTGCTGTATCTCGCTCTTGTCCAATTCTCATTCTTTTCTTCCTGTCCTTTCTGTCCACATTGTGACTCAACTTCACGGTTGGCACAATGCTCCTTTTCCCTGCTTTCGTAGATAATGTTTATTGCATTCCTAGAATAATTCTTATCCGTTTTCTAGAATAGATTTATTTGCTTTGTAGATTAATTTAACTGCTTTCAAGATCTAGTTTAAATTCATGTTAGTAGGTATTAATCATCTTTCAAACCTATTGAGCAATACGAATGGAAAATCTAGTAAAACGACGTGGGACCTGCTTCTATCGCACATCCTCCAGTGAACGATCCGGTCTTACTATAAATTACTGCAATTTTTGACTCCGTGCGCTTTCGGGAGCACAGTTTCTTAACTACGAGCAATAAAAACATGACTACGTATAAATATATCCCTAATCACAACATCGCCATCATAAGTGGTTTCATTAAAAACCAGAACCATGATTTTTCGGAAAATACTCATGTAGTGGGAATCTGTCAAAAGTTTCATGGCAGGAACTCTCATGGCAAGAATTGATGAGAAGTATCATGGCATACTTGCCGGGGATCCTCAGTGTGACAGGCTGAAGGTCAACCTATCCCGGCTATGCCATGAGATTTGTCAACATTTCATGACAGAGAGGACCACAGCACCATTTGAAGCCAAAGCACCATACTTGAGTAATAAAAAGACTAATAATCTTGATATATCCCTAAACCCTTTCCCGTGAATCATAACGCTTTTCATTTAATAAATCTAACCTGGTATAATTTTAGCACAAGCTCGTGGTGACGAAACTTGTCAAAAGTTTCATGGCGCCGTTGCCGGGGAGGATGCAGCGCCGTTTTATTTAGAGAATTACATTCCTCATTGCTCCTAGAGTAGCCTATACATATAATTATAAATATTCACCTTCAGAACCACTTCTAACCTGGGGATTGTGCAGGTACTGTCATTATTGAAGCCGTTGTTCTATGCAAAGGAGGAAGCAAACGCCAGCCGAGATCCCGTTTAATTCAGAGATAGAAAAGACAGCTCGACGTCTTAGGGCGGAGACTAAACGAAGAAGGGAACGGGAACGACAGGCATTACTTTCGCCAAGCACCAGCAGCGATATCTCCGAAATGGCAAACCCTGACATCCCACCAATCATTCAACCCAATCCCCCACTTCACAACATTGAGGAAGACCCCGAAGATGCTGATCATGATGATTTGGATGATCCCCCTCCCCAGATCATACAAAGAGGTGGGAATCCACCAAACATGGAGCAGCAACACTTCGAGGCACCCCTTCCCAACCCGAATCAAAACCCACCAAACAACCAAAACCAACCAAATCAGCAAAATTTCCCAAACCAACAGAATCAGCAATACCATAACCCCCATCAGAATCCCCCGAATCCGAATGATTTCAATGATCCGAGGAACTATTTCATGCCTCAGAACTACTACCCACAGCAGTACCAAGGCGGGCCTGAGAACAATCATCAAGCAGCAGCTGCTGCTGATTACATGCAGCCGATCTTAGAGCCATATCTGAACATTCCTGGACAAGCTCCATTCTTGGCTCGGAACTTTGAACTGAAACCGGCCCTAATCAATCTAGTCCAGAGCAACCAGTTTGCCGGAGCAAGTCATGAAGATCCCCATGATCACCTGCAAACCTTCCTAGAATTGTGTGACACGATCAAGAATCATGATGTACCCGCAAACACTATTCGACTAAGGCTATTTCCCTTCTCTCTGACAAGCGGAGCACGAACATGGTACAAGTCACTGCCCGTAAATCAGAAGTCTACATGGGAAGATGTGATCAGAAACTTCCTAGCAAAATACTTCCCGGAGTCCAAGGTGGATGAATGCCGCTCCAAAATCGCGGAATTCAAGATGAAACCAGACGAGTCCTTGTATGATGCAAAGGAAAGATTCTTCAACCTACTCAGAAAGTGTCCTCAACATGGATTCCATGACTGGGAGAGACTGAGAAAGTTCTACAGTGGTCTGACCCCAGCATGGAAATCCATGCTTGATGCTGCCGGTGGTCAACATTTGCTCTACATACCGATGGACCAAGCCTGGGCAAAGATTGAAGCCATGAGTGTAAACCGTTCTGTTCTAACTGATGATGGTAATCTCACTCCCCCTCGTAGTTTATGTGCTGTAGGTACAGTAGAGAAGTCAGACATTGAAAAGCTTCAAGAGCAAGTGGCAGCGTTGTCTGTAAACCAAGGAGTTGGAAGTTCTGCGCAGGGACAGCAAACTGATGTGATCTGTGGACTGTGTCAAGGCGCTCATGCAACTGACACATGCGAGCAAGTCACAGCTGAGAGCTGTAACTATGCAGGAGCTTTTCCAAATAGACACCCGAATTTGTCCTACTCAAACAACAACGCCTTGAACTCACATCTCTTGAATAAGGCACAGCAGCAATTCAATCCTCAGCAGAACCAAGGATTCAATCAGAACAGGGGCCAACATTTTCAGAATCCAGGTTTCCAACCTCAGATCCAGCAGAGGCCGCCTCAGAATTTCCAGAACTTTCAGCCCAATCAGAGTTTCCAGCCTCAGTTTGTCCCAAACCAAGGCCAGTGGAATCAAAATCAGCATCAAAATCAGAATCAGAATCAAAAGCCTCCTTCAAGGCTTGAGAATCTAATGACTGATTTCATCACTAGTCAGAAAGAGATCAACAATCAACTGCAGGCCTCCATCAGAAATGTGGAGACCCAAGTTACACAGATGGCTAATGAGATGCAGAAAAGGGACAAAGGAACGTTGCCTAGTACTGCGGAAAAGAACCCGCAATGCAAGGCAATAACCTTGAAATCTGGAAGAGTGCTAGCTGGACCAAAGGGAGCAGATACTGGAGCGGAATTCGAAGAGGATGATATTGTTGACAATGCTGGTAAGGAAGCTGATAATGGGAACGAAGCAGAAAAAGAGACAGCCGAATTGCAGACTGAAGCTGCGCCCGAAATGGCTGAAACAGATAAGGGTACAGGTGAAGGTACAACTTCCTTCCCTTCACCACCAAAAATTGCTAATAACAAGTACATGCCCAGGATTCCTTATCCTGCGCGGCTTAAAAATAAAGAACATGATCTTAAATTCAAGAAATTTCTGCAACGATTAAAGTCTGTAGAGATAACCATTCCTCTCACAGAAATGATTTCCGAAATGCCCATCTATGCTAAGTTCTTGAAAGAATTGATTTCAGGAAAAAGGCAGGTTGAGCAGGAAGAGGTAATTATTCTCAACAGCACATGCAGTGCCATCGTTCAGAGGAGAATGCCTGAAAAGAAAGAGGACCCCGGATGTTGCACACTTCCAGTACAATTCGGAAAGGCCAAAGTGAGTATGGGGCTTTGTGATTTAGGATCAAGCATCAATGTGATGCCACTAGCTATGGCTGTTCGCCTCAAGCTTGGAGAAATTCAACCGGTCAAGATGAGACTGCAACTTGCAGACAGATCAATCACTCAGCCCGTAGGAATCCTCAAGGATGTTGTGGTCAAAACCGGGCAGGTTCTTTTCCCGGTCGACTTCATCGTCCTCGACATTGAAGAGGATTCTGAAATGCCGCTTATCCTTGGACGCCCATTTCTAGCCACTGGTGGTGCACTGATCGACGCCAAGTCCGGAAAAGTCACTTTAAGAGTCGATGGCGAGGAGATCATCTTTGATATGGAGAAATTGCAGAAATTTCCGAATGACAGTTCTTGTTTCTCATTTGAAAATGTAATAGTTAGGGAAGAGCCAGACTCTGAACTTGATTGTGAAATGATGCTGGATGAACCATCAAAGCAGGTACTGAAGCCTGCTGGCGTGGAGCACAAAGGATGCAAAGCCGTTCACTTCGCCGATCCCGAAACAGGGGATTTGGAGGAATTTGACGGCATCGACTTCCATGATGACGCCAACCAAGAGGAGGAAAAGGATCCTGTACTGATGCAGGATCCCGAAGGTAAATCTGTTCTCCCACTACCCAATTCTCGCAAACTACTCCCTTCCGTTGAATGTCCACCAGAGCTTGAACTTAAAACACTACCCGATCATCTCAAGTACGCGTTTCTCGCAGAACATAAAAAGTTACCCGTGATTGTTTCGGCTAAGCTCTCCCAAGAGCAAGAAAATGCTCTGGTGGTCGTTCTTAAGAAACATGTACATGCAATAGGTTGGACCATTTCTGATATAAAAGGAATAAGCCCTTCTATTTGCATGCACAGGATTCTAATGGAAGAAGAGTTTAAACCCTCCCGTCAACCTCAGAGGCGATTGAACCCCCTTATGCAAGAAGTGGTAAGGAAAGAAGTTATCAAGCTCTTAGATGCTGGTATAATCTATCCTATCTCTGATAGCAAATGGGTTAGCCCAGTGCAGGTCGTACCCAAACGAGGAGGGATGTGCATAACCAAGAATGAGCAAGGAGAAGAGGTTGCAACCAGGCCAGTGACCGGATGGAGAGTTTGCATCGACTACCGGAAACTGAATGAGGCCACCCGCAAGGACCATTTTCCTTTGCCTTTTATCGATCAAATGCTTGAGAGGTTGGCAGGGAGAGAATTTTATTGCTTTTTGGATGGTTATTCTGGTTATAATCAGATTGTTATTTCCAGTGAAGACCATGATAAAACCACTTTTACTTGCCCGTACGGCACTTTTGCCTATCGACGGATGCCTTTTGGTTTGTGCAATGCACCTGCTACTTTTCAAAGATGCATGATGTCTATTTTCTCTGAATTTATCGAAAAATGCATTGAGGTCTTTATGGATGACTTCTCTGTATATGGAGATACGTTCGAAGATTGTTTGACAAATCTTGCTAAGATTTTAAAGAGGTGTGAGGACACTAACTTGGTTTTAAATTGGGAAAAGTGCCATTTTATGGTCACTGAGGGCATAGTGTTAGGTCATCGCATTTCTCGTGCAGGCATTGAAGTTGATCCAGCCAAAGTTTCCATCATTTCCAATCTCCCTCTTCCTAACTCGATCAAATCAGTTAGGAGCTTCTTAGGGCATGCCGGTTTTTACCCGCGATTCATTAAGGATTTCTCTAAAATTGCCAAGCCGCTCACTAATCTGCTTTGTAAAGAAAATCCTTTCTTAATAAATGAAGCGTGTGTCCAAGCCTTTGACACGCTCAAGAAGATGTTGGTTTCTGCACCGATAGTGCAACCACCCGATTGGTCACTGCCTTTCGAGGTAATGTGCGATGCTAGTGGTCTCGCCGTAGGCGCAGTTCTTGGACAACATAAAGATGGGAGACACTGCGTAATTCATTACGCGAGTCACGCCCTGAATGAAGCCCAAGTCAACTACACCACAACGGAGAAAGAGATGTATGCTGTAGTCTTCGCGTTTGACAAGTTCAGACAGTACCTGATAGGTACAAAGACCACAGTATACACTGATCATACAGCATTGAGATACTTGTTTAGCAAACAAGATGCAAAACCTCGATTAATCAGGTGGGTACTTCTGTTGCAAGAATTCGACATCATAATAAAAGATAGGCGAGGTCGAGATAATGGTGCTGCTGACCACTTATCTCGATTAGATAATGATAAAAAGGAAAAAGCCGTCAATGAAGATTTCCCGGACGAACAGTTGTTCGCGTTTGCATCTGCATAATCAAGCTTGTCCATGGTTTTCCGACATCGCTAACTTCTTGGCATGCGGAGTAACCCCACAGTTTTCGAACTATCATCAGAGGAATAAGTTCAAACGAGATGTATTAAGTTACTTCTGGGAAGAACCTTATCTCTTCAAACACTGCCCTGATTTAATAATCAGGCGATGTGTGACTGAGCATGAAGCTTATCAAATTGTCAGAAAATGCCATGAATCAGAATATGGAGGTCACCATGGTCCCGCTCGAACGGCCCACAAGGTCCTCGAATGTGGATTTTATTGGCCTTACATCTATGAGGATTGCAGGACATTTGTTAAGGGCTGTGACAGATGCCAAAGATTAGGAAGCATCTCCAAGAGGGATGAGATGCCTCAAAAGGGGATTCTCACACTTGAGATCTTTGATGTATGGGGCATTGACTTCATGGGACCGTTTCCACCATCTAGTGGAAACTACTATATCTTGGTAGCTGTCGATTACGTGTCCAAATGGGTCGAGGCTGTCGCATTACCGACCAATGATGGTAGCCAAGTCATCAAGTTCCTCAAGAACAACATTTTCAGTCGATTTGGCGTACCTAGGGTGGTGATATCTGATGGAGGAACACACTTTATTAATAAAGGTTTTGAAACTTTAATGAGTAAAAATGGAATCCTCCATAAGATAGGCACGCCTTATCATCCCCAGACTAGTGGTCAAGTCGAAGTATCCAATCGCGAAATCAAACACATACTCGAAGCCACTGTCGGGATAACCCGCAAGGATTGGGCACGTAAGCTCAATGATGCTCTATGGGCATACCGCACAGCATATAAGACTCCCATCGGGATGTCTCCATATAGGCTGGTCTTCGGAAAAGCCTGTCATTTACCCGTAGAGCTAGAGCATAAAGCTTACTGGGCCGTTAAAACGCTTAACTTCGATCCGAAAGTTGCTCAGAGCAAACGTAAGTTGGACCTCAATGAAATTGAGGAAATACGAGCGCAAGCTTATGAAAGCTCTCGAATTTACAAGGAGCGGACCCAGAAGTTGCACGATCGCCGGATCAAACCTAAGTATTTTTATGTTGGTCAACATGTGTTATTGTTCAATACTAGGTTGAAGCTGTTCCCCCGGAAAGCTCAAATCTAGATGGAAGGACCACATGAAGTACTAGAGGTGTTCAAAAATGGAGCTGTCAGGATTCGAACTGGCAGGGGCGATATAGTGGTGAATGGACAATGATTAAAAGAGTACCTTGGACAGTTCGATCCGGAGAAAGAAAGCCAAGCAGTGGCAGACCCGGCTTACACTCAATAAGAAACAGCATTTAAAAACACAAAAATTTCAGTTTATATATATATATATATAGTATATATTTACAGTACTTATTTCATGACGAGAAAGTACCCAAAGATCAATTAAACATTTAGAGTACTAAGACTCTAAATGTGAGGATGTTGATATTTGGAGAAAATCTAATGCATTTCATTCATCTATCTTGCAGAAGTTCGGAACCACCAAAAAGAAGGTGCAGAAAAGAGTAACATGGAAAAACCAGGTTCTTGGTTGGATTAGTTCCATAAGTTTGAGAAAACGCTTTCGGAGTTTGAAGAAATTCAATACCCGAAATAAAATTCACAGATAAAATGGAACTGACCCAACCTAATTTTATGCAAGTGGATTGCTTAATTTTCAGCCCAGCACTTTGAATTTAATTGGACTGAATTTATTCAGCTCAAATCAAATAAAATAGACTCAGGCCCAACATCACACTCGGGCCCAGTCCAAGAAAATTTGAAAATTCAAAAATTCTTTGTCGCGGAAGGTCCTTTGTCGCGATGTCATGCATCGCGACCAAGCCCTATTCCGCGACAAACCCTCTTTTGTTCCTAACCCTTCTCTGCTAGTTGTCGCGGTGCACTTTGTCGCGGAGCATGACTCCGCGACCAAGCCCTGCTCCGCGACACAACCCGCGTTGACCTTGTCTCCATACTGAACCTTGTCGCGATAGCCTTGTCGCGGAGCATGACTCCGCGACCAACCCTCAACTCCGCGACCTCTCTGATGTCGCCATGCCTTGTCGCGGAACCTTGTTCCGCGACAAAGTCTCGGACTCCGCGACAAAACGTTCTAGTATTTATACCCCCCCACCCCCTCCAGTTTCTTTTCACTTTCACTTGTCATTTCAACTTCCTTCAGCTTCTCCATTTTCCTTTCCCCCATTTTTCTCTCATCCGAACGAACACCACGTGTTCTTCGCACCCTTATCACTCTTTTTCTAAGGGAAACTATGGACCGATTTCATGGACTCCTCCCAAACCTTGGACCCGTGCCTAGACCCGAGCCAAGGAGGAGAGGGTAAACCCTGTTTTCACCATGGTCATAGCCCCCATTCGGACCCGTTTCTTTTTGTTTTGTTTTGTTTTGTTTTTCATTTTGTTGTGTTCTTGGTGTGGTGTGGTTAATATGTGCTTTTAACTTTAGAATTTTTGGAAGTGCTCTCGGTTATGAGCACCGTTTTAAAACGTTGAAACCCCTTTTTGAAACTGCTAATGGCGTTAAAACTGGTTTACAGATTTTTGAAGGTTAAAACTGGAAAGAACAAACTGATGAACATTTGGGTATTGTTTGAATATCTTGATGTTATTGGTTTGATTGATCTTGATGTGACCTCTACAGTGTTGTTTTGGTGTAATAAAAGATGTAAGATCTTTTTGGGCACATTTGTTCCCATGTTAGAAATCTCATGGGAATAAATGTTTGTTTGTTTATGGAAACATAGTACAAACACCCAATAAGAAGCTCCCACTTTTAATAAAAGCAACTTTTAGAAAAAGACAAAAAGAGTTATTTGTGTTTAATGTTTGACTTGAGTTTTTGTTCCCAATGGAACACTAGCGTGAGTAAGATAGCAGTATTTTTGTCACCCAACTGCTATCCTTTTCAAAAATCCAAAATGGGACCACTCACATCCCACCTTTATTAAATAAAACAAGTCAACCATTTTTAAAATTAAAAACAGTGTTTGCAAATTTTTGGGTGCTAAAACTGTCCAAACAGTCCGAGCTATCCAGAAATAGCAGATCCGTTCCGCCACGTCTCCATTGCACATCTCAAATATTCGAGCATTCCATTTCCATCTATCCATCTCATTCCACTTCCAACAAGTGTCTCGGACTTGTTTAATAAAACTGAAAATTTTTGGGCCCAATGGCCCATTAAAAAGATTTTAGGCCCAATGGCCAATTTTATTTTATTTTGGGCTCTTTAGCCCATTTAAAACCAAATATTATTTACATGTGCTTTAAATTAAAATTCAAGTCAGAAATTTAATGATCTCACATCTAGAGCAAAGCTCTAAATGTGAGGATGTTGGTTTCTGAACTTGAATAATTTCTGAAAATTATATAAAAATTGGATTCATCACTTCTTATCTTTTCAGGGGTAATCCTCCCATTCCAGACCCTGCTCCAGAAGGAACTAAGTTGCTGGACTTACCGCTAGAACTCCTTGGTGAAATTCTCTCCCGGATAGGAGAGGATGAAATCAGGGAGGTGTTTGCTGCACAACGGATATGCAAAAAGCTCAGGGATGCTGGGAACCTTGCCATCGTATACAAGCGATGCGAGGTTGACTCTTCCACTGTGAAGAGAGGGCAAGAAAGACTCCGTTGGGAGAAGCAGAGATTCCTGCAAACATGCACCGCGGCAGGAAATCTCAATCTCCAGATCATTCCAGCACTTATGGCGTTTGTAGAAGGGAATGAGGAGCACGCTTGTGAACTGCTGCGCCCAGGAATCAAGGACAACCACAAGGCGTCAATCTTCACCCGGGGACTGATGCTCATGAGTAAGATGGATGAAAGGCAAGTTGAACAAGGAATCAGAATGATCGAAAGGATGGTAACAGATCGGTCAATCCTTCAGTACACGTCTACCAACGTCCTCGGATGGATGACGGATGACCCAGACACTCCGTACCTATGGGCAAACCAAGGGGACAGAATCTACTGCCCAAGGAGGAACGAGCCCATGACGATCCATAACGGCTGGTGTCTGCGGTGCGAGTTGACCAGTTACATCCACTGGGCCAGATTCCTATTCTGAAGGAAGAAGATGAATCCCAGTCTATTAGGTTCTATTTCAATTCCGTTCTCAGTAGTAGTAATTTGCAAGGGATTCCTCCTTTTGTGTGTGCAGGTTTGTATTAACTGCACGAGAATCCCTTGCCTCGGTTGTATTTTATTGCTTTCCCAAAAATTGGAACTCAGTTTTTTGAGACCACTGAACAATTCTTTACTGCTTTCCTTTGAAAAGATGTCTGCACAGTCCGAGATGAATAAGTGACTGTCAGGCCAAAAATATGCTGTTGACATACTCAGTATGTCAGCAGTGCCTCTTTACTGCTTTCAATTAAATAACCAGCAAAAATATGCATAAACTTGCTCTAAATTCACAGGTTGAATTTAGGCTTGTGATTAAATTTTCAAACTTTTAAATTAGGATAATATAATTGAGAACATGCATGACACGAATTCCTGAGGTTTTGAGCTATAAAAATTTAATGATGCGATCAGCTTATTGGGTAATAAATCTGCATGTTAGAGATTTCGATTGAATAAAGTGTTAGAATTAAGTTTGGATTAAATTTAAGAATATTGTATGACATGAATCAACCCAACCTTGTGAGATTTGAGCCATGAGTCACTTTTACTCATTCATTTTCTTTGATGTGTGAATCATTTTGATTAAAGGAAACTAGAACTTGCGATTGGGACCGATCCAAGACCATGCCATATTCCCGAAATCGAGCATATGATCGAGGCACCTAGAAAACCCAAATTTTTGGCCTTCGTTTGAAATCCAAACCCAAAAATATTTTCCCTTTAGGATTAACCACTTTGAGCCTTAAGCCTAATTTTTCTTTGAAACCCTTCATATTATTCCCAGCCTTATAAAAAGATCAAGAAATTCAAACCCAAGTGTGCAAGGATGAATTCTATCAAAGGCATTAAGTTTGTGATCATCATGAAAACCATAAATCGGTATTCTATAAACCGATTCAAAAAAAAAAAAAAAAGAAAAAGAGTTGAATTTCATTCAACATCAATAAATTGCGAATGACAAGCAATTAGACAATAGTCTAATGTCATGCAAAAGAAAAACAAAAGAAAGAGAAACATTGATGATCATAAATTTTCAAATAAAAATGCCAAGTTATGATAGAATAAATCTTTGCCACTTCTAGCCAATAATTCCCTTTTCCTACCTAATGTTACAACCGTACGCCCCGCTATAACCCTTAAATAAGACCTCGTGATCTCGATTTGAAGAAATGAGCCGGTGGCGAGTTGGTCTGATTGCAAGCTTATGGGATAATTTAATTAAATTTGATTTTGAGCGTTCATGATTAAACCCTAATTGAGAGTGAGTGAAATTTCCGATTCTCTTATATGTGAGGCTTTGTCTTACTACACATGTTCATGTCATCCTCTAATTCTCATCCCTAATCTTTGCATCTTTCAAACATGATATTCATGAAAGGATTGATAAT